>CM076582.1:242716603-243222788 GCA_034641835.2 Pinus albicaulis
ACAATATCGATGCATTGATGGACTCTATAGTCAGACGAAAGGCGGATGATGACATTGTTTAATTCTCCAACGACTGGTACTTGCGATCTGTCAAGTTGAATGAATTTTGCGTCGGTTTTCTCTGGGCGGATGTTGAGTTTCTTACAGACAGATAGAGGCATGACGTTCGTGGATGCACCGGAGTCAACAAGACAATTGTGAACGTTGAAGTTAAAAATCTCAAAAGACAAAAGGAAGGGAGGGGTGGATTGTTAGTATGAATTCTTTGTCGAAGCGTACGAAAAAGAACCACTTTAGCTACGCATAACTAATAGCCCTAACAACAATAATGGCTGCAAAACATCTTCAGATCTGCAATTAGTAGTTAAAGTGCTGCAACAAACAGATCTATAAATGGAAAGACATTAAGCAGTAAAGTAAAGAGTTTGCTCCATGCATCCAACAGACAAGACAAGAACACGATTTTTGAATGAATTTTTATATTACAGGGCACCTGGGAGGAAACAAGAAGGTATATCCAGATCTCCTCAATGGGATGGGTTCTTTGTAGTCCTCAGCACTTCAGATCTAAGCTTTCTCTCTCTTGTAGATGTAGAAAACCCAATGTAGAAGGTAGAGCTCAATGGGAGCAACAATGGCAGAAAATGAGACCGAGTGTATAGATCCAAAGTGATCTAGTATGCAACCAAAGGTGAAGAATGAAGGGGAAAACCCTCCTATTTATAACAAAATATTGGGTCATTCTAGATCTTGGTGCATGATTAAAATAATGTTAACCAAATCTAGATCCACCTCTATGGAATATTTTATTATTATTTGTTGGAGGGAAAGGGACCTTGACTTGGGTCAAAATCCCTTGATTAGTGAAGAATAAATAAATAAATGATTTATTTATCCTTTTAAGGAAGTGGTTGAGATATAATCAAATAAATAATGATTTATTTAATTAATAGTGGTTGATTTGGTCATATTTAACAAGGAATATTATTTAAATAATTATTCCTAGAAAATAATAAGATAACTATGGGTTTATCTCATTAATTTCTTTTGTTTTTGGGTCAAACATGACTGGGAATAATAATTAAATTATGGTTTAATTAATTATTCCTTTTGGGGTTTCCTAATTAACATAGTGAAAGCAGTTTTACTTGGGGTAAAACTGGTCTTTCATGGTGTACTTGGGTCCATCTAATGATGAAAGGTTAGATGACCAAAAAATGGTGTAACAGATTGCCCCCCAGCGTGCGAGTGTCAGGAGAAAATCGTATGACCGAAGTACGTTGTAAGAATACAATCACCAGACAACAAAAGGGGATGTCAGAGAGAGAAGTGTGAGGTAGATAGTGTGCTGAAAGACTAGACCCTGAGGAGACGAGACTCGCAGGTGCAACAAGTCTCTGTTATGAGAGGGTACCTGTGCTGAAGGCGGCGGGGGAGGCATACCTATGCCCGCCGTGACAAAGTACAAAAGAATAGTGTGTCCAGTGAACAAGGGACCGAGCCATAGAGTACAGCTGGCATAATCAAGAGCCAGATAAAAATACAATGAATAGTCTCACATACATGCTGTGCCTGGGATAACAGCCAGGACTAGTACAATATCATCTGAGTACATGAGACAAATACAACCCAAATGCCCCCTGTAAATGGGGAAGGGCTCACAAAATCTGACTGATACATGCAAATCATAGAGGTGCTGCAAGTGGCTAAGGCCAACATCATCAAAAGCTGGAGCGGCATCAAAGGCTGCAATGAAGAGGTCATCCAGGCATGTGGGGGGCTACCTGCAGGGCCACCCCCTCATGAGGGCTGAGACATCTCACACACCCCCGGGAATCATCAAGAGCTGCTGCTGGGTCACTGGACTGTCCAGTATACGAATCTCGATCATGCTAAAAGGAGCTGGAGAAGCAACCAAGTCAAAGGGAAGAGAGAAATCCCCCTGCCTGATCCGAGGCACCGAACAAAAGCGGAAGCTGGAACCAAGGTACACCGCCCTCTAGACCTTGCTTCTGGAATAAATGTGCTGAGGTCGACAGAAGGAGGTCCGCCGTAGGTGAGGCAATGAGAGAACATCAACTAAGGCACGAGAGAAGAGCAATAGAGCGACGGACAGACTGATACTAATGATGATGGTGGAAATGGGAAGGATGGAGTGGCGAATGGACAACTTCCCTTGTTAGAGCATAAAGGGCATGAATGACATGGCAGCGACTGACACAATATCGAAGGGGACAGGGGACAGTGGGGCTGAAGGTCATGAGATGCGACACAAGAGAGGAACCAAGCAACAAGAATGAAGGGCTATAGTAGGGTGTAAAAGGATGCAGGGTAGACTCCATGAATGCAATGATGACTCAACTCGGATGCTCTAAGCAAGGGCGACTAGATAATGCTGCCACACAGTAAAGGCCCCAATGGGGGGTTATAGAAACATGAGTACAAGGTGGGTACTCATGACGAAAATCAACACGAACATGGACAAGTAAGGGGGCGATACGGTGCCCCCAGTACAAGTGTCGTAAGCGAGGAAATTCGATTTTGAATGGAAGTGAGGTAACTGCATGTTGGACGAAGATGGGTCCTGGTGCAGTAGAAAAAATGAAACAACAGATGCTGGCTATCTAAAAGA
The DNA here is from genome assembly GCA_034641835.2 of Pinus albicaulis. Classification (NCBI taxonomy): domain Eukaryota; kingdom Viridiplantae; phylum Streptophyta; class Pinopsida; order Pinales; family Pinaceae; genus Pinus; species Pinus albicaulis. The sequence goes on from CM076582.1 coordinate 242,719,236, forward strand.
AAATAAAACATGCATTTCCGAGGGGAAATGCTAAGGGTAATATTTCTTAAGATAGAGTGCATTGCGAGGGTTAGGAAGGGGATGACCTTCAAAATCCTCTAAGAGGTATGCCCCTTTGCCAAGATCCTTACCAATGATGTAAGGGCCTAGCCATAATGAGTCAAACTTCCCATGACCCAGGACATCATGGGCCTGGTCATAGACTAGAACAAGGTCGCCTTCGTGAAAAGTGCGAGGTTGGACTTTTCGGTCATACTGAGCTTTGGTGCGTTTTTTGGCCGCTTCCATGGTTTGTAAGGCAATACGGCGGTCTTCGGAGGCACGCTCGAGCATGATAAGTCGTTGTTCTAGTGGTTGGGTGTCAGGGAGAAGTTCAACGGCTAGTTGTAGAGAAGGAATTTCACACTCGATTGGTAAAACCGCCTCCTCTCCAAAGACGAGGTGGAAAGGGGTGAACCCGGTGGCGGTTTTGACAGAGGTTCGATAGGCCCATAAGGCAGGAAAGAGCAGGAGATGCCAGTTGGTTTTGTGCTTATTCAACGTTCGTTGAAGCATAGTCTTGAGGATTTTGTTGACCCGTTTCGACTGGCCATTACCTTGGGGGTAATAGGAGGAGAAATATTGGTGTTCAAAACCCAACAAAGGAGGATAGCCCGCCATCTCTTCACCTTCAAATGTCCGCCGTACTGCAGGAGACCGCCTGCTTGGGAACCCCCGCTAGCCATAACACAAGAAGAAAGAGAGCGAGTCGCCGTGTCGTTGAACGTTGGCATGGCCCTCGCCCGGTCAAGAATAGTCGACTCTACGGCGAGACACTGTGCCGCTAGAGGATGGCGCTATTAATTCACAAAGTCGATGGCCCATTTACAGAAGGGACCAGTGGAGACGACCGGATGGAGGGGAGCCGGTGGAGCTCTCGCCTTAGGGGCGAAATGTTGGCAATTGGGACAGTGTTTGACTGCCTCGATGCAATCACTGAAGAGGGAAGGCCATGAAGAGGGAAGGCCAAAAATACCCAGCGCACATGACTTTATGGGCAGTAGCAAGACCGGAGAGGTGGCCACCGCAAGCGCCGCTATGGCAGGCATTAAGGACCTGTTCATCTTTAGCGTGTGTGAGACAACGACGAAGGACAGTATCAATCCCGCGACGATAGAGGTCATTGCCGATAAGAAGGTATCGGGGAACCTGGTGTTGGATACTGTTGAGCCTCAAAATTGTGCTTCCTTTCATCTTATTTTACCTCATTTTCCTTTTTCCATTAATATCCTAGACCCAATTGATCAATGAATTTAGTTAAAATTACTTTTAGAATGATTTACATGACTAACTTGCTAAGTTTTGTGATTTTTGCCATTGTAATGCATTTTGACCGAAACTAGCTGCAGAATGCAGACAGTCCATAGCTAACCGGAAATTCTACAGCTGTCTTCAAGTTTGGGTATGTTCCAGGTGGCCTCTCAAGAAAAACCGTATATGGGCATAATCCACGTCATGTCTACATTGTTTGTTGCTCACCATGAAGGAAGAAACGGATTCTAGATATGGTTTTGATACGTGGGAACACATTTAGGAAGGCAGACTTCTATTAGGACTGTCTCAGTCTAGATGTCCTTTTCATTTTTACGTTGCCACTTCAAGAGTCCTAATGTGATTTTGATAAGGAAAGACAATGCTCCTGGAATTGTTGCAAGTCTTGTTATGTATATTTGTTATATAAACACTTGGGAAACCGAGAGCTAGGCTAGATTTTGTTCTAGATTTTGCTTAGATTCTGTGCTACATTTATGAAGACGCAGAGTGCTCTGCTCAATTTATTTCTCTTTTAATGAAGCAAACAGTGTTGTTTTGAAAGTGTTGATTTGATTTGGAGTTAGATTCCGTCAGGTGGTAGAGGGCCCCTGCCTCTTGCACGGATTTATTTGCATAATTTAGATAAGTATTCTAGCTGCTTTTACGTTTTTGAAGTTGAATTCGTAGTTGCTTTCATTAGCTACTGTAGTTATACTCATTCAAAAAACTCTTCCAAAAGAAGAAGCTCTTCCAAAATATTATAATGATGAATGGGAAATGGCTATAGTATTGTAGGATTTAATCGTAATCTCTTTTGTTCACCATCATAGTTATACTTATGCTGAATACTCTTCCACAAGAAGAAACTCTTCAAAGTAATCTTTATAATGTTTTAAGCATGATTGTGATCCTGAACGCTTCATTTGTGTGTTTGTACTAAGTACCATAGTTGTCCTTGCTCTTAAACGCTTGTCCAAAATATCATAATGATGAGTGGGAGATAGCCATGATATCTTAGTTTTTAATTGCTTTCAGTATTTATGTTTGCATAGCATAGTTAGGATACTCCGGAGTTTAATTGCACTTAACTCATATTCAGTTGTTTTGCTTTAAGTTTGATAATGACTTGTAGTTCAGCACTGTTTTAGGCTAGTGACATTTTAGGTTCAGTTGTAGTTCAACTCATTGTATTTGCACTCCATATTCAGTTGTCATTCACTACATATTAGATTACTTCAGTTGTTAAACTTAACAAAACAGCCTTCATTATTCACAAACCTCTTCTTGTTCTAAAATCTATAATTGATTCATAAACATATGAACATAAGACAATATCAATTTAAGGCCTGAAGTACTTTTGCAACTTCGTTATCATCTCACAAACAAACATTTCCTCAAAAGACTATTTCAAAAATCTATAACCTTTGAGTGAAGTGTAGTGCTATAAAACTGAGTTGCAGAATAGAGTAAGGAACTAGACTTAGAGTAGAAGATCTTATGATGATATCAATGTTTTACTCCAATTATGCTTCAACAAATCTCTAATCAAGGATAAAATGTTGCATCATTATAAGTTAGTTGTTTCACTATTTAGTTAAGAAGATTTGCATATTTAGTTGACCATGTCTCAAGCTCTCTCTCAAACACCTTTGATGAAATAATTTGACAAGTTGAGTTTGTGTTTTGAATCATTTGCTTAAAAGTCATTATCAAGCTTTGATTTTGCTTAGTCATAGTTTAGATTTGATTCTGTTTTTAATATTTCATTTGCATTTACCATTTGACATCAACCAATTAGGTTTCACTCTGTTTTTAATCATTAGCTTCCTTCCATTAGCTTTCTAGTCATTTTCCTTGTGAACATAAAACCACCAAAAGATCAAAAACATCATAAATCATCACAAAAGACCAAAAAAATCACAAAACACTACACACAATGCATTAAGAAACAAACACCTAGGTACATACAGTACACTTCACTTCAGCAGTTTACCAACCCTGGTTGACAATTAAATGAGCTCAATTTAGGAGACTAGATTGAGACCAAACATTTTGGCGTCGTTGTCGGGGAAGTGAAAACTAGGTAACCTTTGTTTCTTAGCATCCAAAAACAATTATATGCGTAGGGAGAGAGATTCAAGGGGAAGATTTATAAGTAGCAGAGGCAGAAGTTTGATTTCTAGAACACCACTTGTTTCATCTAGATCCAGAGCTAGTACACCTTCAACTCAAACCCATCTTCCATCCTTTACTGATCCTGGACTTCTAGAAGATCTAAGGTCACCTATTCCATTAGAGAAACCTTCCACTTCATCCACTGAACCTGCCATAGAAGAAGATCTAAAAACTCTTGTTGGGGACACAAACCTTTCCACTTCCACAGGAGAGTCAACCATGGCAGAAGAAGGAGGAGGAGGAGTTTTTAATGGAGAAAACACACTATTTGGAGGTAGAGGTAGAGGTAGAGGAGAAGGAGGTAGAGGAGAAGGGGGTAGAGGTGCAAATGGTGGAAGAGGTAGAATAGGAAGCTCTTTTAGGTTCCCTATAATTGATGAAGAAACCAATACAACCATGAAAAACATTTCACCCTCTGTCCTTCCAAACTTCTATGGACTTAAAACTGAAGATCCTGAAACTTTCTTATTTGAATTTGAAGTGTTGTGTAGAACTTATGACTACCTACAAGATGCTCAAAAACTGAAATTATTTCCTTCAACTTTGAAGGGAGCAGCATTGAAGTGGTTTATGAGTCTAATCAGTAGTTCTATTAGAACATGGGAAGACATGAAACAAGTATTTCTAGAGAGATACTTGGATTATTGTATGCCGGTTAATCATAAGGAAGAAGTGTTCAAGATGTTACAAAAAGAAGATGAAAATTTGGAAGATTTGTTGGAGAGATTTAATTACAATATCAAAAGAGCAAAAATGGAAAACCTAGATCAAGACACCTTAAAAGCTCTTTTGTTGAAAACAATTATGGATGAATGGTTGGATATCCTTAACATGATGGGAAAAGGGGATATATCACAACTCACATTACCTGAAATATCTGAGTTATGTATCAACCTTTCAAGAGGGAAATCTAAAACTGTAAAAGGTCCAAGAGATCCTGCTCTTGCAAGGGAAAGTAAGTCTGCTTCTGGGACAGTAAGTAGATCAGAAATAGGTCACATGCTTGATGATTTTAAATCTGACATCTTAGGGAGTCTTAGTGAACAAATAGACACCCTTAAGATACAAAACAAGCAAAAGTCTGAATCTGATGCCTTGGAAATCTTTTGTCCCAAATGTAGAAAGAAACATGCCTTGAGAGAGTGTCCTTTGGATGTAAAAGTTGGAGAAAACTGTGTCATTTGTTCTGAGAAACATGAGACCAAGAATTTTCCTTCTGTTCCTGGGTTCCATGGTCGTTCTTCGGTGATAAAATCATGACCGCGTAGCCCTCACTTTAATACTTAGGCTATTTCGCAGACCTCAAACACAAGACCCACGATCAAATGTATAATCTTCACCTTCTCTGCCCTGAATTTCAAGAACTTTGGCCCCACTCTAAAATAAATCTCAGTCTCCAGCACAAGGAAGACAAAGCTTCCCAGGAAGACAGCCCATATTATCAGTATTCACCATCCTATCCACCATATCCACATTTTTATCCTCAAAATCCTCAACAAAATTTTCCTCAAAATCTTCAACAAAATTTTCAACAAAATCCTCAACAACATCATTAGAACCAACCACATCAAAATAAACCACTTTCATTACCATTCCCTCAAAAATCAAATCAATTTCCAGCTCAACCCATACCAAACCCCAATAATAAGAACCCTCAGAATACATACATGATAGAAGGCCAACAGTTTCCAACTTATTTAATTACTCCTCTAGACCTTAGTGATGTTCAACTTAGGTCTGGAAGGATACTTGAAAAGAGGAAACCTTTTGTGATCATACAAGAACAAGATAATTCTGAGGAAGACTCCCTACGGGTGAATAAAAGTCTTGAGGAAGACACATCCTTTCAAGACCCACACATTGAAAAATTAAAACAAAAAGATTCAATAAATCCAACTCCTTTATTAGAGCAACCATCCACATCTACTTCTATACCTCCCTTTCCAGAAAGATTACAAATTGATAGAGGTGTAGAAAAACAAATCATGGTGCCTAATAATGATTTCTTAGATGAACTGAGAAATGTTTGCATTAAAATTCCATTATTGCAAGCCATCAAGGAAATCCCAATTTTAGCCAAAACAATAAAGGAGTTGAGTATGAAAACAACAAGAAAAAGAATAAGAGAAACCAAGAAAATTCAACTGGTAGGACAAATAGCAGACATTATGATGGGCAAGATTGCTATTCCAAAGTATCTTGACCCAGAAAATCCAGTTGTCAAAATTCACATCAATGGAATTGAAATTCAAAACACACTCATTGATTTAGGAGCAGCAATAAATATCATGAGTAGACAAATCATGGACAAACTGAAACTTCCTAATCTTCTCTTTACACCCACACTATTACAATTAGCAGACAGATCTATGATCAAACCAGATGGGGTAATAGAAGACATTCCAGTGTCCCTAGATTCTTGGGAGTACCCTGTGGATTTCATGATCCTAACTCCTAAGAATAATCTAGGAGGCCATCCTGTTATATTAGGAAGACCTTAGTTGGCTACAGATGATGCTTTAATTAGTTGTAGGTCCGGTGATATGTATATCTCTTATGGTAGTTCAACTAAAAAATTCACTTTATATCCTCCAGCTAGGACAATTACAGATCTAGATGACACTCAATGGATAGAGGATGAAGAATATTTACAACCACTCTTCACAATTTCAGAAATTAGTGAAGATAATCAAATTCTGAATACTCTAGAAAACTTTGAATCCTCTCTAGAACACAAACATGAATCATTCCAAGAGGGATCCAATATTGATTTTTTGTCATCTAGGCAGATGTCTCTTCATTCTATGGACAAATTTGGCAGCTCTACAAGTGAAATTTTTCCAGGAAAAACCTTGAACATAAACAAAAACCTAGAAAAATCTCAACAAGAAGAGTTAGTCAAAGTATTACAGAGACATTCTTCTGCATGTGCATGGGAATACACTGACATGAAAGGGATAAGTCCCAAGACTTGTACTCATCACATCTATATAGAGGAAAATTGCAAACCAATCAGACAACCTCAAAGACGGATGAATCCAAATCTTAGGGAAATTGTTAAGGAAGAATTGCAAAAATTGTTAAATGTTAATTTCATCTATCCTATTTTAGATAGTCAGTGGGTTTCTCCTTTGGTAATTGTGCCAAAGAAAAATGGAAAATGGAGGGTGTGTGTTGACTACCGAGAACTGAATAAAGCTACTCTTAAAGACCATTTTTCCTTACCTTTCATAGATCAAGTATTAGATACATTAGCTGGCAAAAAGTACTTTTCATTCCTAGATGGGTTTAGTGGTTACAATCAAATCCAAGTAGCACTTGAAGATCAAGACAAAACCACATTCACCTGTCCTTGGGGTACCTATGCTTACCGAGTATTGCCATTTGGATTATGAAATGCACCTGCAACATTCCAAAGGGCAGTATTAGGAATTTTTTCGGATCTAATACATGACTGTGTAGAGGTGTACATGGATGATTTCACAGTTTATGGGAATACATTTGAAGAGGCTTTAGAAAAGTTGGAAAAAGTCTTAAAAATATGTCAAGAAGCAAACCTTTCACTTAGTCATGAAATTTTTTTTATGATGTTTACTGAAGGTATTGTTTTAGGGCACCACATTTCAGGGGATGGGATTAGAGTTGATGAGGCAAAAGTTGAAGTCATTTCTAACCTATCCATTCCAAGTTGTCAAAGATATGTTAGAAGTTTTCTAGGATTTACAGGGTATTATCGGATATTTATAGAAAACTTTACCAAGATAGCATCTCCACTCTTCAAATTACTCACCAAAGATTGTGAATTCAAGTGGACTTCTGATTGCCAGTTAGCTTTTGAAACCCTAAAAACCAAAATTTCTGAAGCACCTATATTAAGGGGACCTAACTGGAAGTTACCTTTTCATATCTCGACAGATGCTTCCGATACAGCTCTGGGAGCAGTATTGGGACAGAAAGATTTAATTCTCTATGCCATCTATTATATCAGTAAAAATTTGACTCCTGCAGAGTTAAACTATACTGTAACTGAAAAAGAGTTTTTAGCTGTTGTTCATGCCATTAACAAATTTAGACACTATATAACAGGCTATGAAACTTTTGTTCACACTGATCATTTTGCAATTAGATATTTAATGAATAAATCAATTACTAATGGCAGAGTTATAAGATGGTTGTTATTATTGCAAGAATTCAACATTACTATTCTAGATAGGCCTGGAAAACAAAACACTGTGGCTGACTTCCTGTCTAGAATTCAAAATATCAAAGATGACACTCCGGTTGAAGATCAATTTCCTGATGAATATCTTTTTGCAATCTCTACTCAAACTCCATGGTTTGCTGATATTGCTAATTATTTAGTTTCAGGAAAATTTCCTTCAATTATGAATTCAAGGGATAAAAGAAAAATCATTTGTGATAGTGCAAAATATTCATGGGTTGCTAATGAGTTGTACAAGACAGGTCCAGATTTGATCATTAGAAGGTGTGCTCGTGAAGATGAGATGCCTGAGATTCTCAAGGCATGTCATGATGAACCTTGTGGTGCAGATAAGAGGACAACCTATAAGATCCTTAATCTAGGATATTATTGGCCATCCTTGTTTAAAGATGCTAAAGAGTATGTCAAAAGGTGTGACAGTTGCCAAAGGGTAGGGAAACCTTCTCCTTCAGGTGAGATGCCATTACAACCTCAGGTACATATTGAACCTTTTGAAAAATGGGCTTTGGATTTTTTAGGACCTATTAGTCCAACATCAAGACAAAAGAAATATATATTAGTTTGCACTGATTATGTTACTAAATGGGTAGCAGCTAAACCATTACTTGTTACTAATGAAGCATCTGTAGTTACTTTTCTTTTTGAGGATATTTTTACTCGTTTTGGTGTCCCAAGGGAAATTGTTACAGATCAAGGAGCTCAATTTACATCAAGGTTAGTGGAGCAAATGATGGAGAAGTACAAAATCAAACATAGAAAATGTACTTCTTATCATCCATAAGAAAATGGTCAAGTGGAATCTACTAATAAGGTCATTGAAGGAATCCTAACAAAGACTGTCCATTTACATAGAAGAGATTGGGTAGATAGGCTTCCTGAAGCCTTGTGGGCCTATAGAACTACATGGAGAAACACAACAGGCCATACTTCTTATGAACTTGTTTATGGAAAGCAAGTTTTGTTTCCCATAGAGTTCTAGATTCAAACTTTCAAAATGGCAGTTCAGCTAGGACTTGATTTAACGGAGGCACAAAAGCATAGACTGGAGCAAATCAATGAATTGGATGAGATCAGACAAGATGCAGTTCAGAAAACAAGTCTAGTCCAACAGCAAAGGGCTAGATGGCATGAAAAGTACATCAAAGAGAAGAAATTCAAAGAAGGTGACTGGGCTCTCTTGTTTGATTCAAAATTCAAGGATTTTCAAGGGAAATTTCAGACACATTAGCTTGGGCCATATGAAATTGTTGAAATTTTTGATAATGGGGCAGTAAAAATCAGAACTATAGATGAAGAAGAGGTCACTTTTCTTGTGAATGGTCATAGATTGAAGTTGTATCACAAACCACTCTCAAGAGAAGAATTTGTCAAGAAGTTCCAAGAATGCAGTGATCTGAAGTTAATGAAGAATAATTTTTCTTCTTCATCAACTTGATTAAATTTTCTGAAGTATTTCTCTTTTGAAAAAAAAATAAAAAAATAAAATAAAAATAAAATAAAATAAAAATAAAAAAAATAAAATAAAGGTATAAACATGAAAACCAATCATAGATTGGCATGTTTATACAGAAAATATATGGTGAAAATCAGAGTCTCTCTGACACTCTAACTTTTCCCATTTTGTTTTTGCAAGCAGCTGTTACAAAATCATAAGTTCAGAGCCATAGTGCTTATGATCCATCTCATTTCATTTCACTTCATTCACTTATCCATCCATATTCCATTTTATTCATTCATTCATACTCTACTTCATTCCATATTTCATTCATCTCATTCCATACTCCATCCATCTCATTTTCATGTCAAGATTTAAAGTTTGATGTCTTGCTGTAAATGAATAAAACATGTCATGGATTGCAGGGCAGTTCTTATGTTCTTCCACTCCATTTCATAGACTGAATTCATTCCATTTCATCATATACTTCATACATATCATGTCTCCTCATCCATATTCATTCATACCATATAACATTTCACCTATATTCCCAAACCACTCCATTCCATGATCAAAATGCTCTACAGGTACATTCTGCAGCTCAACAGACATTCTGCAGCTGATCAGCCTTTCTGCAGCCAGACAGTCATTCTGTAGCTACAAATCCTAAAGGCACCAACCAGCAGACATTAGAATTGCAACAAAATGATCCAGAATATCTATGAATAAAAAGCATCAATAAGGATTATGAAGACTCTTCCAAAGGAGAACAAAGAAGACAAAGACTACAAAAATAAAACGAAAATCAGAGGTAACAAGTTTAGATTATAATGGAATTTCATAAAGTTTAGCATAGTTTTAGTTATGAATTGTTCGAAAAGGTTGTTTTAATTATTTTTATTGATCAAGACCAATAAAACCTCCACAAACTTTGGATTAAAATCTCTCATTTCAAATTCCATATCCGACATCATTTAAGCGGTTCAAATGGCCGAAGTGTTTGAATTCTTCACGTAACCCAACCAAATCATTCAATGATGATTCTCTTTTCCGTTGTAAAAATCTCCGCCGTCTTTTAAATCATTAATTCGTTTCCTCCACCTCACTCCATTACCTCATTCTGTGACTACTTCCATCACTCCATTCTGTAGCTGGCACTTCATTCCGCAAACAGAGATATTCTTACCACCGAGAGCAGAGCAAAAGGGTAAACGCAGAGGTATAGCAGTGAAGAATTTGAAGCCATTTGTTACCAAGAGACAAAGGTATAACAGCGTGAGAATTTGAAGTCATTTACCACTGAGAGATAGAGGTATAGCAGTGTGCGAATTTGAAGCCATTTGTTACCAAGAGACAGAGGTATAGCAGCGTGAGAATTTGAAGTCATTTACCACTGAGAGATAGAGGTATAGCAGTGTGGGAATTTGAAGCCATTTGTCACTGTCAACCAGAGGCATATCAATCCAAAGTTTCATTGTCAACTAGAGGCATATCAGCTCGAAATTTGAAACCATTTTTCATTGTCAACCAGAGGCATATCAGCTCGGAGTTTGAAGTTGTTTTCATTGTCAATCAGAGGCATATCAGTCCGAAGTTTGAAGCTGTTGTCACTATCAATCAGAGGTATATCATTCCGAAGTTTGAAGCCATTTTCATTAAGAACTTGAATCCATTTCAATTCGAAGGTGAAAGTTATTGTTTCTGTGGGTAGAAGAGTGTTAATCTGAACATTGAAGAAGAAATTATGGGTTTCATAGTAAGAACTGAACCAGTGGGTTCAAAATACCTATAAGGCTACCCTCAATGTAAAGAAATGTTGCAACAGATAGGATGGCTTCAATTTTTGGAGAAATTTAATGGCTTCCACAAAGAAGTCACTAAAACATTTGCAAGATCATTTCAAGGAACTGATGTTGAAGTGGGAGATGTCAAATTGACTGTCACTGAAGTTTTCATTGCAGAAGCTATAGGGTTGCTTAGAAATGGAGAGAGATGTTTCAAAAACAGAGAATTCCACAATGAATCCTGGAAGAAAATTCTAAAATCACCAGGTATGGATGTCACTGTGTTTAAAAAAGGAATTCCAAGTTCTGCATTGAAAAATAAATGGAGAAACATACTACTTCTTCTGCAAAAAATTATTACATGTGAGGGTAGATATGGCACATTTTATGTTTATCACATTAGACTGATAATGCATTTTCTGGGGGAAGACTTAAACCTACCCTACTTCTTGCTTCAAATATTGAAAAAGATGGCTTCCTGTGTTCAAATAAGGGTTCAATTTTTAGAGACAACTCTATATCATCATGGTTTGGTTAAAATTTTGATTGAACATCATTTAGCCAAAACAAATGACACATGGGACAATTTCTTGATAAGAAATCATTTTGAAGAGCCAAAAGAACCCTCACTTGAACCACAGCCTACAAGGAGAAGTAGAAAATGGAGAGCCTCAAAAGTTGAAATTGACAAAACAGTCCAAGAAAGTAGTGAGGAAATCATCTCAGAGAAGTTGACTAAAATCAAGAGACAACTTAAGAAAGAAAAGGTAATCAGGAAATCTGCCATGGAGAAAGGAGAGGGATCTTCTCAGCCAAGAAGAAGCCACAGACTAAAGGGGAAACTGAAGAAAACACAAATCAAACAAACAGGGGTGATTAATATAGAAGATGAGGAAACATCCATTGAAGAAGATGTTGAAGAGGATTTTAATGAAGGAACCCCTGAAATTGACCTTGCTCAACAAGAAATTTATGACTATGTGGAAACTTTGGAAAGGAGAGCTTCAGAAAGAAGAGAGAGAACCCCTAGTCCTCCACTATCTGAAATAGATGTATTAAGAAGGGATAGGTATGAGTTGGAAATACTTAATAGACACATCAAAAATGAGAATGAAATTCTCAAGGATCAAGTCAAGCTCAAAACTGATATGAACTCAACCTTATCCCTACATATAGACAAAGTGGAAAAGACCAATGAAAAGTTGAAGAAAAGGAACAAGAAGCTAATCAGGGTAGTTACCAACCTAAGGTTCAAACTTGTTATCGGAAAACCAAGAAGATATTTAGCTTCCAGACAAAGGAGAAGGAGAGGATTAGATGTTCTTGCAGAAGCCTCTGAGTTCATAGGATAATTTGCATGAGGACATGCAAGGAGACAACAGTGGGGGTATGTTGAGCCTCAAAATTGTGCTTCCTTTCATCTTATTTTACCTCATTTTCCTTTTTCCATTGTTATCCTAGACCCAATTGATCAATGAATTTAGTTAAAATTACTTTTAGAATGATTTACATGACTGACTTGCTAAGTTTTGTGATTTTTTCCATTGTAATGCATTTTGACCAGAACTAGCTGCAGAATGCAGACATTCCGTAGCTAACCGGCAATTCTGCAGTTGTCTTGACGTTTGGGTATGTTCCAGGTGGCCTCTCAAGAAAAACCGCATATGGGCATAATCCACGTCATGTCTACATTGTTCGTTGCTCACCATGAAGGAAGAAACAGATTCTGGATATGGTTTTGATACGTGGGAACACATTTAGGAAGGCAGACTTCTATTAGGACTATCTTAGTCCAAATGTCCTTTTCATTTTTACGTTGCCACTTCAAGAGTCCTAATGTGATTTCGATAAGGAAAGACAATGCTCCTGGAATTGTTGCAAATCTTGTTATGTATATTTATTATATAAACACTTGGGAAACTGAGAGCTAGGCTAGATTTTATTCTAGATTTTGCTTAGATTCTGTGCTACATTTCTGAAGACGCAGAGTGCTCTATTCAAGTTATTTCTCTTTTAATGAAGCAGACAGTTTTGTTTTGAAAGCGTTGATTTGATTTGGAGTTAGATTCCGTCAGGTGGTAGAGGGCCCCTGCCTCTTGCACGGATTTATTTGCGTAATTTAGATAAGTATTCTAGTTGCTTTTACATTTTTGAAGTTGAATTCGTAGTTGCTTTCATTATCTACTGTAGTTATACTCATTCTAAAAACTCTTCCAAAAGAAGAAGCTCTTCCAAAAGATTATAATGATGAATGGGAAATGGCTATATTATTGTAGGATTTAATCGTAATCTCTTTTGTTCACCATCACAGTTATACTTATGCTGAATACTCTTCCACAAGAAGAAACTCTTCCAAGAAATCTTTATAATGTTTTAAGCATGATTGTGATCCTGAACGCTTCATTTGTGTGTTTATACTAAGTACCATAGTTGTCCTTGCTCTTAAACGCTTGTCCAAAATATCATAATGATGAGTGGGAGATAGCCATGATATCTTAGTTTTTAATTGCTTTTAGTCTTTATGTTTGCATAGCATAGTTAGGATACTCCGGAGTTTAATTGCAATTAACTCATATTCAGTTGTTTTGCTTTAAGTTTGATACTGACTTGTAGTTCAGCACTGTTTTAGGCTAGTGACATTTTAGGTTCAGTTGTAGTTCAACTCATTGTATTTGCACTCTATATTCAGTTGTCATTCACTGCATATTAGATTACTTCAGTTGTTAAACTTAACAAAACAACCTTCATTATTCACAAACCTCTTCTTGTTCTAAAATCTATAATTGATTCATAAACATATGAACAGAAGACAATATCATTTTAAGGCCTGAAGTACTTCTGCAACTTCCTTATCATCTCACAAATAAACATTTCCTCAAAAGACTATTTCAAAAATCTATAACCTTTGAGTGAAGTGTAGTGCTATAAAAATGAGTTGCAGAATAGAGTTAGGAACTAGACTTAGAGTAGAAGATCTTATGATGATATCAATGTTTTACTCCAATTATGCTTCAACAAATCTCTAATCAAGGATAAAATGTTGCATCATTATAAGTTAGTTGTTTCACTGTTTAGTTAAGAAGATTTGCATATTTAGTTGACCATGTCTCAAGCTCTCTCTCAAACACCTTTGATGAAAGAATTTGACAAGTTGAGTTTGTGTTTTGAATCATTTGCTTAAAATTCATTATCAAGCTTTGCTTTTGCTTAGTCATATTTTAGATTTGATTTTGTTTTTAATATTGCATTTTCATTTACCATTTGACATCAACCAATTAGGTTTCACTTTGTTTTTAATCATTAGCTTCCTTCCATTAGATTTCTAGTTATTTTCCTTGTGAACATAAAACCACCAAAAGATCAGAAACATCATAAATCATCACAAAAGACCAAAAACATCACAAAACACTACACACAACACATTAAGAAACAAACACCTAGGTACATACAGTACACTTCACTTCAGCAGTTTACCAACCCTGGTTGAAAATTAAATGAGCTCAATTTAGAAGAGTAGATTGAGACCAAACAGATACGTCGCCGAGCCTCACGATCAAGGTGGACCGAAAACTTTTGGGTTCGCAAGTAAGTAAGAATATCGCCATACCACGGGTCGTCGGAAGTAATGGAAAATAAGTGTTCATCAGGGAAATCGTCATTAACTGAAGGGTCTTACGATCCGGTAGGTAATTCAGAAATGAGCTCAGCGAGGGCTAAGCCTTTCTTACTCTTTGGTGTGACAAATTCGAGGTCGAATTCCTGAAGAATAACGACCCAACGGGTGTACTTCCCAGTGAGGATACGACGAATCAATAGGAAATCCATGAGGTTGGAATTAGTCACAACCTTGGTGGAACGCATGAGGATATAATGACAAAGTTTTTGGACTGAGAACACGACAGCCAGCACTAATTTTTCTTCATATGAGTAGGAAACAGGAGGCCCTACAAGGTTCTTAATGACATAGTAAATCACATGCTCGACTCCATTGTCATCTTCTTGGATAAGGACTCCAGCGACCGAATAGGTGGAAGCGGAGATATACATGATGAAGTCCCGATCAAAGTCGGGAGGGCGGATCAAGGGAGCGGATGTGAGAGCATGCTTGAGGGCATCGAAACACTCATGAGCATAGGAATCCCAAACAAATGGGATAGTAGATCAGAGGAGTCGAAGGAACCCATGTGCGGTGGTGGCATAGTCAGGGACGAACCGACGAAGAAAATTAGCTTTGCCTTGGAGACTTTGGAGCTGGCGTAGGGTACGCGGAATGGGAAGTTCAAGAATGGCTTGAACTTTCAAAGGGTCAAGAGTGATACCATCCTTAGACACTATGAAGCCTAAGAGACGGCCGGCGGGAACGCAAAAGATGCATTTCAACGGGTTAAGGCGGATATTATACTTGCGACATCAGAGAAAAATGGTACGCAAATCATGTAGGTGCTGCGCCCGATGCTTAGAATGCGCAGTGAGGTCGTCTAAATAAGCAAGGATAATATGAGCTAAGTCATGGAAACAATAAGACATGGCCCGTTGAAAAGTGGCGCCGGCATTTTT
Organism: Pinus albicaulis; assembly: GCA_034641835.2. Lineage (NCBI taxonomy): Eukaryota > Viridiplantae > Streptophyta > Pinopsida > Pinales > Pinaceae > Pinus > Pinus albicaulis. The sequence continues at coordinate 242,734,702 of CM076582.1, forward strand.
AAGGCCGAAAGGCATGACCCGGTAAGCAAAAGTTCCCCACGGACTAATGAACGCGGTTTTTAGTTGATCAGCAGGACGGATAACAATTTGGTTGTATCCGGAGAAACCATCCATAAAGGATAGAACCTCATGCCCCGCACACTCGTCAATGATTTGGTCAATGAACAGTGTGGGGAAGTTATCTTTGGGACAAGCTTTGTTCAGGTCGTGAAATTCTGTGCAGACATGGATGGTGCCTTGTTTCTTGAGAATGAGAACTGGGTTGGATACCCAAGTGGTGTATTCAATGGGGTAAATGAAACCAGCCTGCTTGAGCTTATTAATTTTTTCTTTGATAGCATCACGTTTGGAAGGATGAATGGGTCTCAACTTTTGACGGACCGGTTTGGCATCAGGCCACGTGCCGATATGGTGTTCGACAATGGCGGGATCGAGTCCGGGCATTTCAAAATAGGACCAGGTGAAAATATCGCGGAATTCTTTGAAAAGCTTGGTGTAAGCTTTGATTTCTTCCGGGGTGCATTGGGCACCCAAGGTGATATATTCTTCGATTCCTGGTTTGACTGAAATGTCAATTTTGATGGTAGGAGAGATATTGGCCATGTTTCCTTCTTCGAAAGCATCAGGTGCAGGGATGGGATTTTTGAACCAATCGACTGCATTGGGAATGAAGTCTTTGGTTTCCACAGCATATTGGTCATGGGACTGTTGTGGGAGGAAGTATGCGCGATGGTGCATATCGTCCCATGGAAAGTCAGGGTTGGTCATGGCTTCCATAATGTCTTCATCGGACTGGAAGATGGGAAGACTGGAGGAAGAAGGGTCACCCGATGAGGTAGTGATGTGTGACGGGTCATCTTGAGGAGAAGGGCTCAGATGCGCGATGTCAATAGATCCAAGGTCGACTGAGGAGGAACCGAGAGTATCTGCAGGTTGATGGTTAGGTGAACTATCTCGCAAGGATGATAATAGGTACAAAATGGTGGTCGAAGGCTCCGTTGGTTCGATAGTGGGAGGAGGAATGTGAATGGAAGTAGGAATATCCTCTGGTCCTATCGAAGTAGAACTTGTAGACAAGTGAGAAGGTATCTTGTCGTGCGTAGCCTTGAATTGGCGGTACATGTCTAAGGAGGAATGATACTCGTCAAGGCGGGGACAGAGGTGGGTGTAATGGCCATGGAAATCGCACAAAGCACAAGGGTGATTTGTGCGCAAGGTTTTGAGTTTTGGGATAGAATCCGGGATAGTGACGTAGACTTCGGGGATATCAGAGTCGGGAAACGTCTCGTTGACCAGGATCTTGAGGTGCGGCAATTCAGGACACATATGGGTGGCGTGACCGACAATATCGCACAAAGCGCACTGGATAGCGTGCTTTGGCGGTCGAGGAGGGGTAGGGTTTGTCGGGGCGGCTTGGTCCTGATTGGTTGCCCCCTTACGAGCTTTGCCTTTCTTTCCCGGGGCTGTCACCACAGGGGCAGGGTCCTGGGGAGGTGCGGGGGGCCCGGAGGAAGCGAGGGGGACCGATTGAATCTGTGTCAAAGCAAGGTAGGGTTTGGGGTGACCGGGTGGGGTAGCGGCTGGAGGGTCAATGTACCAGACGGGTATGCCCAGGGTCAGGTTAGGGAGAGAGAGGGTGGCCATGACCGGTACCGTGTACACTCCTGGTGGGGGAGCTAGGAATGGTATCTGACCAGAGGGGTAATGGCCAGGTGGGACGGCTCCTAAATGGCTAAGGCTTGGAGGAACCATGCCAGGGGGATAAAGAGGCTCATGACTACCAACTGCAGGTGAAGGGCTAGGAGCAGGTTGCGGAGGGCAAGGTTGCTGACTAGCCGAAGCAGGTTTCTTGAGAGCAGCCCGAGACGATTGCATCATGCAAACATTCGATGAGCTGGGGTCAGAGATAGGAGGAGGGGGGAAACTAGGAAAAGTTCCAAGCAGGGAGGAATCCTTGTAAACGCCGGGGGAGACACTGGTCAAGGAGTCGACGGTTTGCTTGTTGGCTATAGAAGAGATGGTCGTCTCAGGTGAGGTCTGAGATTTTGGCTCATGATATGTCAATTGGTCAATGGTGACTATCTTTCCATTATGGGGGAAAGACATCTTGCGGAAAACCGCGGATGGGACAGCAGACATAGCATAGGTGTAGCTTCGCCCCAATAGAATTTTGTAATCTAGCGGGGCGTCGATGACTTCGACGTCAATGCAAACAGTCTTACCGGCGAGGGTGATAGGACAATTACGAAACAGGCCAATGGGCTGGGAGGCATGACCGTCCCACGCTCGAAGGGTGATCATGGAAGGGGCCAGCTCAGGGGATCCGAGTTGCTTCCAAACCGAAGCGGACATCACGCAGGTGGATGCCCCCTCATCAATTACACACCGGGAAACGTTGGCGTTCCAGATTTTGACTGGGATTTGGAAGGCGACAGAAGGAGGAAGAGGAGGATGGTCCGATGGAGTGGCATCGAAAATAATCATTTGGTCATCAGCAGATTCACAATGCCCACTATAGACAGAGGAGCCTATTTTGGGAAGGGCACATCGAGGAGTTCCAAGTGGAATGGCAAATGGAGATTGCGCCAAATTATCTACTATGCTATACGAATGAGCAGTTCGACCAGAAGCAGCATTTCGGCGTAATGGTCCCTTAGGAATTTTGGTATGAACCTCAACTTTGGGTTGAGGGATATGTAAAGGACCATTGGATGTCGAAAGAGGCTCAGTAGAACCTGAAGAAGGGGACTTAGAGGCAGAATGAGCGGGAGGCTTGGGGTACTGGCGAGACTGAGTTTGAAGGTTAAGGTCGATGGATGGAGATGGATCAGAGTTCATCATGAGGATCTGGTAATCGGAGGAACCAGAAGGGTAAGGTTGAGTGGCGACCTGTCTGTCAGGTTGTTGGGCAGCCACGAATCCTTACTGGGGGAAAGGATCAAGAACACAAATGGCTGATAGTGGCCACATTAGGGGAGCATTAGGGGGAGCATGAGGGGAGGCATGTTGTCTGCACAATGTGGCTTGAGACTCCCACATCTGCCGCATCTATGGTAAAAGGGGACAATCGTGGGTGTAATGACCGTAAACACCACAACACGAACAAGGCTTGTTAGTACGAAGAGGCCTGTCCGGCTTGGGCTGAGTGCCCTGTTGCTGGTTAGCAGTGTTAGGGTCAAAACCTTGAGGATTGGGTCCACGAGTACCAGGGGCAGATTGATTTGGATTTCCTCTCCGCCTTCTTTGAGAAGAAGGGGGATTAGTCGCACCCTGCTGTGCAAATACTTGCCCTGGAGGGGGCTGTAGGTGCTGTTGCTGGGGTTGAGGAGGCAAGGGAGGTGGAAGCGCATATGCTGGAGGAGTTGGCGCACCAGGCTGCGGATAAGGGTAATGGTTAGGTTGGGCAACATTGAGGTAAGCAGAAGGTTGGGCAAAAGGAGGAGGCATGTCGTATCCTGGATACCTGCTACCGGGAGGGGGAAGAGTGCTAGAGGTGCTGGTCCCTCTGTGAGGGAGACCATAGCCCATAGGAGGTTGAGCATATGGATGGGAAAGGGCTCCAAGGATACTGTCGACGGAATGAGATGCCCCCGTGGCGTTAGCGCCGCCGGGCCTGGGGAGGTCAGGAAGAACGGTATAAACATAACCAGACTGGGCATAGATCAGGTCATATTTCAAGGCTATTTGGAGGGTGGCTTCTTCGGTTTGAGGAAAATGGGAGGCGACATCTTTGCCAATGGGAGCTAAGAGAGAGCGAAGGAACCAGTCCATATAGATCTGATCTTCGAAGGGGGGAGCTCGACATAAGCTTCATCTTCGTCGCCATTCCTGGACATGAGCGGAAAGGCGGGTTGAAGAGGTTTTCTTGAAAGAGGTCAAAAGCTCCGTACCAGTATCGTATCGGAGAGGGAGCTGGAAGTAAGATAAAAAGGCTTGGGCAATGGTCGCAAAGGTGGTATGGGAAGAGGTGGCTTGGTCTACATACCATTTATAAGCTTCGCCGGTAAGCGTGTGTTGGAACAATTGAAGACGGATGGAGTCATCGGTAATGGAATTGGAGGAACACCACATGTGGAAAGATCGGACATGATTGGTTGGATCTTCTCCAGCAAGGCCTTCGAACTTAGGGATGTCGGAGGGGAGCTTAGTTGGCATAGCAGGCCAACCAACATCGTGGCGGATAGGGTCATTGATCAACTGATTGAAATCGGGGAGGCTGAGGCCTGCGATGTACGGTAGCAAGGGTGCAGCCGAGGTAGTTCCTGTGGCGGTTCCACTAGTAGTAGTTCCGGCATTAGGGCCGGGAGCACCGCTAGCGTTAGGCCCTGGACCAGACATAGTGAAGGTGACAGGGGGAGAACCAGAAGGAAAAGGAGAACCCAAAGAATCAGAAGAGGAGTCGGAGTGCGGACTCAGAGGAGGACTGGCTCGACGACGGTGGGACGGAGCAGGTCGATCGACCGGAAACTGAGGGTGAAGGCCAAGAAGTCTCCGGGAAGTGCGCCTTGGGGGCGCAATGATGACAACACAAACACGACACAAGGGGAAGAAGAATGACCACAAGGGCAAGGAGGTGCAGAATCAAGTGATTACAATGTCGAAACAAGGGCAGATAGGTGCAGTGTCAATTGATTTTAAAGTCTTTGCCTGGTGGTGTAAACTAGGCTCTTCTTCGCTTAGGGTGAGTGTGTGGCGTGCGTTAATTTTAATTTTTAAACCCTTTTCGTTTTGAGAGCAAGAGAAAAAGTGTGTTGCGTAACTGAAAATAAATCTGCAGAGAACAGTATATAATGCTGAAATAACAGAAAAATAACAGCTATTATTGCATCTATCTAACCCAAGAAGGCGGGTCCCTCAAAACTAGTCTAAAAAAAGGGGGAAAAATCTAGTCAAAACACACTAAAGAGAGGCCAATAGATCTAAGGTCGGGAGGGACAGAGATCTAAAGGGAAAAGCTGCTGAAAAGAGGTGCAGATCACAGTCAAGAGGCAGAGGCAAGGTGGCTGGAAAAAATGAGGAAATCAGAAAAAAGCGGAAAGGACAGGGAGGAGGTCCTAAAGGGCGGTCCAAACAAAACGACAAGAGGGGATTTGAAAGGAAGAAAAGCTGATTTAAAGGGATATGAGAAGGAGGTATTAGATATGAAAAAGGGAAGGCTGAAAATCTGAAAAACAGACGGCTGAAACAACTAAAAACTCTTCCACAAAAAGTGGAGGGTACTGAAGCCCTAGGGGGCTATGTTCCCACTTAGATGAGCCAAAACAGATTAGAACTAGGTCAAAGCGGGCTGAGACAGAGGCTGGAAAACCCTGACAGAAGCTTCAGCAAAACCCAGAAAAATTGCAGAAAAATAGCTGAAAAAATGGCAGGTCGCAGGTTCTGACCTGTTTTCAGTGCAGGTCGCAGAAAAGAGGTTGAAAAGTGAGACCTGGAGGTCCAGGTCGCAGTTTTTGGGCTGAAAAGTGCGACCTCCCGTTCCGGTTGTCTCGGCGGCAGATTTTCGGAAAAGTTTCCGTCTCAGTTGCGGTTGATGTCTGTCACCTGCGCAATAGGGCCAGAAACACGCGGAAGTTAAAAATTTTAATGTTTTAGGGTTTTATGTGATAGAAACAACATAAAAACAGGAGAAATAAACAGCTGAAAAGAAATCCTAGGGTCTGAAGTAGCTGGATATGCAGGAATATGAAAAACGACAGCAGTCGTAATTTAAAACCCGTGTGGAGTCGCCATTTGTTAGTATGAATCCTTTGTCGAAGTGTACCAAAAAGGACCACTTTAGCTACGCATAACTAATAGCCCTAACAACAAAAGTGGCTGCCAATATCTTCAGATCTGCGGTTAGTTGAACATAAAAGAGCTGCAAAAACCAGATCTATGCATGGAAAGACATTAAGCAAAAAAAACAAGGGTTTGCTCCATATACCAATAGACAAGACAAGAACAATTTTTGAAAGAATTTTTATATTAATTGGGCACCTGGGAGGAAAACAAGAAGGCGTATCCAATTCTCCTCAGTGGGATGGGTTCTTGGAAGTCCTCAGCACTTCAGATCTAAGATTTCTCTCTCTTGTTGGTGTAGAAAACCCATACAAAGAATGGAACTCAAAGGGAGCTCACACAACAAATGGCAGAAAATGGTGACCAAGTGTATAGATCCAGAGTGATCTAATAGGCAACAAAAGGTGAAGAATGGTAGGAAAAACCCTCCTATTTATAACAAAATATTGGGTCATTCTAGATCTTAGTGCATGGGTTAACCAGATCTAGATCCACTTTTTATGGAATATTTTATTATATTTGTTGGAGGGAAAAGGTATTTGACTTGGGTCAAATCCCTTAATTTGTCAAAAATAAATAAATAAATGATTTATTTATATTTTTAAGGAAGTGGTTGAAGGATAATAAAATAAATAATGATTTATTTAATTATTTGTGGGTGATTTGGTCATATTTAACAAGGAATATTATCTAAATAAGATTTAAATAATTATTCCTAGAAAATAATAAGAAAAATAAAGGTTTATCTAATTAATTTCTTTGTTTTTGGGTTAAACATGACTGGGAATAATAATTAAATTATGGTTTAATTAATTATTCCATGAGGAAAATCAAACAAATATAGGTTTGTTTAATATTTTCTTTTGGGGTTTCCTGTTTAGACCATAAATAACCTAATAAATGTGGTTTATTAAGTTATTTAACATAGTGAAGGAAATTTTACTTAGGGTAAAATTGGTCTTACATGGTGTACTTGGGTCCATCTAATGATAATAGGTTAGATGACCAAAAAATGGTATAACAACATGCCTTGAGAATCTCAGGCATCTCATCTTCCCGAACACATCTCCTAATGATAAAATCTGGACCTGTCCTGTACAAATAATTAGCAACCCATGAATATTTTGCACTGTCATAAATGATTTTTCTTTTCTCTCTTGCATTCATTATTGAAGGAAATTCTCACATTAAACTAAATAATTAGCAATGTCAGAACCAAGGAGTTTGAGTAGAAATCGTAAAAATATATTCATCAGGAAATTGATCTTCAACCTGGGTGTTGTCTTGGATGTTTTGGAGTCTATATAGGAAATCACGCATCGTGTTTTGTTTTTCTGTGCCCATCTAGAATGGTAATGTTGAATTCCTGTAGGAGCAATAACCATCTTATGACTCTACCATTAGTAATTGATTTATTCATTAGATATCTAATTGCAGAGTGATCTGTGTGAACAAAAGTTTCATAGCATGTTATATAGTGTCTGAATTTTTTTATGGCATGAACAATAGCTAAAAAATCCTTTTCAGTTACAGTATAATTTAACTCTTAAGGATTCAAATTTTTATTTGTATAGTAGATGACATAAGGAATTAGGTCTTTTTGTCCCAACATCGCTCCTGAGCTGTATCCGAGGCATCCGTTGAAGGCCATGAAAGGTGAAGCCCAAAGCTAGGTCACCTTAAAATAGGTGCTTCAGAAATTTTTGTTTTCTGGGTCTCAAAGGCTAACTGGCAATCAGGATTCCACTTGAACTCACAGTCCTTGGTGAGTAATTTGAAAAGTGGAGATGCTATCTTAGTGAAGTTTTCTATAAACCTTCGATAATATCCTGTAAATCCTAGAAAACTCCTTACATCTTTTTGACAACTTGGAATAGATAAGTTAGAGATTACTTCAACTTTTGACTCATCAACCCTAATCTCATCCCCTGAAATGTGATGTCCTAAAACAATTCCTTCAGTAAACATCATAAAAAATTTTTCATGACTTAGTGAAAGATTTTCTTCTTTACATCTCGTTAAGAATTTTTCCAAGTTTTCTAAGGCTTCTTCAAATGTGTTCCCATAAACTGTGAAATCATCCATATATACCTCTACACAATCATGTATTAGATCCGACATTCCTAGTACCTATTTTCTAAAATCAGCTTTCGGGTGCATTGCATAGTCCAAATGGCAAATACTCGGTAAGAATAGGCACTCCTGCCGTACGCTAAAATCAAATTTGTCTCGATCTTCCATTGCTACTTGGATTTGATTATAACCACTAAACCCATCTAGAAATGAAAAGTACTTTTTGCCAGCTAAGGTATCTAACACCTGATCTATGAAAGGTAAGGGAAAATTATCTTTAAGAGTAGATTTGTTTAATTCTCGGTAGTCAATACATACCCTCCATTTACCATTTTTCTTTGGCACAATTACCAAAGGAGAAACCCACTGACTATCTGAAATAGGATAGATAAAGTTGACATTCAACAATTTATGCAATTCTTCTTTAACAATCTCCCTAAGATTTGGATTCATCCGTCTTTGAGGTTGTCCGATTGGTTTACAATTTTCCTCTATGTAGATGTGATGAGTGCAAGTCTTGGGGCTTATCCCTTTCATATCAGTGTACTCCCATGCATACGCAGAAGAATGTCTCTGTAAGATCTTGACTAGCTCTTCTTGTTGAGATTTTTCTAGGTTCTTGTTTATGTTTAAAGTTTTTCCTGGAAATATCTCACTTGTAGAGCTGCCAAATTTATCCATAGAATGAAGAGACATCTGTCTTGATGACAAAAACTCAATGTTGGATTCTTCTTGAAATTGGTCATGTTTATGTTTCGAAGAGGATTCAAAGTTTTCTAAAGTATTCAGAATTTGACTATCTTCACTAATTTCTGAAATTGTGAAGAGAGGTTGTAAGTCTTCTTCATCCTCTATCCATTGAGTATCATCTAAATCTGTAATTGTCCTTGCTGGAGGATACAAAGTGAATTTCTTAGTTGAACTACCATAAGAGATATACATATCACCGGATCTACAACTAATGAAAGCATCATCTGTAGCTAACCAAGGTCTTCCTAATATAATAGGATGCCCTCCTAGATTATTCTTAGGAGTTAGGATCATGAAATCCACAGGGTACTCCCAAGAATCTAGAGACACTGGAATATATTCTATTACCCCATCAGGTTTGATCACAGATCTGTCTGCTAATTGTAATAATGTGGGTGCAAAGAGAAGATTAGGAAGTTTCAGTTTATCCATGATTTGTCTACTCATGATATTGATTGCTGCTCCTAAATCAATGAGTGTGTTTTGGATTTCAATTCCATTGATGTGAATTTTAACAACTGGATTTCCTGGGTCTAGATACTTTGGAATATCAATCTTACCCATCATGATATCTGCTATTTTTCCTGCCAGTTGAATTTTCTTTATCTCTCTTATTCTTTTTCCTGTTTTCTTCATGCTCAACTCCTTTATTGTCTTTGCTAAGATTGGAATTTCCTTGATAGCTTGCAATAATGGAATCTTAATACAAACATTTCTCAGCTCATCTAGGAAATCATAATTAGGCACCATAATTTGTTTTTCTACACCTCTATCAATTTGTAATCTTTCTGGAAAGGGAGGTGTAGAAGTGGATATTGATGGTTGCTCTAATAAAGGAGTTGAAATTATTGGTTCTTTTTGTGTTGATTTTTCAATATTTGGGTACTGAAAATATGTGTCTTCTTCAAGACTTTTATTTTCCCGTAGAGAATCTTCCTCAGAGTTGTCTTGTTCTTGTATGATACAAGATCATAGAAGGTTTCCTCTTTTCAAGTATTCTTCCAGACCTAAGTTGAACATCACTAAGGTCTAGAGGAGTAATCAAATAAGTTGGAAACTGTTGGCCTTCTATCATGTAGGTGTTCTGAGGATTTTTATTGTTGGGGTTTGGTATGGGTTGGGCAGGCAACTGATTTGTTTTCTGAGGAAATGGTAATGGAAGTGGTTGATTTTGATGTTGTAGATTTTGAGGATTTGGTTGAGGATTCTGTTGAGGATTTTGTTGAGGAGGAAAATGTGGATATGGTGGATAGGATGCTGGATATTGATAGTACTGAGAGTATCTTCCATAGGGATTTTGTGCTCCTTGTGCCCAAGCTTGAGATTGATTTTGAAATTGGGGCCAAGGTTGCTGCCAATAATTCCAATTTGGTGGAGGTTGATTATACATCTGATCATGAAATCCTTGTGTTTGAGGTCCTTGCCAAGGCCTTCTAGAGACAAAATTGAGAGATTCTGTGGAACTTGTAGGAGTATCTTCCTGAAAGACAGCTTTAAGACCAGGAAGTGAAGGAAAACTCTTGGTCTCATGTTTTTCTGAACAAATGACACAAGTCTCTACAACTTTTGTATCCAAAGGACACTCTCTCAAGGCATGCTTCTTTCTACATCTGGGACAAAAGATTGCTAAGGCATCAGATTCAACTTTTTGCTTGTTTTGTAACTTAAGGGTGTCTATTTGTTCACTAAGACTCCCTAAGATGTCAGATTTGAATTCATCAAGCATATGTCCTATTTCTGCCCTACTTACTGTCCCAGAAGCAGACTTACTTGCCCTTGCAAGAGTAGGGTCTCTTGGTCCTTTTACAGTTTTAGATTTCCCTCTTGAAAGGTTGATACATAATTCAGCTATTTCAGGTAATGTAAGCTGAGATATATCCCCTTTTCCCATCATGTTAAGGATATCTAACCATTCATCCCTAATTGTTTTCAACAAGAGAGCTTTTAAGGTGTCTTGGTCTAAGTTTTCCATTTTTGCTCTTTTGATGTTGTAATGAAATCTCTCCAACAAATCTTCCAAGTTTTCATCTTCTTTTTGTAGCATCTTAAACAATTCCTCCTTATGATTGACTGGCATACAATAATCCAAATGCCTCTCTAGAAATGCTTGTTTCATGTCTTCCCATGTCCTAATAGAATTGTTGATCAAACTCATAAACCACTTCAATGCTGCTCCTTTCAATGTTGAAGGAAATAGTTTAAGTTTTTGAGCATCTTGTAAGTAGTCATAAGTTCTACATAGGACTTCAAATTCAAATAGGAAGGTTTCAGGATCTTCAGTTGTAAGTCCATAGAATTTTGGAAGGACAGAGGGTGAAATTTTTTTCATAGTTGCATTGGTTTCTTCATCTACTATAGGAAACCCAAAAGAGCTTCCCATTTCTCTTCTACCTCTTCCTCTACCTCCTTCTCCTCTGCCTCTACCTATACCCCCTCTAAATAGTGTGTGTTCTCCATTAAAGACTCCTCCTCCCCCTTCTTCTGCCATAGTTGATTCCTCTGTGGAAGTAGAAAAGTTTGTGTCTCTAGCAGGGGTCCTTGAATCTTCTTCTAAGACAGGTTCAGTGGATTAAGTGGAAGGTCTTTCTAATGGAATATCTGATCTCAAGTCTTCTGGAAGTCTAGGATCAGTAAAGGATGGAATGTGGATTTGAGTTGGAGGTGTGCTAGCTCTTGGTCTAGGTGAAACAAGTGATATTCTAGAAATTGAGCTTCTGCCTCTTATGAATCTACCCCTTGAGTCTCTTTCTCTACACATATCATTGTTTTTTTTTTTTTTGGAGTTAAGAAACAAGCCTACCTAGTTACACTTCCCCGGCAACGGCGCAAAAATGTTGTGCTCAACTTAGTGTTCCTAAATTGAGGTCATTAATTATCAACCAGGGCTAGTAAACTGCTGAAGTGTGGTGCACTGTATGTGCCTAGGTATATGTTTCTCACTACGTTGTGTTTAGTGTTTTTATGATGTTTTTGGTTTTATGGTTTTTATGTTGAAAAAGAGCTAAGAAGTTTACACTAAAACAGAGTGAAACTATTCTAAACTAGGTGTGCACTAGAGGACAGAAAATGAAAAACTTGATAAGGACTCATAGCAAAGAAACAAATTACAACATGAACTCATTAACCCATATCATGAACTTATCCAATTCATTCATTTAGAGATATGTTGGAATAGTTTGAGAAAAGGATAAGTTTTTAGTGCAATTGAGGTTTTCCTAAGTCAACAATCAACTTACAATGTTACAACATCTCATCCATGGTTAAAGGTTTATTGGAACATAATTGGAAAAGAATATTTGTAGCACAATAAGATTTCTACTCTAAACTAACTTCTAATTCTATTCTGCAACTCAATTTAGCACCACTAGGCCTCATTCAAAAGTTATAGATTTCTTTTTAGAATAGTCTTTGAGAAAAGGCTTGTTTGTGAAATTGTAAGAAGGTTGCAAAATACTTAAGGCCTTAAACTGATATTACTAGCTTCTGTCCAGATGATGATGTATTAATATGAAGTTAGAACAAAAGAAGTTTTGTAGATAATGAAGACCGTGGTATCTAAATTTAACAACTAATACAATTTAAAATGCAATGGATAACAACTAAACTAGAATGCTAATACAGTGAGCTAAGACTAAACTAGAGTGCTATTATCTAACTTGAAATGAATTGGAGCTGAACTAGAATGATACTAATGCAGTGAACAAGGTTAAACTAGAGTACCATTATCAAGCTTGGAATATAGTGACAGAATTAAACTAGAATGACATCTACCTCCGGAGTATTGACTGAGCTAAAATGCAACTAATTCTATGAAATACTACAGCCCTACTTTGTTCAATATGAGTAATGTTTTGGAATAGCTTGTAGAAACAAGTCTGGCTGTATCATTTCATGCATAAAACGTAAAATATAAAGTTCAACAAAACGCGGTAAAATCTGAAACACCACCACAGCTATGTCTCATCTGGAATTAGTGATATTTTGGAAGAGATTAAAAAAAAATGACTAGCTGTAACAACTGATGTGATTGAGCATGAAAACATAAAACTTAAAGAAATGTAAATAACTCCTAAAATACTACAGTTATGCCTCATTCCATATTAGTAGTTTTTTGGAAGAATTTGTGAGAACAAGACTAATCTGTAGCATCCGATTCAAATGAATATAAAAACATGAAGTTCAGAAAATTGGTTAAACTAAGAATGCGGTTACTTATCTAAACATATGAACAAGGCTGCTCAAGTAGCAGGGGCCCTCTACCACCGGAGTAGCACGCAATATCTACTTCAATATTGACTCAGCGCTTTCAATAAAGTGATGCTTCTTGCATTAAAAGAGAAATTACTTCAAAACAGAGTATTTCGGATTTCTCAGATCTAGCAGCCAAAAACAAAATCTAACCAACAGTTTCTCGGTCTCCCGAGTCATACTTATAATGAAACTACATAACTAATTCTTGAGAAAAACAGGGATAAGTGTCTTTCCCATTCCTAATCAAATTAAAACTCTTATTAACAGTCTTGTGCTTTACTGCGGACATCTGTAGAGTCCGTGTTTTGATAGGAAACTGCCTCTCTTCTTCGTGCATAACCGCTTTAATACTTTAACTTAGACTTCGTGGGGAGCAAAAAATGACAAGGGAATGATGTGGAATACGACCATATGTTTTTTTCCCTGAGATGACACCTGGAACCTGCGTAGACATGAAGACAGCTGCAGAATCGGCAACTAGCTACAGAATGTCTGCATTCTGTAGCTAGGTGTAGTAAAAAAGTACTACAATAATGAAATCATGAAAACATAGCAAGTTAGACATTATATACAATCTCAAAGAAATTTTAACTAATCTTATTGATCATTTAAGCCTGAAATTAATAATGGACAAAGGAAATGAAGTGGAATGTGGTGGAAGAGAAGAACATCTTTGAAGCTCAACAACATGATCTAGATAATAAGGTTACAAATTTAGGAGGGATGTCTGACTACAATGTCTAAGACTACATGCTTTTAACTGGAACTTGTGCTAAGGTGACAACTAGATCTTTTTAAACCAAGGCAAGGTACTTTCTTTGAATCAAAAGTGTATAAATCATGATAAGGTCTAGTAATATGAATTTGAAGTTAATCCATGACTACTTTAGGCATTAGATTATGATGAGCTCCTGAACCTAGCATACAATTGTATAATAGGAAATCATGAAATTTCAGGGTGACATAAAAGGGAGGAACCTTTTCATCAATCATATCAGAACTAGGACCAAATATTACTGAAGGCTTTTCATCTTGTAGACTTATTACATCTCCTTCAACATCAACACTTGAAGATTGAATCCATTTGGAACTTGATTCTTGTAACCTAGATTCTTGGAGAGTTCACATAAAGGAATGGGTATTTTAACTCTTTCTAATTCCTTTTCAACATTAAAAGTTGTCAAAACTTTTTTTTCCATAGCAATTTGATCATTTGATTGATTCAATGGTTTAACTATCATTGTTTGAGCTTTAGTTATTTTACCTCATGGTTCATTAACACTGATTTTTTAGATGGTCTACTAGGTCTTGGTCTAAGGGCTTAAATCGTATCTTCTATTTAATTATACAATTAAGAATTCAGATAATGCCTGATATTTTGAAACTTGTGAAGTTTATTCTTCATGTTGAAAGAATTGATTTTGAGGAAGAGGAACAATGGAATTCTGAACTTATGAATGATCAAAATGATTGATATCATCTGTGATTAGGGGGGCAATATTATTAGGTTTTTTATCATCAATCATTAATGGGGATTGGATTTTATGATCAATATTCATCTGCAAAATTTGGGTTTAAGGAGGTCTTCTATACTGAGTTTGAATTATATTAGAAGTTGGTTGGGCTACTCTAGGTTGGGCTTCAATTTTAGACATTCTATTAGAATTTTTTCTTAACAGATAAGTGATTTTATCAATCTTGTGATCTTCATCCTTATAACTTTGAAAACAAGTACTCTCTTCTTTAATTTTAATTTTCCTTTCAGCATTTTTAGCCTTTTACTTCAATTTATTAGATGTAGAAATATTTGCCTCTATTTCAATAGAATTTGTTTGCATGTCTGCTATAGTAATAGTTCTTCGTTCTCTAAGCATAACAACAAAGCCATCATCAAAATATTTTGAAAATATAACTTTTGCTGATGATACTGGTGGTTTACAATCATGAGGAATTTTATTATAAATCTTATTAAAGCTCTTAATGAAATATGATACATATTATCCAATACTCTTCCTTAAATCATCGAATTCTATTAGGTAATAGACAAATATTTATTTACTCCCCGTTGATTGTTAAAAATGTTAATTAATTCATTCCAATTGCGAATGGAGTTTTCTTGTCACTATATAAACCATATCCTAACATTACCATCAAGAGATTGCACAAACAATCTTGTATAGACATCTTCATGCTCAATATTCATGTTATCAGCAAAATCCAAGAAAGCAGCTAAATGTTCTTCTGCAGACAACCCTATTTCTCCATTGAAAATGTTTTAAATATCCATCTGGAAAATCATTTAACTAGCGAGGAAGGACTATTGTTGCATAACGAGCTTGAATGATTGGTTGTATACAAGCCATTCTGATAGGTGTATGAGGTGGTGAAGATGAGGAGCTTGAAGTTGATGATCATAATGTTGTTGGGGGTGTAGGAATTATTCATTTAAGATGATAAGTAGTACCACTATAAATTTTAGAAAAATGTGATTAAATCAACAATTTTTGAAGTTGTGGGTCAAAATTTTGATCACCTTCAAACAAAGGATTAATGTGTATTGAAAATTTATCCTCAGGCTTATCAAAAGTTGATGGAAAACTATGAATAACAGAGGAGATAAAATTATTCGGTTTTATTTCAGGTAATTCAACTTCTAAATATGCTTCAGATTTTTGATATTCTGAAATTGTTTCAGGGATATGATAAGACTCTAATTGATGGACAAGAAGAGTATATTGTAGATCAACACCTTTAGATAATATTTCTAACACTTTAGGTGGTAGATCTGATAGATCAGGAGGGATTGATGCAGGGCTAAAAGGATCAACCTTTGAAACTATTTTAGGTTGAAGTGAAGTAGAAGTTGAAGTCGAGGCTTCTAGTCTTCTCCTCAAAGAGGAAATTATCACCAGCCTCTCTGGATTTGGCAATGGAGAATGGAGATGTAGATCTGAGTGAGATCTGATTTTCCTTGATGAAGCCATATTTATTATGGGAAGTCGTCGGGTGAATATTTTTAACCAATTAACCCTTTATTCACCTTAAAGGGAAAGCGTAATCATTTTCCCAAGGAAAAATGATTCAACCTTCGTTCCCCGGAAACGACGCCAATATGATGTTGTAGCAGCGGGGCTTGAACCCACCCGACCCGGTGGGGCTGGCCCGCTACCCGGGCAGTTCCAAAAAAAATTGAAATTATATTTAACCATTGAACCATGTGATATAACCACCACGTTATAAAAAAACCAAGCCACGTATTGTTAAACAGTTCCACGCCAAGGTTGGAGTGGGCGGTTTTTTAATCCACCTCACCTCTATATTATTTACCACCGCCACCAATAGACCAACGAACCACGTTGGTGGCCCTACCCGCCTTACACCATTTAAACCTTCATGTGCCATTCAGAACTAGAATGGTGAAGGGTGGACAGGCACAGAACCAAGAGTGGCCTGGGGTGTGGAACCATGAGCGAGGGTATCGTGGAGATGCTGAAAACATTCCCTTAGAGGGCGAGAGGTTCCAATTTCATAATTTAACAAGTTTATAGTCAATTTTGCACATTTTCGTGCTAGGAATCAAACCATGCATTCTATTTCTCCAACTAAGGTCTCCATTTTCAGGCCATCGTCCGAATTGGAGGTATATGGATCATTTTTGTAGAATTTTCTTGTAACTGATTTCCTTGATGCCACTTAATCAAAGAATACCTCTCCACTTTTGAGCAGGGCTTGGAGACATAGCCCACATTGGGTGAACTCTGTAATCAAATCATTATGTCTTTCATTTCATTTTTTCTTATGATGTTTGCTTGTTTTTCATGTGGTTTAAGTTACTTGGTTAATATGCTCTTTTATATGCAATTCTGAATGCATCCTTGAAGTTAAAATATCGGGATCAGTTAGAGACTGATCTGGTTGGTGTTAGTGATGTCCAACCATGAGGTGAAATCACTGGTTGAGGGTTGAGGTGTTTTTCCCCTAGAAGCCCTGGTTTGATTTTGTTGGTTTATTCCATGAGATCCCACATTCACGCTTGGAATATGGCGTGGGGGTGATTGACTAAAAGAGAGATTTGGTTCAACCTAATCTACGATTAGGCGAGACGTGGAAATCCCTGACTTGGTTGGTATTTTCTTATGTTAATAAGAGTTATTCTTCCATTATGATTCATGTATGTTTATTGGAAATGTGTTTGTGATATTATGGTTGAGTTTCCATGGTTTATATGCTGGTTATTTTCTAGTTATATGTTGCTTGTATGATATGTATCATCTATGGCTCTTTCCATGAATGATTTAGTTATAGATAAGTTGTTGAATGTATGGAATAACAAGTGTTTTGTAGCTATATGGAGAGGGAATAGGGCCTTCTTGGTGATTCACAGATGAATATAAAAATTTTATGATTAGATATGCAATCATGACATGTAGCTTACTTGTTTTCAATATGTTTGACAGAATGATTATCATGTTCTAGGAAGTATAGATCAATTTTTTCCTTCAAATTTGTCTGTATAACATTGTTTTCATGTCATTATTGATTATGGAAAGTATCATTGATTTATGGGAAATGGCTTGGAGGTTGACCTGGAATTTAGGCTTAAAATCGAAGATTGCATGCTCTAAACTAGACATTTTAGGTTGCAACCAAATGGATGCAGGCTTGTGCATGTGGTTGGAGGCTTCCAACTCCATGGAGGGCTTGTTGTGGGAGCAGTTGGGGACCCAGGTCAGAAAAAAGGGTATCCAACTCAATTTTTGGCCACTCGGGGTGGTTACTCAGCCTTTGAGTGCCCTATAACCCCTGGAGGATGTTATGAGATGTCATTTTATCGTCCATAGTCAGCCCCACTTCCTTAATTGGATCTAGGAGGTTTGATCATGTCCTATTAGCTCTTCCTCTCATGCTTACCCTGACAACCCAGTGAAAGTAGGTAAATTTGGGGGGAGGTGTTACAAATATTCCATCCATAAGCAAGTGTTGATCATTTCAATCATTTCTATGAAATATGCATTATTCCATTGGCTAGTTTATTTTTTTAATCAACCAAAACACAATAATTAAACATAAAATTAATATCGTTATAAAATTTACTTGATTTTGAGATAACTAAGTGAAATTTGTAAAAGAAAATAATCAATTAAAATATATAAATATTGATGCATTGTATTCCTTTGAACTCACTAAATGGCATGTCTCATAGAAATGGATATTGTTACATTTTTATGAGTGATATGCATGGATGCCTATTCATTACACTATTTCCCCAGTGCTAAAAATTGTCAAAAGTGTTGTATTTTTAAACGACCAAATGTATAATTATATTTTGTCGTTTAAAACTATTACGATGTGAATGATTAAAATATGCATCAGTTCTTAAAAACAAAGAAAGGTGTCAACATCTCACCTAAAATGTTCAAAATTTCGTGTCTTTATGGTGCACATGTTAATATAAGCATCAATGTAGTTATATGACAATACAAAACTCAATATGCATTGGTGATTTATTTAGGTGTATGAGCACCTATGATTTTAGAATAAAAAGAACAAACTAGTGTCAAAAAATTATACAAGCACCAATGTAACACAAAACAAAAAATAATGTGTAGAAATTATGTTATAGATCTATAATTTCTCATGAAGTTTTAACCAAAATCACAAGACACAAATCTACTCTACTATTCTATGGACATTATTTCACAATTTAGAACAACAATTTCAGACATATAATAAGAAATCATACACATGCAACAATTATTTTTCTCTGGGGAAAGGAATATGCTAAAAACCCAAATTCCTCTTGCATTAATCAGAAGAATAGAGATGGATTACAATTTCTTTGCTCAACTAAGATCACACTGCAAGTGCTCAACTTATCTCACTGCTCACTGAAGGCCTCTGACCTAGACTTAGTCAATTTCTTCCTTACCTTGAGCTGTTATTTCCTTGTGTTTTTCCTTGAGTAATTAGCCCCTATTGTTTAGGAAATTCCCTTAATTGGATTGTGTAATTCCTTTAGGTCCTTCCTCTGACTATATGCAACATATGTACACTCAAAACTAGTCTACAATTGATGTTACATATCCTTGGAATCTCCATATCAACTGGGTAACTCGAATTCTCTACACGCACTAGCTATTTTGGGTTAATTGATCAATTAACTGGATTCCGGTCACTGATTTTGACTAAAATATGTAAATTTATGTAGATGTTATATGCTTGATGCAACTTTACTTTTATTACATCAATCACATAAACAGTTAAGTAAAATGTTGATAGAGCATACCAGTGGATCTATAGAAGACAAACTAGAAATAGATAAAATGTCTTGGTGCGTTACGACGGTCTGCAGGATGCCTCAACTAGCAAAGTCTCCTTGGTCGTCCAACCTAGAATGTGTCACAACAGTCCTCAAATCAGTCACCCAGTCAACTCAAAGTCAACCCTAGAAAAGTCAACGTTGTCTAGAAAAGTCAACACAAGGCAGAAACAATAAAGTCAACATAGCTCCAACTTCGGTCAACCTTTGACCTCGGTTTTTGTGCCAATGAGTACAGCGTTCAAAAATCGAACTCTCCACCAAATTTCAACCAATTCAGACCATGTGTTGACCAAAGTCAACGCTGGTCAAACTTTCCTAGAAACCCTAACTGCAGAAATTTCGTCCTTTTTCCAGCGTCAGCAACTTCGTCCTTTTTCCCACGTGAGAACTGCTTCTCAGATGCTCGTATCCAATCAGAGGAGGAGATGTGTGTGATGAGTGAGTGAGTGAAATGCTCTCCAACGTTGACTATATTTATATCCATCATTGAGGTGTGTGACACATCTGCTGGGGGTGTAAAACCTTAAGGCCGACTTGCACATATTTGAAATTATTAAAAATAAATTCAAAATAAATGTTCTGCTCATCAGATTAAGATCAATTTTATATCGATCTTACACCTCTCCGAAAGAGGAACCCAATAAAAATATTGGTATCTTCATCTGAGCATCACAACATGGAGTTTGGACCTATTTGTCCAATTTTAACACTCCCTCTCAACTAGGGAGAACTCCATCCACCTGTGCAAACAAACATCGTGCGTCATCCCGCCGTAACTTGCGTTGCTGGCCTCTTTATTTCAGAACAGAAGTGGGTCAGTCACAAAGACATCATCCCTCGGCTGACAGATTCAGCCCAGAGGTCCAAAATCTCTATCAGACTCACAAAGAGTCTCATACCAACCTGAAGTTGGTCTACCTGACCCGAAGTCAGTTGGAGGTCTGAAACCTCACTATACTTGATCCCAAATCAAGTGGTTGGACCGTGCCATCCTAGATAGAGAGTACGGTAATCTCTGATGCGTCCATCAATATTTGCTACTAGTCTCTAGCTTTTCCCACCTCATTGGCCAAATGAGAGGTACTTCCCATGAGCCCTAAACTCAATGGGTAGGATGCATATGGGGCACAGATAATGAGAGGTGAACCAACTCAAACATCATAACGGTGGGGCAGAAGCACTACAAGGTTCGGCAAGCCTAGCCCCGTGAGTGCTTATAGCTCCGAGAAGCTATCCCCAAAGCCCCCCAGAGCTCCCAGAGCTCATCGTCCAACAGGACCCACATCATAGGGTCGTTCCACAATACCAAGACTCTCACGGAAGGTTAGGAACTTGACCTTCCCCAGGGGCTTTGTGAGAATATCCGTGACCTGCTCATCAGTTCCTATATGATCGAGCCTTATGGCGCCTCGCTGTACCATATCCCGGATAAAGTGGTACCTGATATCAATATGCTTGGATCGGTCGTGGAACACAGGATTCTCAGTCATACGAATCCCACTCTGGTTATCACAGAGTATCACAGTGGTATCTAGCACATGTCCAAACAACTCACTAAAGAGCTTTCACAACCAAACTGCTTCACAACAGGCCATACTTGCTGCAATGTATTCGGCCTCTGCGGTGCTCAAAGCCACCAACTTCTGCTTCCTGCTCATCCATGAAATCGAAGCAGAACCAAGATTGAAGCAGCATCCCGATGTGCTCTTACGATCCACCACACTGCCAGCCCAATCGGCATCAGTATATCCAAGGAGTGTCATGCTCCCGGCAGTGTATCTCAGCCCATGGTTTATCGTGCCCCGAAGGTATCTCAGAAGATTCCTGGCACCAACCCAGTGAAAGTGATGAGGCTCAACCATCTGTTGACTCAAAGTGTTCACTGCAAAACATATATTTGGACGGGTGTTCACTAAGAACATCAGAGCCCCTATGAGTTGACGATACTCAGTAGGATTTGCCAATACGGGCCCAGCAGCGCTGCCACTCAACTTCTTGAAGTTGAGTTCCATTGGTGTTGACACGGACTTGCAGTCCACCATACCAAATCTTTCTAGAAGTTTCACAATGTATTTTCCTTGAGAAAGGAAAATCTCTCCAGGTCTCTGCCAGACCTCCAGGCCTAGGAAGTAGTGCATCAGTCCTAGGTCCTTCATCTCGAACTCAGCAGCGAGCTCCCTCTTGCATTGATGAATGAGAGGGTCAGCGCCTGTCAGGAAGAGGTCGTCCACATACATCACCAGAATGAGAGGCTTCCCCTGGACAACCTTGAAGTAAAGGTTCGGATCAGCATTACTTCGAGTGAAGCCCAGCTTCATCAAGTAGCTATCTATCCTCTCGTACCAAGCTCTGGGTGCTTGCTTTAGCCCATAGAGGGCTTTCTTCAACCTGCAGACATGGGTGTCTCGATTCTGGACTTCGAACCCCAGAGGTTGCTCCACATATACCTCTTCCTTTATCGCACCATGCAGAAATGCGGTCTTCACATCCATCTGATGAAGACTCCATCCTCGCGTAGCAGCAAGCGCTATAATAGATTGAATGGTGGTATATCGGGCCATAGGTGCAAATATGTCATCATAATCTATGCCCTCCTTTTAAGAGAAGCCACGGGCAACGAATCTTGCCTTGAACTTTTCAGCACTTCCATCAGATCCATGCTTGATCTTGTAGAGCCATTTCGAGGTGACAATTGCTTTGTCCTTTGGTCTTGGAACCACATCCCAAACATCATTCTTCATAATGGACTCGTACTCTTTGTGCATAGCATCCTTCCAGACTTGATGCTTTACGGCTTCCTCAAAGGATCCAGGCTCGGATTGTACAATAGTACTCATGGCTGCTAGATACCCTTGGTATCTACTCGGCTTCTTGCTTTCACAGAATGTCCCCCTTGGGGCAGCATGTCCCTCAGCATCCTCGAGAGTGTCCCTGAGCCATGATGGTCTCTTTCCTACTGAAGGAGGTGGATCAATCGGGTCCATCGGTCCTTCAACATCAGGCATTGTTTCATCCTTTGGTTCCTCTTGATTTTCAGGCCTTGCTTCATTATCTTCCTCAGATCTCGGAAGATTGACTACTTTCCTCAGGGAAGTATCTTCGTCAAAGGTGACATCGTGGCATATCTCCACTTCCTTTTGACTAGGCACATAGACTCTATAGGCCTTCGAAGTTTCACTATAGCCCACAAACATTCCTTTCTTCCCAGAAGCATCCAACTTGCTCCTCTTTTCTTTCGGCACATGAAAGTAGACGGTACATCCAAAAACTCTAAAATGTGAGACATCAGGTTTCTTACTAGAGAAAACCTCTTCGGGATTTTTGGATTCTAAAGCGGAATGCGGGCATCAGTTTTGTATGTACACGGCAGTGTTCGCAGCTTCTCCCCATAGAAACTTTGGCAGACCTTGGTCACATAGCATGGCACGGGCAACTTCCACAATGGTCCTATTCTTTCGTTCAACAACACCATTTTGCTCGGGAGTATAGACTGTTGTGGTCTCCCTCTTAATGCCATCTTCTTTACAAAAGTCCTTGAACTCATTTGTCTCATATTCAGTGCCATTATCGGTTCTCAAATTCTTTATATTTTTTCCTTGTCATATTTTCCACCAAGGCTTTGAATGTACGGAACCACATGAAAGCCTTATCCTTCTTCTTTAAGAAGTATATCCAGGTTTTGCGAGAGAAATCATCTATGAATGTCATATAATATGAACATCCTCCCAAGGATGTCACAGGCAGCATACCAGATAGATCAGAATGGATCAATTCCAAGACATTAGATGTCTTTGTGACACTA
The DNA here is from genome assembly GCA_034641835.2 of Pinus albicaulis. NCBI lineage: Eukaryota > Viridiplantae > Streptophyta > Pinopsida > Pinales > Pinaceae > Pinus > Pinus albicaulis. The sequence continues at coordinate 242,757,678 of CM076582.1, forward strand.
GAGGGGAAAGGTCCCCTTGTATGCTTTCCTTCGGCACAACCCTTACATACACCTTCATGATTATTTGGAAACTCGGGCATCCCTGTCACCACCTTCCTTGCTTTGGGAAGGGCTTTGTAGTGAAGGTGTCCAAACCTTCGGTGCCATAGTTCAGTCTGTCGAATAGTATCACATGTCATTATTCCCAGCGAACTTCCTCCAACCTAGTAGAGTGTATGAACTCTAAACCCAATCAAGATATCTTCCACAAATATCTTGTTCCACATGAGCACCTTTCCATCAGTGAATGCCACATTGAAACCTTTGTCTTCCATGGCCGATATAGGCACAAGGTTCTTCTTCAAATTTGGTACATAGAGTACATCCTGCAAGTGAAGGACTTGTCCTTGAGACAAGTGGAGGGTCACAGTCCCTGTCCCTTTCACGAGATATGTGGCATTATCTCCAAGGATAATTTCCAAATTAGTATCCTTCTCAATCATATCAGAAAGTGCTTCCTTGAACCCAGTGATATGCCTTGAGGCACCACTATCTATCAACCAAACATCCATAGTGTCGGGTGGGGATGTAACAGAGAGGGCAGATACAAGAATGTATTCATTTCTTTTATCAACAACATGTGATTCCTCATACCTGGAGTTTCTTGACCTTTTGAAAGGTTGATCATTTCCGCCGGAGGAAGCCTTCCTTTTTCCCTTGAACCTGTTGTTCCTTTGATTGCCATTCCTTCGGTTGTTGTTGTTGTCATCACTATTGGGAGAATCCTTCTTGAAAGGACATTCTCTAGCATAGTGACCAGGCCTATGACAAGTGAAACATTTTCCCTTCTTTCCTTGGGCCCCTGCTTTTCCCTTATTCTTCGGACCACCAGAGTTCTTCTTTCTAGAATGAGCAGCGTATGCAGCATTTCCTCCATTTCCATACTCCTTCATTCTTGATTCTTCTTGAACGCATCTTGACAGTACTTCGTCAAAGTCAAGTATCACATTATTATTTAGAATGGTAGTGTTGAACACATGCCATTCAGATGAGAGCCCTCCAAGTATGGTGAGTACCATCTCTCGATCAACTATTGTCTCCCCAATAGCTAGCAGATTGTTCCTGATTTCAGTCAGCTTCAGAAAGTATGACTGGACAGACTCATCCTTGCCTTTCTTCATATTCTTCAATTGATTCTTGAAGAATAGTACTTGATTCACATTGTTGGCCTTGAACATGAGGATTAATTTATCATACATCTCTTTGGATGTGCCCAACTCAGAGATGTAGGCCACCAGGATTTTATGAATGGATTCCCTGATCATCAGCTTTTCTTTGATCTCCCCATTCTTGTACTGCGGCCCGATGGCAAGTGGATGGGTTCTTGGATTTTCTGCCACATAGTCCATGACATCTTGGTCTTCAATTTGAGATCAATAACTTCATTTTCAAAGCATGGAAGTCATCCCCTTCCCGGTCGATTTGACTTCCTCATGAAGCTATAGCTGCTGGAACCCATTATCCTCTTTGGTGATTGCTACAAATAGGGCTTGTCTTCACCTCAGGCTCTGATACCATGTAAATTTATGTAGATGTTCTATGCTTGATGCAACTTTACTTTTCACTACAGCGATCACATAAACAATCAAGTAAAATGCTGATAGAACATACCAGAGGATTTTCAGAAGACAAACCAGAAACAGAAAAATGTGTTGATGTATTCTGACGATCAATGGATGCTTAACCCGGCAGAAGATCTTCTTGGTCGGCCAACCCAGAATGTGTCACAACAGTCCTCAAATCAGTCACCCAGTCAACTCAAAGTTAACCCCAGAAAAGTCAACGTTGTCCAGAAAAATTCAACGCAGCTCCAACTTCGGTCAACCTTTTGACCTCGATTTTTGTGCCAATGAGTACGGCCTTCAAAAATCGAACTCTCCACCAAATTTCAGCCAATTCGGACCATGCGTTGACCAAATTCAGCACTGGTCAAACTTGCCTAGAAACCCTAACTGCAGAAATTTGGTCCTATTTCCAGCTTTAGCAACTTCATCCTTTTTCCCACGTGAGAACCAAATTCGCCTCCAAGGTGCTCGTACTAAATCAGAAGAGAAGATGTGTGTGTTGAGAGTGAGTGAAATGCTCTCCGATGTTGACTGTATATATATCCATCATTGAGGTATGTGACACATCTGCTGGGGGTGTAAAACCATAAGGCCGACCTGCACATATTTGAAATTATTAAAAATAAAGTCAAAAGAAATGTTCCACTCATCAGATTAAGATCAATTTTATATCGATCTTACACCTCTCCGAAAGAGGAACCCAATAAAAATACTGGTATCTTCATCTGAGCATCACAACATGGAGTTTGGACCTAGTTATCCAATTTTAACAATCCCACTGCACAACTTGACCCTCACTAGTTCTTCCAAAAATTGGAACTATTTTAATTGAAAATAGCCTTAAATAACTAACCTTGCTTGCTACAAATTAGCAATCACACATGCTAATTTGAGCTCTAACTCCTCCAACTCTAATTTACTGAGTAAATTGGGTGCCACAAGCCATGTCACTCAAGTTAACATCATCCAAGTTGTGTGTTGATGTGGAAATTCGAATTTTCTCAATGTAATCAAGGAAAAATCAAATTGAGAATTTCTTGTTGCATTTTTCAACACTCCTTGTCAGCAAGAAAGGGATTATTAACCACCCCTATCCTGCACCTGTGGAACTCAAACTTCCCTCTTGACAAGTCCTTTTTCAAAATGTTTGCATCTTGTTCCTATGTCAGAATGTACTGCAACAACATGATCTGCCCCTGCACACAATCCCGTAGATGGTGATACTAGATATTTATATGCTTGGATTGATCGTGAAAAATACGATTTTCATAGAGCTTGATGCAGCTCTGATTATCATAGTAGATCACAGTGGGATCCATCATCTGACCAAACAATACAACACGTATCTTTCTCATCCAGATAGCCTCACCAGTTTCTTGATTGGAAGCCATGTATTATTCTTTTACCAAGATGAGTACCACATATATTTTCTTCGTGTTGTACCAAGAAATTGTTGTAGATCCAACACTGAAAATTCCATATGATGTACTCTTTCAATCTGATGGAATCCCCACCCAATATGAATCTGTGAAGCCATGAAAATTCACTCCCTCTATATGTTTGTACCAAAGTCCAAACTTTGTAGTGCCTCTGAGGTACTGTAGAACATGCTTAGCTTCTCTCCAAAATAAATCGGTCAATCTAACCATAAATTTTCTCAATTGATTAACTGCATAGCACATATATGGTTGTGTGTTCACAATATACATGAGTTAACCCACCAAATTTCGATAAACAATAACATCCACTTCCTCACTTGAAGTGGCATCTTCTTTCCTCCAGTTGGTCGCTATAGGAGTCCCCATGGGTTTGCATTTGTCCATGCGTAACCTTTGAAGTATCTCATTGGCATACTTTCCCTCAGAGACAAACAGTTCCTCTTCTCCTTTCCACACTTTGAAACCGAGGAAGTAGTGCATGAGACCCATGTCCTCCATTTCAAACTCTCTTGCAAGGTCATCCTTGCAAGATGTTATCATTTGTTCATCACTAGTCAGAATAAAATCATCAACATATAAGACAATAATAAAAAAATTTCCTTCTACAAAAATACGATATAGGTTTTCATTTGCTTCACTTTTGGTGAATCCCAAACCGGTGAGATAGCTATCGATCCTAGTGTACCAAGCACAGGGTGCTTGCTTAAGACCATACAATGCTCACTTGAGTTTGCACACATGATAATCTTGATCAAAAGTCTTGAAGCGTTATGGTTGCTCGATGTACACATGATCCTCCTCAATGACTCCAGTGAGGAATGTTGTTTTCACATACATCTGGTGGATCTTCCACCCCATCTGTGCAGTCAGAGCTAATGGATGAGTATCTTGCTACAAGAGAAAGGGTCTCCTCATAGTGAATCCTTTTAACCTAAGAGTACCCCTTGGCCACAAATATAGCCTTGTGTTTTTATATGCTTCCATTTATGCATGCTTTAAATTGAAGATCCATCGTGAACCAACAACTAATTTATCTGTTGGTCTTAGGAAAACTTCCCAAACACAATTTTTGAGAATGGACTCATACTCCTCAACCATTTCATCAATCCATACAAGTTTCTCTACTGCTTCCTTGAATGAGGATGGTTCGGTCTCTGTAAAATCTGTCATTAGATCCATGTAGCGAGTGTACCGATATGGTGACCTTCTATGCCTGCGCGGATTTGAAGGAGAACCCACATTATCCCTCGCAACCTACACAAGTCTCTTAGCTTCCATAGTCCTTTTCCTTTCTTCTTTGGATGATTCTACTTGAGTGGTGATCTCCACTCTCTTCTCCTCAATTTGTGTCTACTCCACAACTTCTTGGGATTCGTCCTTTGGAGCTAAAAGCTCCTCCTCTGGTGGGATCTGAAGCTCCCTCTCAAGAGAGCACCGCATGGATTTCTCTTCCTAAAATTTTACATCCCTTCGCAAAATTATCATTTTAAGGAATGGCAGGTACACAGGTTAGTTATGGGGATTTTTTTGTATAACCCACAAATATCCCCAACTTAGCAGTCGACTCCAGCCTCTTATTGGCATATTTGGAGACATGGAAGTATACAGAGGCTCCAAAGATCCTGAATTGTGACACATCCGACTTTCTCCATGATAAAGCCTCCTCTGGTGTAATCATGCCCAAAATCCGATGAGGACTTCGGTTCTACAAATATACTTTTGTGTTGCATGCTTCAGCCCACAAGTGCATAGGTAGGCCTTGGTCATGCACCATCACCCTTGCTGCTCCCACAATGCTATGGTTCTGTCTTAGCCACCTCATTTTATTGTGGTTTGTGGGGTGTTGTCAACTCTCGTCAAATGACTTCTTTTGCACTGAAATTTGTAAACTCATTCAACACGTACTCACCTCCATTATTGTTCCTAAGGGCCTTCACCTTCTTGCCCATTTCTTTCTCCACCAGTGCCTTGAACTCAACAAACTTGGAGAAAGTATCCTCCATCCCCATTAATAATATCTAGAAAATTCATGAGTATTCATTGATAAAGATGAAAAAATATCTCTTCCTGGAAATGGAGGTTGTCGAGAAAGGTTGAGAGACATAAGATTGGATCCTTTCTAGGATTTCATGTGCCTTGTTGTCCAGATCATGGAAAGTGGATTTTGTGTACTTCACCAAGGTACATTCTTTACATACTTATTACTTCTCAAGTTATCCTTTGGGGAGGCCTGTGGTGATCTACTGCATGATATTCAAAACTCCATTATGCAAATGGCCAAGTATTCTATGCCAAATTTCACCGACATCGCAACTCTACACCTTCTCTGCTTTTGTGCTAAATGCAACACAATCCTTCACATCTAGATTGTATAGGTTCTTCACCTGAACCATGATCTTCTTGACTTGTCTCGTTGCTATGTTTCCTAGGAATTCCTTTAATTTTCTTTAATATCACATCATGTCCACGTTCTTCCAAAACTGCAACCAAGATGAAATTTTTCTTTAGGCCCGGAATGAACATGGCATCCTTGAGTCTGAGGGGGGAACTTGACTCCCTCTGAAAGGTGGTTGTACCGACCTGGTCGTATTGTACCTTTCTTCATCCCCCATACCAATGTGTATCTGAAATTATTTCTCCTCCAGGTCATAAAAAAAAGTCTCTATTCCCTGTCATGTGGAACGACGCACCAGAGTCCAAGTGCCACACACTTGCCATCACTATGTTTGCCATGGATGAAATGAGGGTAAAGTAAATCTTGAACTATGAAGCCAAAGCTTCACCTACTGCTCCTTATGAGGTCTTCTTGCTTTCCTTCTTGTGTGTAAAATTCATGGCATAGTGCCTGAATTCATGAAAAAGGAAGCATTTGATTTTTGAGAAATATTTCCTCTTGCCCCCTCGACCAGATTCTGGTATGGAGTGGGATTTATTCCATTTTCCCTTCTTTTCATTTACAAAAAATGAAAAAAAAAATCATCCTCACCCTTGGATGAGGTCCCATCTCTGGTTTTCCACCTTATTTCCTCCTACACAAAATCATACCATAAACGCTCTGAATTCAGTAGTTCTCCCTCCCATTCACCAAATCTTAATAACTGTGGAAACTCTTGGGAAGGACCAGAAGGGATAGGCTAAACAAGTCTTCTATAGGGACATTAACACCAAACCCACCAAGTTCATCATAACACTATGTGAACCTACTCAGATACTACATAATTTTTTTATTCTGCTGCATCTTAATACTTAAAATTTTATCCTTGAGATATAGCTTCCTTTGGTCATTATTATTCTGGAACAATTTTGACAATGCTTTTGACATCGCGAAGGAAGTTTCCTTTCCATGGATATTTGAGACAATATGATCCTATACTCACTCCAATATGATTCTCCTCACTTTGGCCACATCTTTCTTCCATAAGAAAGGCTCTGGGCACTAGGTTCTTGTGGTTTTGCAGCATATGACTTGATTTATTCTTGCAGACCATTGTCATCCAATACTGCCTCCATGCGATCCTTCCATGCAACAAAATTAGAGGTGCCTTCCAAGGAATACTCTGTCCTTAGTCTATTGAAATCCATCTTCTCAATTCTAAAGAAAACCTCCAACACTGATCTCCAAATTTGAGCCTCTGAGAAACAACTTCGAATTTCTTCTCTACTGTGAATCTAGCTCTGATACCATGTAGAAATTATGTTGTAGATCTGCAACTTCTCATGAATTTTTAACCAAAATCACAAGACACAAACCTACTCTACTATTTTGCGGACATTATTTCACAATTTAGAACAAAAATTTCAGACATGCAATAAGAAATCATACACATGAAACAACTATTTTTGTATGGGGAAAACAATCTGCTAAAAACCCTAATGCCTCTTTCATTAATCAGAAAAATAGAGATGGATTACAATTTTTTTTCTCAATTGAGCTCACCCTGCAAGTGCTCAACCTATCTCATTGCTCATTGAAGGCCTATGACCCAGACTTAGTCAATTTTTGCCTTGGATTGAGGTCCTATTTCCTTATGTTTTTCCTCAAGGAATTAGCCCCTATTACTTATGAAATTCCCTCAACTGGATTTTGCAATTCCTTTAGGTCCTTCCTTTGACTGCATGCAACATTTCTTCACTCAGACCTAGTCTATAACTGATGTTACATTTCCTTGGAATCTACATCTAAATTGGATAACTAAAATTCTCTACATGCACTCGCTATTTTGGGATGATTTATTAGTAAACTGGATTATCACTAAGTTTGGTTGAAGTCCCACTACACAACTTAACCCTCCATTAGTTCTTCCAACAGTTGGAACTAGTTTAGTTGAAAATAATCTAGATAACTGACCTTGATTTCTACAAATTGGAAATCACATATAATAAATTGAACTCTAACTCATCCAACTCGAATTTATTGAGTAAACTGGGTGACACAATCCATGTCACTCAATTTAACATCATCCAAGTTTTCTGTTGATGCGGAAATTTAAATTTTCTCAAATTAATCAAGGCAAAATCAAATTGATAATTTCTTCTTGTATTTTTCAACAGAATGTTCAAAATATTATACCAAAAAATTTGCATCAAAGAACAAGAAATACAAAGCCAATGCATAATAATCCACTGAGCATAGGGTTGTTTGGTTTTATTTATGCATTGATATGTGGTAATGTTTGGATATATTGACACTTAGGAGTTTGTTAAGTTCAATTTGCTCTAATGTGTCTATTATGTAAAAATGTGTTTAGTTAGCATCCATTGTAATTTGACGGTCACGATATGTTCTAAACATAGAATGATCTGAAAATACTTTGATGATATATAGTAATGTTTCTTGAAAGTGTCTTGACACTTAGGAGTTTGTTAAGTTCAATTTGCTCTAATGTGTCTATTATGTAAAAATGTGTTTAGTTAGCATCCATTGTAATTTGACGGTCACGATATGTTCTAAACATAGAATGATCTGAAGACTCATATTCTCCTTGATACTAACGACTCTTAATTTGTGGCTTAACACCCGATTGGTCCATGATCTCTATTTAAAGGGAATGAAGGGTCATCGTTGATGACCAATTGTGAAAACTCCCTTATGTAAAATATTTTATTTTCCATCAATAAAAATGCCTCAAGTGACTGTGTCGGTTGGTACCATAAATTATTCCCCTCTCAAAGTGTTTTAAGCATGTAAAAATAATGGCATTGTGATCTCAAATCTAGTTGTGTGAGTGGTTAGTTAAGGTTTCATCCTATATGGAATACCCTCTTTACCTGAACATGGTATCAAATCCCATTTCAAGAACTACTCCTATTGGTGATAAAGATCTTGAAGCCTATGTTATTTCATTTCCAAGATCCTCTATTTATGTACCTTTTTGACCTAGACAGGCTATTCAATTACAATTGGAACATTACTTTCAGCTAGGAATGCCTTTCTTTTCATCTAAAAAGGTGTCAGTTTACCCAAGATACAACATTTTTCGTCAGATATGAAAGTATAGTGTCCAAATACACCCTTTATTTTTATTATTTATTTTTTAACATATTTCATATTTTAGTTTCTATTTATAGCCCTAATTTTCTACACTTTCTAGGCTTTTTATGCTCTTTTCCTTGTGCTTAGTGTGAGAGCACAAATTGTTTTCTTGACTATGTATGCACTTTGTTGTGTGTTTCATGTGATATTATAAAAACAAAAATAGCAAGAAAGCTTGCATTTTCTGGGTAAGGTTACGAAGATCTAATGCCAATGTTGTTGAGTTTTGGATTTTTTTTTGAAATGTTATTCATCTTTTAATGAACATGACTTTTTTGGAAAGCACACAATTCAAGGAAGTGATCCAACAATCAATAACAACCTCACCCTCATTCACTAATGTTGTTGTATTTTTTTCATTAGCTCACTTGGTTAAAAGTTACTTTATATAGTAATAGGTTTTAAGTTCAAATCCCTTTTTTTTACTTTATTTTTTATTTTTTAAGTTCATGCAAATTTAATTTGTTTCAAAACTTTATTATAAAGTATATTTCACTCGTCATATAAAAGTGAATCACTATAAAATAACTTAATCTTTTTTTAATTATTTTTGCATGCAACTTTTATTTATAAAATAACTTCATTGTAAAAGTGATTCTCACTTGTTTTATAAAAGTGAGTCACTTCATTAAGTAATTTATTTATAAAAGTGAATGTGTAGGCAAAGCTAGTTAAGGATATTTTTTTTTACTTTTTTAACATTCATCACCACGTGGACCAACTTCTACATACCACGTGGTTCTTTGGGACTATTATTGTTTCTTTTGTAATTTATTTATAAAAGTGAATGTGTAGGCAAAGCTAGTGAAGAATATTTTTTTTACTTTTTTAACATTCATCACCACGTGGACCAACTTCTACCTACCATGTGGTTCTTTGGGACTATTTTTTTTTTTAAGGGCATAAATTTCACATTTGAAGTCTATTTTGAATGTTGTTTTCTATAAATAACCTATCTTTTCAATATTTTTCCATTTAGATAGTCAATTTTAGCTTTTGAAACTATATTATCTACATATTTTAATATGTCCATGCCAAGCAAAATTTTGTTTACCAATACCAGCTACTCATGGAATATGTACTAAGAAGTAAAGGGTTGTACTAAATTAACTTGGGATAAGAAAAGGTCTCCACCAATGCTAATAAGAAATCCAAATGGGTTAATATGAATGATGAAGGATGTGGATTAATCGAAATGTCGATTTCTCCTAATTTTTGATTTCATATTCATGGAATAGATGTTATGAATGAAGCATGCAAAAAGTTAAAAAAGATATTTGTTGAATATAATATTATTAGATCTCATCATCTTGAAAATCAACTCATGAATTTATGCCCTAATTATTTCTCTTGCATTAAAGATTAGTTATCTAAGTTTAAAGCACTTGGAAATTTGTGTAAAGACTACCAAGCTTATCAAAATGTCGCATATATATTATTATTTCAAAGCTTAGGTCTATATATTATGTTTTTGTATCTACATTTTATGCCACTAGAGAATCTTTGGGGGCTAGTATAAAAATATTTTTCTAGAATCTTTTTGTGACTCTTTGATTAGAGAACAAGACAAGCTCTTGTATATTAGAGTATTAGCACTATAGGTACATTTGGAAAGGCCTTATTGTCCCGATATAAATATGAAAACAAGCATCCAAAGAATTAATACCTCAAAACAACAAGTAAAATAAAGGTTCAAACCCCTCTCATCCAACCTCTAGTCATAATGGTGAAAAAGCACAAAAATCAAAGAGTAAGAAGACTAACAAACATTACAACTATTGTGGTAAACAGTCATCTAGATTAAAAATGTTTTCAAATGATGGACACCTCACAAGCAACAATGAAGAAGCACAAGATCGACCTTAATTCTTCCTCTAACATTTATTCTCATAGACAGACAATTGTTTCTTCTGGTTTCTCCTTCAATGCAAACTTTGCTCTTCTTTTGATGAATGGTTTATTGGTTTTCTGCCATCTTATCATATGGATAAGGATAAAGCCATTTTTTATTGCACTTAATGATTGTAACACTGAAAAATATTTGTCGGTTATGATATATCTCATTGAAATTGGCAACAAGAAGGGCTTCTAATTTAATTTCCCCTTAATTAAATTAGAAGGAAATTGTAATTCCACATCACATGACAACTTGTACGAGTTAACTGAGTTAGGAAGACTTAGTTAGCTCAGTTAATTCAAGTTGGGGATCAAATTGGAGACGTGTAGAGCTCACTCTAAGTTTTAGGGGGTCCAGTTATACTTTATTTAGATTTGTAATTAGTTAACGTAATTATTTGAGTTAAAATCTGTTTAACTAGTTCTAATTAAGAGATGAGCTACTGAGAGGTCCAGTGAATTAAATATGATTTAATTCACATGAATTGATCAATATGATAACTCATAATTTGCTATAAATAGTTGTTGCATGTCATCTCTAAGGAAGGACCAATTGAGATAGGAGTTAAAGGGAAGTAAACTATCATTTGTATAATTAGAAAATTGTACAGGTCATGCATGAGGTCAACAGAACGCCTTAGATGAATTGCACAATAAATTCTTGGGAATTTCCTAATTAAATCTGGGCTCAATTCCTCCAATAATGTATGGCGAGCTAAGCAACCTAAGGTACGGAAATTGAACAGTATCAAGCAATTATTCTTTAGGATCAAGTGAGACAATGCAGAATGGTGCAAAGTTTCGAGAGGGAAATAACAACATTCTGTTGTTTCACATATTATTAACTTAATGAAGAATATATAGATAAAGGGTTTTGTGAGGCTTTAAGTTTTAATACGTACAAAAATTATATGCATCAGATCTTCCAAACAAAATATGATGGCAAGAGCATAAAACATAAAACAGATAAACACAGAGATTTTCCCCTGGATCCCAAATTGGGACGACCAGCTTGATTTTTCATTATATTCCTTTTAGTGTTACAACACATATATATACATGCGGAAGCATACATAAACCCCAATCCATTAACCCTGGATTAGAACATAACCGTAGTTCCCTTGACCGGATCTACAAAATACCAGGGGCCGAAAACCATCATGCCCCAAAACCATAGGCAGATGCCTTGCATTGGAAAATAAGAACCAAAATTTTTTTGAAACACCTAGACCCACGACGGGGGAGACTATCGCCTACCCCAACACATGATTAGTCGTGGAAATAATATAACACCTGGGATACATCTTTTTTTGTGCAATTGAAATTATTTCTCTTTCTTGTTCATGTGATTGTGCGATCGTAACTAGTTTCCACAATTTGTAGAAATATATTCAGTATTTTTTTTTAGAATATTACAATATTAGTTTAATCTATGTGGATTTTCTACATGGTGTCATAGCAGGAATCACTATAAAAGAGAAGAACCAAAGTTTTTTTTGAACAGGTGAATCGAATTTGCAAATTTATTCTTCAGGACCAACAGGAGATTAGGATGTCTTTCTCTGGATTGAGACTCGAATATTCCCTTGAGGGAAATTCGAATTACATAGCATGGAAGGACAAGATGCAGGCAATGTTGGAGGACAACATACAAAAGGAATTCACAGATAGTGATATTCTCCATCCTGTAGCAATATATGCTCAACTTATTGATGCATGGAAGAAGAATGTAGCAAAGGCGATAAGGATTATGTTGGAAGGAGTTCGAGATTTTATTATCTTGAACCTCCATGGAAAGAAAACTCCATATTCTATGTGGAAGGCCTTAACAGATTTGTTTCAGATTAATAGTGACCACAAGAAGCTGGTGCTGAAGGAAAAGCTCAGAAAGACCAATATGGAGAAGGGCGACACGATACCAAAATACTTGACGAAGTTCACTTAATGTAAAAATGAGCTTGGAAGTGTTGGTGTAACAGTTTCCCAGGATGATTTGGTGAGCCTAACACTTCTAGTACTTCCCAAGAGATGACATAGCTTCCAGGACTCGATGAGTGGGAGGGTTACCAGAGTGGGAGTGATTGTGGTACGACTTGGTACAAGAAGAGATTTGACCAAACACCAGAGATGGATCCTCATCAAAGGCTGATGATGAGGAGAATTGTGCCTTGGATGGAAAGGCAAGAAAGGGAAAGGGAAGGCATCACATTCCAAATCAGATTCTAGTCAAGCGAGCAAGAAGCGAGACTTGTCAAAGGTAAAAAAAATTCACTATCATGAGCTTGGACACTATGCTACAAAGTGTCCGCACAAGAAGACCGATAAGAATTCCTTAGGAGGAGTGAAAGATGAAGCACTTGCTTCACAATTCGAGTTTTATTTCACCCTCATCGCATGCATCGTGTCATAAATTATGGGTTCTATGTGGTACTTATACAATGGAGCTTCGTTCCATATGACCAGAAACAAATAATTCTTCAATAACTTGGAGGAGAAGGATCTCCAGATGCACATCGAGATGGGAGATGACGGGAGGTATAGCACTACCAGCATAGGTACAGTTACATGTCATAGGGAGTAAGGTACTCCTCTCACATTAAAAGATGTCATATTTGTTCCTAGTTTAAAGAATAATTTGGTTTTTATTGCTATGTTAGAAGACTATGGCTATGATGTGATAATTAGAAAAGGAAAGGTGTTCCTTCGTCACAAAGCCACGAGATAGGTAAAGAAGATTAGGGTTCGAGTAAACAACCTCTACAAATTGGATGTAGAATATTGTGCTTCCTTGAGCATGAAAGCAGAGAAGGTGGAGAGACGAGACATCAGTGAGTTATGGCACAAAATATTGGGCCATCTACACCATGGTGCTTTGAAGATCATGAAACAAATTTCTACAAGACTTCCAAAGGGTGCACTTGAGTAGCAAGATACATGCAAATGGTGTACATTAGGGAAGTATACCAAATCCACCTTTCATGAGAAGGAAAGACAAGAAAATACAATCCTTGAGAGAGTTCACTCAGACGTGTGTGGATCGTTCTTGAAATATTCCACAACAAAACACAGGTATTATGTGATTTTTGAAAATGATTTTTCACGCAAGTGTTGGATTCTATTCATGCAGAAGAAAGATCAGAAGTTGTCAAAGTTTTTTTTATTTCAAGTCACTTGTCGAGAAAGATACAAGGAAGAAGGTGAAGGCTCTTGGGAGCAATAATGGTGGATAATATGTCTATAACGAATTCAAGAACTTATGTGATTCAGAAAGAATTATAAGGGAATTTATACCACCTCATAACCGACAACAAAATTGGGTTGTAGAAAGGAAGAACATAACTACTGTGGGATTAGCACGAGCGATGTTGCATGAACATGGCCTACCATTGCATCTGTGGGAAAAAGAAAGCAACACAACAATATTTGTGCATAACAGAATTCCTCATTGGATACTTGGGATGAGTTCCAAAGGAATATTTTTCAGGTAAGAGACCAGATGTGCCGCATTTTGAAATTTTTGGTTCATTAGTTTATTGCCATGTAACTAAAGATGCCATGAAGAAGCTAGAGCCAACAATTGAGTTTGGAATATTTTTGGTGTACACTGATACACCTCACAACTATTGGGTGTACTTGACAGGACACACGATGACAGTGGTCAGAAGAGATGTGAAATTTGATGAAGAGAGGGCCATGAAAATTTCCCTTAAGAGAGAGCTTTAGTTGCATGTAGTTGAGGAGCTCTTGGCTCCAAAAGAAGAACCTCTAGATGTGGAGAATCCACAAGCAGAGGTGTAGAGAGTGGAAGCACCCACTCATGCAGAGTCATCCTAAGATGAAAGGAAGCATACTAGAGAGGTTGACAGGTTGATGCTTGGTGCTATAGAGAATGTGGGAGAACCCACATCACAACGTAGGAAGAGAAGGTCCCCAAACCAGTACACTGGATACATGGCTCTTATGAGCGAAGTTGTAAAGATAGAGCCATCCTCTTTTGAGGAAGTAGTGCAACAACTAATTTGAGTTAATTCCATGGTTGAGGAGTATGACTCCATTATCAGAAACAATTCATGGGAAGTTGTCCCAATACTAGAGGGGAAGTTAGTTGTATAATCTAGGTGGATCTACAAGGTGAGCAGACAGAATATGGGAGTGTGGAGAAGCACAAGGCCAGGTTTGTGGAAAGAGGGTTCTCTCAGGTGGAGGGGATTGATTATGATGATACCTTTGCACCAGTCGCAAGGTACTCATCAATCAGATACATCCTTACACTCTCAGTGCATATCGGATGGTGGATACATCAGATGGATGTAAATACAACCTTCCTTAATGGGTTGATTGAGAAAAAGGTGTACAATGAGAATCCAAAAGGTTTTGAGACCTTCGACAAAGATTCACATGTGTGTAGAATCAAGAGAGCATTTTATGGGTTGAAGCAAGCACCTCATGCTTGGTACCCTAGGATCGACAACTACTTCACCGGGTTGGGATTCACCAAGAGTGAAGCAGATGAAAACCTTTACCATATTGTGGTAGAAGGTAAAATTTGATCGTTTTACTTTATGTCGATGATTTGATACTAACATGTGATGTGCAACTCATCAAGTCTTGCAAAGAGGATCTTGCAAGATAATTTGAGATGAAGGACATGGGGCTCTTACACTATTTCTGGGGATTTGAAATTTTTCAAAGAGATAGGGAGCTATTTGTATCTCAGGGTAAGTATGCAAATGAGATTCTCAAGAATTTCCACATGGAGAGAAGTAAACCTATGGAGACTCCTTTAGCAGGAAACTGGAGGAAGGAGGATGCTACTTCAGGAGAAGCATTAGATGATATTATCTACATGCAACTTGTGGGTTCACTCATGTATTTGGTTGACACACAACCAGACATATGTTATTTGATTAACCATCTTATTCAAGCTATGGTTAAGCCTACCAAGCTCTTTTGGAAGGTAGGTCAGCATGTGTTGAGATATCTCATAGGCACTACATATTTTGGGCTATGGTACTGTTGTATAGTACAACAACCCCCCATTTTTAACTTGTTCACATCAAATAATGGGGATCCTTTCTATAAAATTTTTGGCTAAACACCTTTTAAGGATTTTTATTAAATCAATTATCTTACGATTTTGTTAATTTTTCATTTTCTTTAGATTCTTGTTTTGATTGCTTGGTTGAAATCGATTTTTTATAAGATTCTTGTTGACGCTTGTTTCGTCTCATTTGGTCAACTGGTTTGTAAATAACACTCCTTTGAAGTCTAATCAATTATGTCGTCTAAGTTAGAAAATGCGTAAAATGTAAAATATTTCATTTTTTTTTAAATTACTTCAATAATGCATTTAGTTTAAAATATTAACCCGTAGTTAGTTATGACTAATATTTTTCATTTTTTTTACTTATACAGCCAAATAACGAAGCATCGGGATTTCGATAATTTAATCCAATTTTCAAATAAATTACTAAGCTCGAAAAATCTCAAAAATACAAAATGTCAAAGTGGCTGCAGCTTATTTAGGCAAATCATCATTTTAGATAAATTAATAATCTAGTTTAAACATCATTAAAATGAAAGCAAAACAAAAAACTAATTTTTAATGTTAAATTTTAAATTAATTAAATTAATTATTATATAATTAATTAATTAAATTAAAATTTAATATAAAAATATATTTAAAAATAAAAAACAAAAATATAAAAAATAGAAATAAAATTAATCGGAACATCGCATCAGGAAATTTCAATCGCCACATCTTTTTAAAAACTCCGATGCAATGAATTTTTCCGATGCGATTGAGTCATTGGTTTTATGCGACACGATCCATTGTTATACCCCGATGCGATGAGTCGCATTCAACTCATGTGATGCGATTGAGTTTTCCGATGCAATGAGTCGCATTCAACTCATGCGATGCGATTGAGTTTAGTATTAAGGTAAGAGTCATAGTGTTATTTTTAAGTTACATGTAATATATATTAGTGGTAAGGTAGGTTAATTAGTTTAAAAAGGTAGATAACGTTAGTTTTTATTTGTTAGTGTTAAAGTTAGTTTTAAGTAGGTGTAACATTAGTTTAGTTTTATATTAGTATAGTGGAGTATTAATTAGGATAGTTTTTATTTTATTGGAATAATAAATTAATAAATTTAGTTTAATATAGTATTAAGTTAGAAGTTAGTATAATGAATTGTTAGTTTAATTTTGATTTAATATTTGATTTAATATGTAATATTTAAAATGATTAATTTAAAATTAATTAAAGTAATATGTAGATTATAATTAATTTAATTAATTTATAATTAGTTATTAATTAGATTAAATAAGTTTATAAATAGTTAATTATATATTAGTTAGTTACATTAGTAAATATAATAGGTTTAGTTTACAATTAAAAAAAATAATGATTAATATTAGATAATTGTAGACTTAATTTAGGATTAGATTTTTAATTAAAAATTTGATTTTCGCGGCTGACAATTTCCAGATTTATTTCAGATTTGACTTATCAACTTTGGAAGCTCATAGATTGAGTTTTACTTGACCAAATGAGGCCCAAGACGGCTCATTGGAAAGAGAAAATCAAGGAGAACATTTCTGAGGAGGTTTCACTAACAGATTTGGTCATTTATTGGGTCAAAAATTAGGCAGAAGATCAAGCTCCGAATTTCTAAAAATAAAATTAATTTTCAGAGTTTTGTTTTCTTCATTTTCATTTTCCCAAGCATCTTCTAATTGTAGATTTATGCATCAATAATATCCTTGGTTAATTAAAATCGTTATTAGCATCAATAAAATCTCAAATTTCCTTTTTATTTATTTAAATAGAATTTGATTGGATTTGTTTTAATGTCAGAAATGATATTTTGATTTTATTGTTGCATCTTAATTCATTTTGATTTCTTTTTGCAGGAAAAACAATAGAAAGGATATGGAGAAAAAGATCTCAATCAATGAGAAGGCTCCAACAATTAAAGATTGGAATTTTTGAGCAAATAAAATTGGATTTGGCAGATTTTTCTTCAACAAAATCTCTTCTCAAAATACTTTTGGAAAGATTATAAATTGCAGATTGCAAAATGTAAAAAGGGGCTCTTCTCTGCAATTCTGGACTTCTAAAAGCATTTTTTTTATATGAATTTAGAGTTGTAGAATGGAGGAGAGAAAATTTTCAGATCTGAACATTATTGAGGGTTTTTCTTTATATCTTGAATTATGTATGATGGGCTAGATTTTTCATTTAAACTCTAGTCTTGAAAATATTCAAGTAATGTAAGGAAATACTGTTAAAGACAGGATCAAGCGATACAATTATTATTTTAGCGGCTACCGCCTCATCTGATTTCATTTTTATATTATCCCATTATTATTTAGTTTATTGTGTTTGGCATTTACGTTAATATGGATAATTACGATATAGAGTGTTATGTGTCTGTACTTACTAATTTTCTGATTTAAGTGTTTATTGTAAATACTTTATAAAACTGATTTATTAAATAGTAATGTGTTGTTAGTTTATTTGGAGTGTTATTAGTTATTATTTTAGTCAAATGTTCTCAATAGAATGTGTTTTGGTATTCACAAATGTGAGCTAATTGAATTTCTTCGTTAGTTTGACATTAATTAAAAAACTAGATATATTTAAATTTTCATCATTTAATTATCTTGCTCTTAGTTGGGTTACATTTTCATCTACCTAATTGAGATAGGATTTAGATTAGTTTCTTTTTTCTTGCATTATAGAATAAGTTTGCATTTAGATTAAGTTTTACATTTTTTTTAAGTCCTCTTCTCGAAGAGGAAAAATCTTAGTTGTGGTTTGGCTGAACCCAAATCAGCTTAAGGGTCATTCTCTTGCCCGATCAGCAAGAAGAAGTGATCTGATATCCCTGTCTATTGGTAGTTAACAATACATTTTAAACCAATAGAGATAGGAAAAAGGTAACTGGACCTAGTCAAACCAGTCGGAGTCACTTCTTAAATGGAAAAGGAGTTGTATTAAGGTCCGGATCGGGTGGTTATCCCCGAATGTTGTTGCAGCGATTTTCAAGGCTTCAACATTTTTTGCGCTAGAAGGAGGGCCTGAAACTTGTTTTACTTTGGAGTCTTTGAATTCTAACATTTCATTTTTATGACAATGACTCCTTTAAAACTTCCTATTTGAAGTTGTATATATGGACGTGCATATTCCAATACTCCACCCGAAGTGGTAAGACTATTGTCTCAGGTAAAGTATAATGGTAAGAAAAATTATTCTTCTTTTAATCATGTCTTTCAATTTATTCAAAATGTTTCAAATTATGAATTTCAAGGAATTGATGAAGGCATTTTATGCAGAATTTTTACTCTCACATTTGTGGCAAAAGCTAGAAACTAGTGTAGAACTCTTCCGGTTGCCTAAATTCACAGTTGGGATCAATTTGTTACACTTTTCATTTGTAAATTTGACGGATACAATTATGAACAGGTATGCGACGAAATTGAATATCTACGAAGATTTGAAAATGAGTCTGTTAGAGATTTTAATATTCGATTCCATTTAAATTATTTAAGATTTAAAGTTGAAGATAAACCTATGGAAGAAGAATCACTAGATTGGTTTGAATATATTTTCTCTCTTCCTCCCATTCCAAATCCATATGAAATTAGTTCAAGCTTTGTTCCATCCCCCTCTAACATAAATGAGAATTCCAATATCAATGTGCAAATAAATTATGATGAAGTGGTCTCACAAAGCTTGGAAAATATTTCTATTCAAATGCAAGAAGACAACAGCATCAATTTTGGAGAAAGGGCTACCTTGAAATATGAAAATTCCTCTGCATTAAATTCAAAAAATCAAACCGCAAGTCAACACGTGCAAGCAACAATCAAAGTGAGTAATAAAATGCAAACTGTTGTACAAATTTCTGAATTTTTTCATGATGAACAAATGCTGAAAACAGAGCAGCAAAATAACCTTCTTCAAGAAAGTATGAATATATGAAGGAATGATCTAGAATCTCAAATTTATAGTGAGCAAAGTGCACAAGATTTCTCGAACAAAGAAAATTTTGAATTCATTATTTCTGATTCTCATTTTTCCCTTTATCCTGATATTTTTAATGATGGTAATTTTTCCCCTCTTAGTATTAATGATATTTCAGAAAATAAAGAGGATGATCTAAATGAATTACCAATAAGTTTTTATCAATATAGAGAAACAATTATTGATCATTCTTTTACCATTAATGAACATGAATTTTTTATTCCTCCTTGTTTTGATATATTGGACGAGATCGAAGGGAATTCTAAAGAATCTTATGAAGTCATTTATGATGATTACTCTGATATCAAGGATATTGATTTATGTTCTTCTCAAGAAAATCCTCATGATAAAATTCAAATAACATCTGAAAATGAGGAACATTTCAATTTAGAAATTATTCCAACCAATCCTCATTTCGGAGCAGCAAATTATCTTCATGATTTCACCATTCAAGAAAACATTCTGATTTATGATTCATATCATGATCAAACTCCCATTCCTGCTCATAATCATAATTCTCTTTCTAATTCACAATTTTGAATTGGAAATTATTCAAATTCCATTATTCTCGCCAATCCTTGTAAAAAAGAAATTATTTCAAAACAATCCCAATTGTGTTGTAACATTAGTTGTATCAATAAGGATTTCATTTTATTTTTTCTTTCATACTTATTTTGTTCAAATTTAGATTTGTTTTCTGATTTTATTTTTCAAATTTTTGACACTTTACGTTGGCATATTGAGCACTTTAACAGTGAACACTCAATTGATGCATTGTCCTATTGGGAAATTAAAGTTTCATATTATAATCATGAACATCAAAAACTATTTCAACTTCAATCAATGCTAATGATTTATCAAAAGCTTATATCTTCCCAAAGGCAGTGTCAAAAAGAGAATGTATTTTTACAATCTGGCCAGCAATTTAATCCAATTAATAATTTTCCATTTTATTTGACAGATTTCCATCCATTTTTCATTAACTCATTTGAAAAATATTTGGAAAATTTCCCTTCAAGGAAGATTGTTAATAACACTAACAATTTTTTTCAGGCATTTGAATTCGAAAGCTCATATCCACAATCTGGCCTGTCATCTCTTCTTTTAAACATTTTCCATTCATTAATGGAAACCCATCCATATTTTTATGATCCAATTGGAATTCAGTTGGAAAAGACTTTTCAAAAGAAGGTGATTGTAAATAAGCTATTAATAATAACTGTACATTCTGATTACAGATTTAATTTTCTTAGTTCAATTAGATTTTTATTTTTATTACTAACATTTGAACTGTACATATATGCAGGAATTAAAATGAGAGAATGGTTGCACTAGAAATATGACTATACCTAGTTATTTTCATGTATATGGTTAGAATAGAAGTAAAATTAATTTTGTTTGTTTGTTTTGTGTAGTTAATTTATTATTAATAGTTCTGCAAATAAAAATAAAGCGAGCAATCAACCCTTCTCATATCAAATACATTGTTCAGGGAAATATTTGCCTCTTATCAGAAAATTTCTAATTCTTGCTTCCCATTTTTAAATCAAAATTTATTGCAACAATATATCTACTCTACTTATTTTGAATAATGTCTTGACTAAATTCAATTGAAGTTGCACTTGGCACCAATCACCTCAAAGCCACTTTTCTCCATTTCGAAATGTCCTTATATGATTTTCTTCTGAAATTTATTTAAAAGTTTTGAAGATACAAAGCTTCATGATCTCATTATCCCATGAAAGATATGACTGTCTATTATAAGCTTAATTCCAATTTGATCATTATTAGTCAGTCTAACCTTTTGGTGTAAATCACATGAAGTTCATATTATCTTCCTCGAAATTTGTTAAAGTGACCTTAAGGGTGTCCATTTTGTTGTATGCACACATTTAAATCTGTGTTGATATTCTTCCATAATTAGTGGGTTTATCCCATCCTGATCTTTAGGTTATTATCTGATGCTACAATACGCATCATAAATTGTTGTTGCAATTCAAAGGGAAACCTATTTTCATATTTATTTCTGGTGAATTTTATGAGTTTCAGATTTCTTGAAAATGAATAAAAAAAATTATTTAGGCTGATTGCACACCCCGATTTAGGATAAATAATGAGATAAGTTTGAACAAATTCAAAATTTTGATAAATCAAAGGAAGGATTGGAAGATTCATAAGGTAAAATCCACAGACAATTCTCTTCCGGGTACGCATTTACATGTTCATTTTCATCTATTAATAGTTTCTTTTTTCCTTAGTTTATTTTGTATTCTTGTTCTGTTTTATTTGCAGGTTTTCATTTGTTTTCAAAACTTGAAGTAAACAGCAAACCCATTTCAAATTTGCAATAGTTTCAGGGAAATTTTATTTTGTGATTCATTAGAATCATTCTTTAACTTTGCTTTCATTTATTCATTTAGAAAACCCAATTGAAATTTAAAACAGTATCGTAAGATTCATATCAGAAATGTTCTAACTTGATTTTCATATCTCTGATGCAAGATCTCCGATGTGCTACATCATTCAATTTTTCATAAAATACCAAATCACATATCACATTGGAATAAATTGAAAGGTTTGTTATTCATTACAAAAGTTCTGATGCGATGAATTGGATCACAAACACGCATATCGCATTTAACATAAGGTTGATTCATTTCAAAAGTTCCGATGCGATGAACCCAATCGCAAATCACAAATCGGGAGGAAAACTGAACACATATTTGTGTGCTCATTTTAAAAGCTGCGATGCGATAACTCATTTCCAATTTCTCATCGCTATCACTTTTCACTAATCGTTGATTGCTCATCGCTATCGCTTTTTGCTCTTCGCTCATCACTGATTATTATAAACATCGCATCACTGTTATTGCAAGAATAATATTGGAATTTCCAATATGATTATTTTCCAACATTCCGATATGTCGATATCAATATCACTCATCGCATTTTTTATGCTCATGCCGAAAGCCATATCATCCATCGCATTGCCGATATCGCAATCGCTTCATCGCATTTTTATTCATGGACATGTCACTATTCCGAATCTGTGATGCGCAATGAGAAATGAGCATTATGCAAAGTACAAATCGCGAGATGCGGTGTGTGACGTGCAATTTGTGACATCACTGTCCCCGGTCCTAAATACAACATTTCTTCAATGATATGATTGCTCCATCTCACCCCACATATTCTTTTTGCATTATCTCATATCGGCAATTCGCTACTGCGACCCCCGATTCGATAAATCTCAACACATGCAATACTAATCATCCGATAATGTATTATGTTAATTAAAGCAATCTTGGGTAATCGCTATGATATTAAAGCAATTGATGACAAATTTGCAACATATTTAAATCATTTTGATTTCTCATATATTTCAGTTTAAATAATTCCATAATTAAGTATGAAATTCAAGACCTCTCTATTTTAAATTTCATTATCTTAAATTTGGTCTTAAATCTAAAAAATTTATAAAAATCATGAAATTTGTATAAAACTTATAATATTTTGAAAATATTCATCACTGCAAATTCTTAATCTCATTTTTGATGCATTTGTTTTAAATTCAATTCCCCTGAACACAAAACATTCCATTTTTACATTTTACTACTTGCTTTAATTTAAATAAAATAAATAATGATTTTGGGTTATAGAATTTTGGTTAGTTTGCCTTCTTCATATTTTTAATGTCAACTAAAAAAAGAAGTTAGCTAGTATTGGAGAAATTGATACCTTCAGGTAAGATCAAATGCAATTATCCAATGGTAAGATTCATGTACCCACTTTCATTAATTTCCATTTCATTACTTTAGTTTCATTTTTGTTTTTAAATTATGTTGATATAAAAATCTATTTTGCAGCTCTTCATAAAAATTTTCAATCATTTGCCAAATCATATTTTGGAAGCCCTATGCTCTTTTCCTGGTTTTGTTTTCAAGAAACAACGATAGTCTTCATTGAAACAACTACACTAGGAAGTTTATGAACCTTTAATCAGTTTCTTTAAAGTATTCCTTTTATTACAAAATGATTAAGATAATGCTTTGAAACAAAAAGATTGACATCAGACATAAATTTTTCATTATCGCTGAATTTTATGATCACTGTTATCTAAAAGCCTAAAACACTTACAACCCTGCAAGGTATAAGTTTTCTGGATCTCGACATAAGAAGGAATGATTACATGATTATTTTCTTTTAATTCATGTTGTTGAGACATTGGTATAAACATTCTTGTTATAGTTTGTATTTCAAAACTTGGATTTTCCTTTTCACTTTTAAATTTCTTCGTTTTTATTTTTGTTTGCTAATTTATTTTCTCACTTTAGCTTAAGAATTCTTTTCCTTTGGTTTTTAGTTTTTATTTTGGTGACTTTTCCATGATTTATATAGAAGGCCTTCTTGTTACCTAACAATGGTTGGCATACATAGGAAAAATTGTTAATAGTCTCCTATTATATTTTTCTTAAATCTCTTAGCAAAATTTGTTTTTCTTATTATAAAGGTAGACATACTTAAGGAAGAGATTACAAAACAAGAGAAGTTGACGAAGTATCATGAAATCTGAGAAATTTCTTTTTCATCGAAATTGTAATTATGTTGAGATTTCAATATTTTACTAAGATATTTCAAAATTCTATTATCAGTCAAGAAAAGTTATTTTTAACCAAGTAAAGACACTTTACAGCAAAGAACTTTTGACTCTGAAATTGTCATTCTGAACTCTTAAGGAGTTAATGATTCTCCCTATTGAAAATAGTTTTATTTTTCTAGAGTATAATTCAAAAATATATTTAAAACTTAAAAGATAAGAGGTCTCATCACGAGCCTGCTTACCATGATCATAGGGAAAAAATAGGCTGACATTACCAACACTGCTAAATAAACCAGGGTAATGGCTTATAATTGTAAACAATTGTAAGACAAGGGGTCTCACCACGAGCTAGCCTGTTCAGTCCAATTATAACCAGTGAATGGCATTGTCAACTATCTGGCTACCAAACCAGGACAATGGCTTTTAAGAATAAAAAAATAAACATATATAAATGGATTTATCTCTAGGTCAATAATTCTTAAATAGATGGGATTCTGAATCATTGATGATTAAAAGGTAACCTTGTCGAGACTATAAATGTTTGCTGGCAGCAGTGGCTCTACCTGTGACAAATGAGTACATTTTAAAAGCTAAGTTGTAAAGTGACCCCTGCTTTATTTCTACAACTAATTAAGGACTGATATAGAGTTATGAAATATTTTAATTTATGAGGAATTTCAAGAAAATTATAGTAAGATTAATGAACCTAGTGAAGCATTCCAAAAAATAATTTTTTCTTCTTTAATTATTTTTACTTTAATTTTAGGAAAGTTTCATTTATATATCAAACAAAGATAAATATTTCTTCCAGTGAATCGCCAATTGTTGTACAGTACAACAACCTCCCATTTTTAACTTGTTCACATCAAATAATGGGGGCCCTTTCTATAAAAAATTTGGCTAAACACATTTTAAGGATTTTTATTAAATCAATTATCTTACAATTTTGTTAATTTTTCATTTTCTTTAGATTCTTGTTTTGATTGCTTGGTTGAAATCGATTTTTTATAAGATTCCTGTTGACGATTGTTTTGTCTCATTTGGTCAACCGGTTTGTAAATAGCACTCATTTGAAGTCTAGTCAATTATGTTGTCTGGGTTAGAAAATGCGTAAAATGTATCATATTTTATTTTTTTAAATTAGTTCAATAATGCATTTAGTTTAAAATATTAACCCGTAGTTAGTTATGACTAATATTTTTCATTTTTTTACTTATACAGCCAAATAACGAAGCATCGAGATTTCGATAATTTACTCCAATTTTCAAATAAATTACTAAGCTCGAAAAATCCCAAAAATCCAAAATGTCAAAGTGGCTGTAGCTTATTTAGGAAAGTCATCATTTTAGATAAATTCATAATCTAGTTTAAACATCATTAAAATGAAACCAAAACAAAAAACTAATTTTTAATGTTAAATTTTAAATTAATTAAATTAATTATTATATAATTAATTAATTAAATTGAAATTTAATATAAAATATATATTTAAAAATAAAAATAAAAAAAGCAAAAAAAAGAAATAAAATTAATCGGAACATCGCATCGGGAAATTTCAATCGCCACATCCTTTTAAAAACCCCGATGCAATGACTTTTTCCGAAGCAATTGTGTTTATTTGGTTTCATGCGATGCGATTGAATTTTCCGATGTGATGAGTCGCATTCAACTCCTGCGATGCAATTGAGTTTTCCAATGCGATGAGTCGTCAACTCATGCGATGCGATGAGTTTAGTATTAAGGTAGGAGTCATAGTGTTAGTTTTAAGTTATGTGTAATATATATTAGTGGTAAGGTAGATTAGTTAGTTTAAATGGTAGATAACGTTAGTTTTTATTTGTTAGTGTTAAAGTTAGTTTAAAGTAGGTGTAATATTAGTTTAGTTTTATATTAGCATAATGGAGTATTAATTAAGATAGTTTTTATTTTATTGAAATAATAAATTAATAAATATAGTTTAATATAGTATTAAGTTAGAAGTTAGTATAATGTATTGTTAGTTTAATTTTGATTTAATATTTGATTTAGTATGTAATATTTAAAATGATTCATTTTAAATTAATTAAAGTAATGTGTAGATTATAATTAATTTAATTAATTTATAATTAGTTATTAATTAGATTAAATAAGTTTTTAAATAGTTAATTATATATTAGTTAGTTAGATTAATATCAATTAATAAATAGTTTATTAAATAACTAGTTTAGTTTATAATTAAAAAATTAAATTAGAATTAATAATTAGATAATTGTAGACTAATTTAGGATCAGATTTTTAATTAAAAATCTGATTTTTTAGCCTAGCAACAGAATTTCCAGATTTATATCAGATTTGACTTATCAATTTTGGAGGCTCATAGATTGAGTTTTACTTGACCAAATGAGGCCTAGGACGGCTCATTGGAAAGAGAAAATCAAGGAGAACATTTCTGAGGAGGTTTCACTAACAGATTTGGTCATTTATTGAGTCAAAAATCAGGCACAAGATCAAGCTCTGAATTTTTAAAATAAAATCAATTTTCTAGGTTTTGTTTTCTTCATTTTCATTTGCCCAAGCCTCTTCTAATTGCAGATTCGTGCATCAATAATATCCTTGATTAATTAAAATCATTATGAGCATCAATAAGAATCTCAAATTTCCTTTTTATTTATTTAAATAAAATTTGATTGGATTTGTTTTAAATGCTAGAAATAATATTTTGATTTTACTGTTGCATCTTAATTCATTTTAATTTCTTTTTGTAGGAAAAACAGTAGAAGGTATATGGAGAAAAAGATCTCAATCAATGAGAAGGCTCCAGCAATTAAAGATTGGAATTTTTGAGTAATTAAAATTGGATTGGGCAGATTTTTCTTCAACAAACTCTCTTCTCAAAATACTTTTCGAAAGATTATAAATTGCAGATTGCAAAATGTAAAAAAGGCGGCTCTCCTCTACAATTCCAGACTTCTAAAAGCATTTATGTAATAAGAATTTAGAGTTGTAGATGGGGAGGAGAGAAATTTTCAGATTTGAAAATTAATGAGGGTTTTTCTTTATGTCTTGAATTATGCATGATGGGCAGAGTTTGCATTTCTGCAGCTCTAGTCTTGAAAGCAGAAATTCAAGTAATGTAAAGTACTATTAGAGACCAGGATCAGAGAAGCATCTACAATTAACTGGTATTTTTGGCATTTCTGTATCAAATACCAGTTTCATTTTTATGTTAATAAAATTGTTGTTTCATTTTATTCATGTTTTGGCATTTCTGTTGATATGGATAATTTGTCTCAAATTGTTATGTATCTCTGCTTTTATGAATTACACTTTGATTTCTGAGTAACTATTACTTATAAATTTATCTTATAAAACTGATTTATTAAATAGTAATGTGTTGTGAATTTCTTCCACATATTATTGTTTAATTATTGACTTGACTGATTTGTCAATCGATATCATTTTTGTGAATTTCTTCCGGAGTGTTATTGATTTATTATTTTAGTCAAATGGTCTCAATAGAATGTGTTTTGGTATTCACAAATGTGAGCTAATTGAATTTCTTCGTTAGTTTGACATTGTTAAAAAACCAGACATATTTAAATTCTCATCATTTAATTATCTTGCTCTTAGTTGGGTTAGATTTTCATCTACCTAATTGAGATAGGATTTAGATTAGTTTCTTTTTGCTTGCATTATAGAATAAGTTTGCATTTAGATTAAGTTTTACATTTTTTTTAAGTCCTCTTCTCGAAGAGGCAAAATCTTAGTTGTGGTTTGGCTAAACCCAAATCAGCTTAAGGGTCATTCTCTTGCCCGATTAGCAAGAAGAAGTGATCTGATATCCCTGTCTATTGGTAGTTAACAATACATTTTAAACCAATAGAGATAGGGAAAAGGTAATTGGACCTAGTCAAACTAGTCAGAGCCACTATCATAAACGGAAAAGGAGTTGTATTAAGGTCCGGACCGGGTGGTTATCCCCCAATGTTGTTGCAACGATTTTTGAGACTTCAACATATACATAAGGACATAGGGAGTGAAGCTTCAAGGATTCACATATGCATATTGGGTAGGGATTCCATCTGAAAATAAGATCACTTCAGGGGGGGTATTCACCATTGGATCAGTAGCAATTTCTTGGTACATCAAGAAATAGAGATCAGTTGCACTTAGTTCAGCAGAGGAAAAGTACATGGCAGCTAGTTAGGCAGCATGTGAGGCCATCTGGATGAGGAAGATACTTGTTGGTTTGTTTGGTTGAAAAATGGATCCGATGGTGATTTATTGTGATAACTAGTGTTGCATAAAAATCTTGGTTAATCTAGTTTTTCGTGACAGTTCCAAGCATATTGATATCTGGTATCACCATCTCAGATATTATGTGTAGAGGCACATTATGTCATTAGAGTACATTCCCATGGAGGTGCATGATGCAGACACCTTGATGAAGGCACTATCAAGAAGAAAATTCGAGTTCCACAAAAGAAGGATAGGGGTAGCAGACAATCCCTTTCTTGTTGAGAGGGAGAATTGATATTGGCAATAAGAAGGGCTTATAATTTAATTTTCCCTTAATTAAATTAGAAGGAATTGTAATTCCACTTCACATGAAACCATCTACGAGTTAAATGAGTTGGGAAGACTTAGTTAGCTCATTCAATTCGATTTGGGGGTAAAACTGGAGACATGTAGAGCTCACTCTAAGTTTTAGGGGGGTTCAACTACAGTGTATTTAGAGTTGTAATTATTTAACTCAATTATTTGAGTTAAAATCGATTTAACTATTTCTAACTTAGAGATGAGCTAGTGAGAGGTCTAGTGAATTAAATTTGATTTAATTCACATGTAGTGATCAGTCAAATAACTGATAATTAGCTATAAATAGGTGTTGCATGTCAGTTCTAGGGAAGGCCCAATTGAGATTGGATTTAAAGGGAAGTAAACTATCAGTTGTATAATTATAAAATTGTACAGGACATGCATGAGGTCAACGAGATGCCTTAAATGAATTTCACAATAAATTCTTGGGAATTTCCTAATTAATAGGAGCTCAATTCCTCCAAGAATTCATAAGAAAGGCTGAGCAACACATAGGCAATAAATTGGTTAGGTATCGGACCATTCTTATTGGGATCAGAGTGAGACAATAAGAGATAGTGCAAAGGTTTATCAAGAAGGGAAATATCATTATATTGTCTCATATTCTTCAATTAATGTAATATACAGAGAGCGGGGTTTTTAGCTGAGGCTTTCCCCATATACATATTCTTTTTGTGCAATTGAAATTCTTTCTCTCTTTTTTTCATGTGATTTTGCGATCGTTATTAGTTTATGTGATTTTTAGAAATAGATTCAGTATTTTGTTTTAGCATATCACAAGATCATTTGAATCTATGTGGATTTTATACCGATCTCTTAGTGTTCTGGGGTATATAATAGTTCAAGTAGATAATGGTCATCTTAATTTTGTATTATGTGTTCCAAGTCTTTCCTGAAACCCTCTATTAATATATCAAGTCACTCATTTAGGTGAAGGAAAAAGAGTAGAGTTTTCACTCACCGATTTGTAATTAAGGATATAAATATTATAATAATGTTAGTGGAATAGTTGATTATATTAATTGGTTATACAAGTTTAAAAATGTTGGGTCATCATCTTTTCCCTCATTTTTTATTACTCATAATGATAACGTGAGCAAACTTTGGCATGAGAAATTTAATCATATAAACTATCCCTCACTACTGCAACTATTAAATCAAAATATGGTAATTGGTATTCCTCTCATTTCTTACAAAAATGGTGTTTGTGCCAGTTGTGTTCTTCGAAAACATCAACAAGAAAGTTTTGAAAAAACATGTCTCTTAGCACACCTCAACCCATTTGCAACTTTTTCATAGTGATATAAGTGGTCCACTTTCTTATCCTTCCTTATTTGGGTTCAAGTACTTCTTAACTTGAATTAATGAATTCTCCATATGTAATTAGGTTTATTTACAAAACATAAGAGAACATTTTTTGACTTGTTCTTGGCCTACAAGCCCCTTGTATAAAAACAATATGTAAATAAACTACAAAGGTTAATAACATATAATGGAGGTAAATATGTAGCAATAAATTCACAATTACTACACTATAGATGGAATTTGTGTTGAAAATGCAACAAAAAAATCTAGTTTTGACTTTTCCTTGGTCAAAATAGATTAAAATTCGAATTTCAATTTCAGCAGAATACTTGGAGGTAGTTAACTTAGGTGACATGACTTTTTTCACTTAGTTAACTAAGTAAATTCGAGTTGGAGACACTTGATTTCAGTTCTACGTGATTTATTTCTAATTTGTAGCAATCTAATTCAGTTAAGTTGATTTATTGTCAGTTAAGCTAGTTTCAATTGTTGGAGAAACTAGTAGAGGGTCAAGTTGTGCAGTGTAACTTTAGTCCCACTCAGTGTTCATCCAGTTAACTGATCAATCAGCCAAAAATAACTGATGCATGCAGATAATTCGAGTTACCTAGTTGAGATTTGAGTTCAAGGGAAATGTAGTATCAGTTGTAAACTAGTTTAATTTTTACAGGTGGTGTACACGGTCAGAGAATCGACCTATGGTAATTTCACAATTCCTTGGTGAGAAATTCCTAAAAAATAGGGGCAATTTCCCAAGGGAACAACACAAGAAATAGGAGCTTGGACACTTGAAAATTTGGCTAAGTATTAGCCAAGTTCAGTCAGTCACGTAGAGGATAGAAGATACATGTGTAGGTTGATCTCAATCTTGAGCAGAGCATATTGTATTCATCCATATTATTGTATTAATGCAATACAAATAGTAAGGGTTTTTGAGAATTTCCTTTCCCCTAGATAAATATGTGTATGTGTGTTGAATCTTGATGCATGTTAATTATTTGTGTTCTCGATCATCAATTTTTCTTCCTTAGATTAATAGATTAGATTAGATCCCTGTGATTTAGTAAATTTCATGAGTATTTTAGGACCTACACATTAATTTCTACATGGTATCAGATCTAGATTCATAGTAGAGAAGATATTTCAAAGTTATAATTGTAGGAGGTTCGAATTTAAATATTAGTGTTGCAGGTTTTCTTCGGGACTAAGAAGATGAATTTCAATGGACTTAGGCTTGAGTATGATTTGGAAGGAACCAAAAATTTTGTGGCATGTAATATCTGTATGGAGTAAATATTGGATGAAAATGGGCTGCTAGAATACATCAAGAAATATGTAGCAAAACCCCAAGCATCTCATGCCGAGAATATTGCTCAATGGAAGAAATATGTGGCTAAATCAAGGAGAATAATATTAGACGGATTACGAGACCATATTTTCTCAAATATCCATAGGAAAGAGACTCCATTCACGATGTGGAAAACACTGACATATTTTTTCGAGAACAATAGTGACCATAGGAAGCTGGCACCCAAGGAAAAGCTTCGAAGCATCAATATGAAAAAGAATGACACAATTCTGCAATAACTTAGCAGGTTTATAGAATATCTTAATGAATTTGGTGGGGTCGGTGTTAATTTCCCTAAAGAAGGCTTGGTAGCTCTAGCCCTTTTAGGCCTTCCCAAGAGCTGGCATAGTTATGAAGATTCGGTAAATGGTAGAGAGAAACTACCAAGTTAGGATAAATTATGGTATGATCTAGTGTAGGAAGAAATAAGGTGGAATAACAGAGATGGGACTTCATCCAAGTTTGAGGATGAGAAGAATTGTGCCTTGGATGGAAATGAAAAGAAAGGCAAAGGGAATAAATCCCAATCCAAAGAAGAATCTAATCAAGGGGCCAAGAATAAATACTTGTCCATAATCAAGTGCTTTCACTGTCATGAATTCGAACATTATGCCAAAAAAAATCCACACAAGAAGACAAGTAATAAGAACTCAGGAGGAGCGGCAAGTGAAGCTCTAGGTTCACAATTCAAGCTTGATTTTACTCTCATTGCAAGAATGGAAATCATAGTGATGGGAAGTGGGTGGCATCTCGACAATGGTGCCTTGTTCGATATGACGGGGAACAAAGTTTTTTCAGTGACTTGGAGGATAAATACCTCCAGATGCACATTGAGATGGGAGATAATGGATGGTATAGCATGACCAATATTGGAACCATTTCATAGGGAGTCAGGCTCCCCTCTCAGACTCAAGGATGTGATGTTTGTATCGAGTTTAAATAGTAATATGGTTTCCATCGTGGTGTTGGAAGACTGTGGCTACGGTGTGATATTTAACAAAGGAAAGGAATTCCTGAGACACATCGCCATGGGAAAAGTGAAGCAGATCAGGTTAGAGTGAAGAACCTCTACAGGTTGGATGTGGAATATTGTGCTTCTTTGAGCACAAAGGCGGAGAAGGTACAGAGACGAGATTTCGATGAATTATGGCATAGAATAATTATTCCTTTGCTTCATGGAGCTTTGAAGATCATGCAACATATCACCACAAGCCGTCCTAAAGGAGCACTAGAGCAGCAAAATAGATGCAAAGGGTGTACCTTTTGGAAGTACACAAAATCCACCTTCAATGATAAAGATAGCATGGTGCATGCAATCCTTGAAAGGATCCACTATGATGTCTGTGGACCTTTCTCAACAACCTCCACTTCCAAGCACATGTATAATGTTATATTTGTAGATGATTTCTCGCATAAGTGTTGGATTTTCTTCATGTAGAATAAATACCATGAATTCTCCAAGTTCGTTGAATTTAAATCACTTTTTGAGAAAGAAACTAGCATGAAAGTGAAGGATCTCAGGAGTAATAATGGTGGTGAGTATGCGTCGAATGAGTTTAAAAAATTATGTGTAAGGGAAGGCATTCAATGGGATTTGATATCACCCCACAACCCATAGCAGAATGGTGTGACTGAGAGGAAGAATAGAAGTATTTTGGGAGAAACAAGGGCGATGTTGCATGATCAGGGCCTACCTCTGCACTTTTGGGCTGAAGCATGAAACACAATAGTATATTTTCAGAACATGAGTCCTCATCATATTCTTGGGATGAGTACACTAGAAGAATATTTTTCAAGGAAGAAACTAGATGTTTCACACTTCAGGATCTTTGTATCATCAATATATTTCCATTTCTTCAAGGAAGAAAGTGAAAATATAGATCTGATAATAGAGTTGGGCATGTTTGTGGGGTACATTGATACACCTCACAATTATCAGGTGTACCTCTCATCTCGCAGGATGAAAATTGTTCATAGATATGTGAAGTTCAATGAGGAGAAGGCATTGAAGTGTTCCCTTGAGATGGAGCTTCATTTGCATGCAGATCAGGAGCTTTTGACTCCAAAGGAAGAACCTAAAGAAGATGTGGAGCAGCCACATGAAGAGGAGTAGAGAGTGGAGACAAACACTCAAGCAGAGACATCCAGGGAAGGAAGGAAATGAACGAGATAATTTGACATATTATTGCAGGATGGTAGAGAGAATGTGGGAGCACCCACATCACAACACAGGAAGAGGAGGTCACCAAATTGGTACAATTGCTACATAGCTCTAATGCTCGAGCTAGTAGAGATAGAACCAACCTCATTTGAGGCAAAAATAGAGAATCTTTCATGGGTTGATGCTATGGTATAGGAATAGGATTCCATTTTCAGAAACAGTGTTTGGAAAGTGATCCAAAGACTAGTAGACAAATAAATGGTAGTTTCAATATGGGTTTACAAAGTAAAGCATGTTGTAGAGGGGATCATAGAGAATCACAAGCCGATATTTGTGGCCAATGGGTACTCTCAGGTAGAAGGGACTATGAATATACATTTTCTTTTTAGAAAGGTACTCTTCCATTAGATCAATTCTTGATCTGGCTACACAAATGGGGTGGAAGATACACCAAATGGACGTGAATACAACATTCCTCAAGATTTATTGCTGAGGAGGTGTACATTGAACATCTTGAAGGTTTTTAGACTTTTGACAGAGAGTCACATGTGTGTCGAATCAAACGAGCATTGTATGGTCTGAAGCAAGCACCACATTCTTGGTACACTATGATTGATAACTACTTCACCGGGTTGGGGTTCACCAAAAGTGAAGCAGATGCATGCCTTTACCACATCTTGGTAGAAGGTAAATTTTTTATTATTGTCTTATATGTTGATGACTTGATTTTGATCAGTGATGAACAACTTCTCAGATATTGCAAGGAGGATCTTTCAAGAGAGTTCGAAATGAAGGACATGGGGCTCATGCACTATTTTCTCGGTTTGGAAGTATGATAGAGATAAGGGGATTTTTTTGTCTCTCAAGGAAAGTATGCCAGTGAGATACTTTAGAAGTTTTGGATGGATGCATGAAAACCTAGGTGACCCATTTAGTGACCAACTGGAGGAGGAGGATGCCATTCAGTTTATACTTTGGTACAGACAAATAGAGGGAGTGAAGTTGCAAGGCTTCACAAATGCAGATTGGGAAAGAATTCCATCAGACCGGAAGATCACATCAAGAGGAATTTCCATTGCTAGGTCTACAACGGTTTCTCGGTACAACATGAAGCAGAGATATGTTGCACTCAACTCAACAGAAGCAAAGTAGATGGCTTTCAGCCAAGCAACATATGAGGCTATCTAGATGAGAAAGATTCTTTAGGGGAATTTTGAGGTCTAAAATGGGCCTCCTAAGAAAATAATAAAATAATAGTTAAACCAATAAAATAATACTTATGAATTTTCAATTCACTTTTTGCACCACAATCCATGCAACCATAGTTAAATTAAATTCAAAAATTGTACCAAAATAAAATTAATAAAAAATTGTATTGATGTGACTATAAATAAGAATGAGTTTTCCAAGAAAAAGTCATTATCATTGAACAACTAATGCATTTGTTCTTTGTACTTAAATAAATTAAAACAAAATATAAATATAAATTTATAAATTCTTAATTATATTATATGTTATTAATTAAAATTTATATTATTTAAATTGTATAATAACATGTAATTAATATACTATATAAAAATAATACAATATAATAAATGTATAGGGATATACATTGTTTCTTTCAAGAAATATGAAATGACAATAATATATTTTTATTCAAAAAGTGTGAAATGACATTTATTATGAGTACTTTACTTTGACTTTAAAATTACTTAGAGCATTACCATGGTTAACCATGAGTTTTTATCCACCATTGAAAATGTGACAAGTAAGTACCTTTAACTCAACCAATGCCACATCAACCATTAGGGATGATGTTATCCCCTAAAATGTGATTGGTTCTCATAAAGTGAATTTGATTGTACACTTTCCTTAGGAGGCCCATTTTAGACCTCAAAATTCCCCTAATGGGTTATTTGGCCAGATGATGGATCCTACTGTGATTTAATATGAAAATTATAGTTGTATCAAACTCTTTGAAAATCCAGTTTTTCATGATCGATCCAAGTACGTAGATATTTGGTACCACCATCTACGAGATTGTGTGCAAAGGCAGATCATGGTGTTGCAGTATATTCCGAAAAAGGAACAAGATGCAGGCATTTTGGAAAAATCATTTTCAAGAGGTAAATTTAAGTTCCATAGAAGAAATATTGGGGTATCTAATAATCCCTTTCTTGCTGAGAGGGAGTGTTGAAAATGCAGCAAGAAAAACTAGTTTTTTAATTTGCCTTGGTCAAACTAGATTAAAATTAGAATTTCAATTCCAACAAAATACTTGGAGGTAGTTAACTGAGGTGACATGGATTTTTTCACTCAGTTAACTCAATAAATTTGAGTTGTAGGCACTTGAGTTCATTTCTACATGATTGATTACTAATTTGTATCAATATTATTCAGTTAAGTTGAGTTATTGTCAGTTAAACTAGTTCCAACTGTTGGATAAACTAGTGGAGGGTCAAGTTGTGCAGTGTAACTTCAGATACACTCCATGGTCATCTAGTTAACTGATCAATCAACCCAAAATAACTGATGCATGCAAATAATTCGAGTTACCCAGTTGAGATTGGAGTTCAAGGGCAGTGTACTATTAGTTGTAAACTAGTTGTATAGGTGGTGCATGCAATCAGAGAATTGACCTATGGTAATTGTGCAATTCCTTGGTGAGAAATTCGTAAAAAATAGGGGAAATTTCCCAAGGGAAAAACGAAAGGAAATAGGAGCTTTAAGGCTCGAAAATTTGTCTTACTATTGGCCAAGTTCATTTAGTCAGGTAGAGGATAGAAGATACAAGTGCAAGTTGAGTTCAAGCTTGAGCAGATCATATTTTATTCATCCAAGTTCATTGTTTAATGCAATACAATTAGTAAGGGGTTTTGAGTAGTTTCTTTCCCTTAGATAAATATTTGTGTATGTGTGTTGAATCATGATGCATGTTAATGGTTTGTTTTCTCGATCGTGAATTTTCTTCCACAGACTAATAGAGTAGATTCTAGTCTTGTGATTTAGTAAATTTCATGAGCATTTTAGGATCTACACATTAATTTCTACAATTCAAATGCAACATATTGTTCCATATACACCACAACAAAATGTTTGTTGAAATAAAGAATCATACATTAAAGGAAATGGTTAATTGTATGTGGTATGCAACCAACTCACAAAATATAAGAAAACATAGATCAATTACTTAAAAATTATCCTCTTCGAGGGAGAAACCTCATTTACATTACATAAATGAAAATTTCTTGGATGATACAAATGACAAGGCCTCCTTTTTATATATAGGAGTCTAAGGAATCCCAATATAATTAGATCCTACATAACAATAATAATGTAAGGGCACAACAATAACAATAGTGGGATTCTATGGGGCTCAATAATAACATTATGGGGGCTACATGGGCACAACAATAAAAGAAAGGGGACTACACTAACAATAACAATAAAGAGGATACACTAGTATTATAGGGACCTAACATGCCCCTTTCCTTCAAAAAAGTGTTTTCCTCAACACTTGACTAGTTCTAGATGCTTTTGTATAAAATTATCATCTTCCCATGTGGAATCTTCAGTGGGTAATTTCTTCCACTTAATGAGATACTTTGAAATTCATCGATTTTGTAGTTGTCGAGTTCTTGTTTCTGTGACTACTAGTTCAGGTTAAAATATGATTTTTCCTTCTTCGTCAAGTTTTGGCAAAACTATTTAAACTATAATCTTGTCACTGATAACCTTCTTTAACCATGAAACATGGAAAAATGGGTGTGCTCAAGAAGATGCAAGCAACTCCAATTTGTATGCCATAGTACCAATCTTTTGTAACACCTTGTAAGGACCATAATACTTCGGGGATCATTTATTATACTTCTTAGGTTTCTTGAGATACATTTTTTTATGTGGTTATAGCCGTAAAAATACCATTCACCTACATCAAAACTTATTTCACTGTGATGTTGATCTCCATGTTGTTTCATTTGATTATGTGCTAGAGTGAGGTTATCCTCTAAGAGTTATATAACTTGTTGTTTATGCTTGATGTGATCTTCCACTCCTTTAACCTTATAATTTTATATTAAATATGATGTGATGGATGGTGGATGATATCCATAAAGTGCCATAAATGGGGTCATTTTTTCTGCACTATGGAAGTAAGTGTTATACAACCATTCAACTAGAGGTAACCACTTGACCCATTGTGTTTGTTTATCATATACAAAGAAACAAATATATACTTCCAAACATTTGTTCACTTTCTCAGTTTTCCCATCATATTGAGGATGATAAGATGAGCTATGAGCTAATTGAGTACCAAGAAAATAAAATTGTTCTGTTAAACAAATTACAGTGAAAATGGGATTTTTTTCACTTACTATAATCTTTGGGTTTCTATGAAGCTTTTGAATTGTTTAATGCAATAGAAACTGTACTAGATTTAAAAGAATGAGATAATGCACAAAAGTGTGCACACTTGGTAAGTCTATCAACTACCACCATGATGACACTATTTCCTTTAGACTTGGGTAAAACTAAGATAAAATCCATTGATACCTCCTCCCAACACTGACTTGCAATGGCTAAAGGTTGTAACAGACCCGAGGTATTTATTGTCTCAACTTTATTTTGTTGGAAAACCAAATGTTTTGCCACAAACTTCTCAATATCAGATTTAAGGCCATCCCAAAAAACATTCATTTTTGACCCTATGGTAAGTTTTTAAAAATATTGAGTTCCCTCCTAAGGGAGAGGTGTGCAATTTAAAAAAAAAAAAATTGTTTGAATTGGAATTATTACAAATATATAAGCGATATTTGTACCATAATGAATCATTTTTCGAGCTAAATGTATCATATGTAATGGGATCTTGCTGCAACTTTTGAATGAATGTACACACCTCTTCATCATTATTTCATTCATACCTTGCTTCGGTTATCCACTCATGTTGGATAATAGAAATCGAACAAAGAATTGCTTCCGCATCCTCATCCTCTCTTGAGAGTGCATATGAAACAAAGTTTTGCTTCCCTTTTTTGTAGTTGATTTAAAATTCATAACCCAACATCTTTGTCACCCATTTTTCTTTCTTTTTTGAAGATAAATTTTTTTCCAAAAAGTATTTAAGACTATCATGGTATGTTTTTACCTAGAAGTTTCTTCCCATTAGGTAAGGTCTCCATTGCTTTAGTGCATGTAGTATTTCCAACATTTCCTTCTCATAAATAGTTTTTTCTAAATACTTTCCTTTCATTGGATGACTTTCAAAAGAAATGGGTCTTCCTTCTTGCATTAAAATAGAACCAATTTCATTTCCTGAGGCATCACATTCCACAATAAAGGTTTTTGTGAAGTCTGGCATAGCTAAGACCAATGCTTAGCACATTGCCTCTTTAATATGTTCAAAGGATTTAGCTGATTCTAGAGTCTAATGAAATGAATATTTCTTCGATAATGATGTTAAAGGTGTTACTATTCTCCCATAATTCTTAACAAATTTTTGATAATACCCTGTCAACTCGACAAATCCTCAAATATTCTTTATGGTTGTGGGGATTTTCCATTACTTAATGGCTTTAATTTTGTTAGGGTCCACCTTAACACCCTCATGAGATACAATATGACCCAAATATTTCACCTCCTGTACTCCAAACAAATATTTGGAGGTTTTTTCATATAATTATTACTCCTCCAACAATTTGAGGACCTTGTCAACACGTTGAACATGATCCTTCCAATACTTGTTCTAAATTAGTATATCATCAAAAAATACTAACACAAATTTACTAAGGAAGGGTTTGAAAATGGAATTCAACAAACCTTGAAATGTGGAAGGTGCATTATTAAGGCCAAAAGGCACGACCAAAAATTCATAATGACCCTCATGGGTTCTTAATGTTGTTTTCAGAATGTCTTCAGTCTTCATTCTAATTTGATGATATCCTGAATGAAGATCCAACTTGGTGAAGTAAATTTCTCCATGTAAGTCATCCAACAATTCATCAATGACATGAATGGGAAATTTCTATTTAATAGTGAGCTTGTTGAGCTCCCCATAATCTGGACATATACACCCTGATCCATCCTTATTGTGTACCAATACTACTAGAGCAGAGAAAAAAAATTTGACTAGGATGAATTATACTAGCCTCTGCCATTTCTGCAACCATACGTTCAATTTAACTCTTTTGGGCATAAGGATATCTGTAAGGCCTAATGTTTGAAGGAAAAATTCCTAGAATCAAATGAATAACATGCTCATGATCAAGAATAGGTGGTATGCCTTTAAGAGTCTCCAACACCTTGGAATGATTTCCCAATACTTTTTGGAGATCTGAAGAAATAAATGATTTCGATGTTTGAACCTCTAGTGAGCATAATTTTTCAATTATGCCTCGTTGTTCTTTCTTCAGAATATTTTTTATGACATTAGATTTTATTATATTTCTTGGTTTCCCTGCAATACCCCTTAATTCAACTTCATTTCCCTCCCAAAAAAATTCAAGAAAAGTTCTTGAAAATGGAAATCTATCGTACCCAAATATTATAACCATTGGACTCCTAGTACAACATCAACACCACCCATTGTAATAGAATTCATTGGAATATTCAATACATATTCTTCCATGGTTAGTGATGAGCTCCATCATTAGACATATTTGGAGGGGTTAATGGTCACCTTTTTGCCTTCTTAGATCTATTTTTCTTGCATTTTTATTATTATTTGGTTTTATGATGCTAGCATAGGTGGTGATTAAGGCTAACATACTCTTAGTGCCTAATATGAGGTTGAGTGAAGAAAAACATGATTTATTAAGCATTTTTATAAGGATTTTATCATAAAGACTTGGAGGAGACAACAAGGAGAAATTATTGGAGGATTGTCCACCCTCCTAAACTCTTAAAGGTAGCCAAAGGATCCTAAAGATTCTCTCTAGAAATTCGAACTCCAAAGCCAGCCAAAGGATCCCAAGGATTGTCTCCAGCAATTCGAATTCCAGAGGCAGCCAAGCAACTCAACCTTTGTTTACTTGGAGTCAAGTGGAATAAATCACAATTTTCTAGGGAGCTGTTGGTAGCTTCCATGTATAATAAATAGAGCAGAGCTAGAGCTAGGAAGCGTTAGTCAATTCCAGTCGATTCTAGTTGAAACTTTGTTGCAAGCTATTGAGCTTTTTATTTTACTTAGTGATCAAACTCTCAGGGATGTATGAGGTTATTCTTTTATGAAATGAGCAGACTGATTTCTTTCTACTGGTTTAAAGTTTCAGAGAGCTAGGCTCGTGGGTTAGGGCCCAATCCATGTGCCTTAGCTTCTCTGCTGGTTTCATTCTTTCCTTTTTGTCATTTAGCTAGTTTTTCTTCTGCTATTTAGTTAGATCTGCTTCTAATAGTTTCATTACTACTTAGTCTTTGCTTTCAGTTTGCAGTTGCAGTTTTTCGTTTGCTTGTGAGTAGTACAATAGAGGATAAAATTCTAAAAGCTGTGGATCTAGACTTCCCTTCTCATCTCTATCAATAGAACTCGAGGAGGATAACCTTCCCATAGACCAAAAACATTTATTTCTATTCACTATTTCCATCTCTGCGTTACGCCTCTAAACCTTTCTTTTACACCTCCATTCCCTCCTGTTTTCTGCTTATTTTAATTGTTGCACCCACCTTTTTTCCCTAACAACAATTAAACCCTTTAGCCTCCTTATTCCTTTGTTTCTATTAGTTACGGTTGCCTTACTCATTTTAATGCAAAAACGTTGGAAAAACCATCAAAATTTACCTCTGTCTTTCCTCCTCGAAATCCTCGCTACCACACTTCGCTCATTGCAGATCGCAGTTTTCATTGGGTTCCTTTTAACACTTACCACTCCCATCTTTCGATTGCAATATTTCAATCGCGCTTCGCCACCGGTCCCACTGCCATGTCACCCATCATAATCGCACGTCGCATCATTTTCATCTTCCCCTCAAGACTTATCATTCATGATTGTCTTACCCTTTCTAACGCAAACCACTTGAAAACCATCGAAATTTGACCTTCTTCCCTTACTCCTCGAACTTCCCGCTACCGTACATCACAAATCTCAAATCTCAATGTTTAGTTCCTTTCGTTAACACTTACCCCTCCCATCTGCAGATTGTGATATTGCGATCGCGCTCCGCCACCGATCACACCACCACGTCACCCATTGCAATCGCACTTCGTACATTTTTCTTTTTTTTTCTTTTAGACTTACCGCTTCCAAACGCTGATTGCGATATTGCAATCGCGCTCCACCATCGGTCCCACTGCCACATCACTCAACGCATTTTGCACATCGCAACTATTTCCTATTTGCATTTCACATTTCTCTCATCGCAGTTGTTAACCCGTCGCACTTTGCAGTTCGTGACTTTTTCTCCATCACATCTCTGCCATCGCACTTTTCGAATTATTCCACTGCAAAGCCATTTTTGCACCATAATAAAGTTCAAACCCCCTCTTTCCACTTCTAAGCCCCATTTCATGTGTTAAGCCCTCCATTAGCACCTTTTATGCCTTTTATTCTCCAAACTGCAAATCAACATTTTCTCAATCAGAATTAAGTCATGGATAGTTTAGCTGCATGGATAGAAGCATGGTAGATAGAGCATAAGATAAGTAGGGTGTGTTTAGCAATTTGGCCAAGTTAAGTGTGTTTTAGAATTAGTTGTCTCTCTGTCATTTCTTTCCTACAAA
Organism: Pinus albicaulis; assembly: GCA_034641835.2. Taxonomy (NCBI): domain Eukaryota; kingdom Viridiplantae; phylum Streptophyta; class Pinopsida; order Pinales; family Pinaceae; genus Pinus; species Pinus albicaulis. The sequence continues at coordinate 242,799,884 of CM076582.1, forward strand.
TTAATTAGTTCCATTCTTGTCATTTATTTTTAGCAATATAGTTTAGTTTCTTTTCAGTCATTTTCTTTTCTGCAAATTACATTAGTTTTATTCATGTCATTCCTTTCAAGCAATTTATTTTAGTTTCATTTCTGTCATTTCCTTCCAGCAATTTACTTTCCCGTCCTTATCATAGTTTAATAAATAACACCCCTTTTGTAAAGCAGAAGAGGATGACATGAGCAGAATGCATCTGTTGTGTATATAGCAATGTCACCTCCAAGTATGTACAAACCCCGGGTTGATAAAGTAAAGTAGGGCAGCCCCTGGGAGTTGTAGCACTCTTGGTGCAATACTAGGGATCACCAGTTAGCTTGATATTATGCCAACTTTCCTAAGCAATTTATAGTTCCTCCATTTACAACCATCACTTTACACTTTTTTGCTGGATATAGGAAGAAATTCAATTTATTGGCTATCTTACAATGAATAAAATTATGGGTTCTATCCAAATCAATCAACACTATTACCTTTTTCTTCTTTATATATCTTTCTATCTTGAGAGTTTGAAAAGTGGTAATTTATTCCAATACATTACAATATATGGTCGGATTCATTTCTTCTTTCTTTAGGGTTGGTTCCTGGTGTATATACTCCTCTTTTGATGTTTCTTGTTCCTTTTCCTCCTCCTCTTAACAACCTATGTAGAATAATTTCTTCTCCGCACAATTATGAATTTTAGTGTATTTGTTATTACAACTATAACAAATCCCTTTTGCTATTTTTCCTCCAATTTTTGTGGTGTCAACATTTTAGGTTTTGGAATACTAGGAGAAAAAACACTTCCATCTTTATAGTTGTAAGTGGTAGACTTCCTTGTTTCCATAATTATTTATTTCAAATTTTCTTGCCACTCTGAATTCCTTCTCCAATGAATCGGGTTCCCAAAGGCGAATCTCATGTTGGATATTATCTTTTAAAGTCCCTATGAATACATCAATCCTATGTTCCTATGGAATATTGGTTATCCTAATATTCAATTTTTGGAAGTCTTCAATGTGCTCCTCCATTGAACCCTTTTGTTTGAGATTTATCAATTGGATAAATAAGGTGATGCTATTTGTATCTTCATAATGTGCTATCATTTCCTCTGTAAAAATTGACCAGGTAAAAAGTGGTTTATGATAAAAATCCATTTATACCATGCAAAATGATTGGATTTTAAATATAAATATGCAATATGTACCTTTGTGAGGGTTGCACATTCTGTAGATCAAAATATTGCTCCATCTGTAGTATCTATGTTACCAGATCCCTCCCATCAAACTTCCTCATATCTATATTTGGAATGTGGTGGTTCTTAAACCCCACATTGGAGTCTCCAAAATCATAATTCATATTCTTTTTGTCCTCATCATGATTTTCATGGATTACCTTGTCACCACCGAGAAGCCTTTCTTGCAACAACTTTTTGAACCCTTCCAACTTGACATTCATCTCATCCATGTATATTTTTAAAACTTCCATGTTTCCTTTTATACCATCCATGTAACCTTTTATTTACTCTTTTAAACCATCCATGTCCCCTTTTAGTTCATATTTGGTTTCTCTTTGTGAGAGAAAAATGTTTTGCACTTGGTCCCATAGTTTTGATATATTTCGTGTCACAATTCTTCCTCTTCATGCGTCATAGTAGAGATTTCTGAGGGCTTAATGGGTGTATAATTATTTTGTTTGGGAGAAATTTTAGAACCAAATATTGATATATATATACTTCATTATTCCCTTGAAATCACTTCAAACTAGTTTTTCAAACAAAATTTATGCAATTTTAAAAAAATACACACATTTTTCTTGATTTTAGGAGCTCGATCTTTAAACAATTGTAAATTTGTAATTTTGGCCCTCCAAGGTCTAAAATTCCTTCCTATGGTATCCCTTTGAGTCTTCTTTCCAATTCCACAAGTCAGACCAAAATTGGATCCTTCAAGGAAATGTTATGTCAAATCTCCCACAATGACTTGATTATGGACTTGTTTAGTAGAGAGAATAGTATGTAATGCCATGTGTCATTTTTTCCGACTTCGGCACTGAAATTGATACACATGAAACTACATTTTGTTTTATTTTTGTCACCTTTTATGAAATTCCAAATGATGCTTGACGAGAAAATTATGACGATTTTCCTTCAGTCACTTGTTTGACCATATCTCAGAAAATATAGAAAACCAAGATATTAAATTCTGGCACGAAGGTCACCAAGATTTTGTCTCCATGTGGTCGCAATTTCAACTTCTGAAGCTTAGTATAAAAATATATATATAAAAACTTCCACGATGACTTGTTTGAAGCAACAAAACCCTTTAATCCAAAGCTCAGATACCAAATGTTATGCAACCAACTCACAAAATAGAAGAAAAGATAGATCAATGACTTAAAAATTATCCTCTTCGAGGGGGAAACCTCCTTTAAATTTACATAAATGAACAATTCTTGGATGATTCAAATGAAATTACCTCCTTGTATATATAGGAGTCTAAGGGGTCCCAATATAATCAAAGCCTACATAACAATAATAATGTAAGGAAACAACAATAACAATCGTGGGATTATATGGGGCACAATAATAAAAATATGGGGGCTACATGGGCACAAAAATAATAAGAAAGGGGTTACACTAACAATAACAATAAGGGGGATACACTAGTATTATAAGGACCTAACAATATGCTTCATTATAAAGGATTAAGTCTTCATTATTTGGCGGAAGGAATCAACCATGAAAATTACGTAGTAAATCACACTCCCATAAAGGCTTTAAGCAATATAACACCAAAAGAAGAATTAACTAAAATTAAGCCAAATGAAAAACCACTTTTTTACCTTCGGGAGTGTATCATGGGTTCACATCCTGATGAAAAAAAGAAAGTTTTACAACCTAAGAGTGAGAAGCATATTTTTTTAGATATCTTGAAGATGTAAAAGGTTATATACTTCTTAAACCTCACTCCATTGAAATAATTATTATAAGATATGTTAAATCTGATGAAAATATATTGGCTTAGGAGCCTAATTCGATAGTTGTGCCATTTTCAACTTAAAAGTAATCTTCGTATTTGTGCCACCCTCTCTTCCTATTTTAATTTATTCTTCAAATGATGACATAGAGGATGAAAATACACCTTTTCTTGCTCACATTCCTCCATGATTCCATTGAACATGAACCTACACCAACACCACAACTTCTCAAATGGGTTCATTCAACATGTGAAGTGGTTGGTGACCTTGTCAATGATCCTATAGATCAACATTGTACTCATTCACATTTCCTCTCTTTCCCAATTTTCAGAGACTCGTGGTATAGAAACATTTTCAAAAGCTTAAGGCCATCCAAATTGGGAAACAAAAATAAATGAAAAGTATTTTTTCTTAATGGCGGACGATACTTGGGAACATATACCTCTTCCAAAACAAAGAAAAATTTTTGGATGTAAATGGTTATAAAAAACTAAGTATGCATCAAATGGAAGTGTTGAAAGACATAAGTCTCATTTAGTTACTAAAATATTCTCTTAAGTTGAAGGAATTAACTACAATGAAACTTTTTCCCCTGTCACCAAACTAAATTCTATCCACCTCGTTCTAGCCCTTGCCACCTCACATGGATGGTAGGTCCATCAAATGGATGTTAAATATTACATTGGGATCTACAAGAATAAATCTACATGGAAAAACCTTCTAGATATGTTCATAGTGAATTCAACCTAGTTTGCAGCCTTAAGAAATCTCTTTATGGTATTAAAAAATCTCCTTGAACTTGGTATGAAAAAATGGATAGATTTATTATTGACACTAGCTTCCCTTGATTTCATTCTAACCCCACTTTCTACACCAATAAAGTAGGAATCCATTCCATAATCATTTTTCTTTAAGTTGATGACCTTATGCTTACTAGTAGTGACCCTAAAATTTTAAACCATGTGAGTCAAGCCTTAATAAGAAGTTTGAAATGAAAAACTCAGCAATTTTCATTATTTCCTTGGCCTCCAAGTATTGTGTGCCAAGGAAATAATTTATCCTTCCCAATATAAGTATCCATATGACCTTCTTCATCATTTTCACATGGAAGATTACAAACTAATCCCCTCTCCCTTTCAGTATGGATTCAAACTTAATACTACCTACATTATACCTAAAGTTAATGCCACTTTGTACCATCAATTATTTTGTAGCCTCTTATATTTGACTCACACATGTCTTGATATTTCCTTTGATATTTATCTTGTTTCCTAGTATATGAAAACACCACATGAGAGTTATTGGAAAGAAACAAAAAGGATACTTCAATATATTTAGGGTATAGTTTAGTTTGGGATACATTATATCTCAAGTGGGACTCCTTATTTGGTTGGTTTCACTGATTCAAATTAGGCTGGAAATCCTGATGATTGAAACTATACTAATATTCATGTTTTAGTCTTGGTTCTAGACCTATCACTTTGGTTTATAAAAAGCAGCAGTCCATTGTTATTTCTTCAACAACAAAAAAATGATTGAGAAGTGGTTAATTCAAGTCAAGACATCTCATGGCTTCAATGGATCCTTTCAGAGTTTGAATTCTAGCCAAATATCACGTTCAACATCAATGCAACAAACACATTGAGATACAAATTCACTTCATTATAAAACTCATATATTATAGAGTTATTATCGAAGTGTTAATTTTCCCTACAAATGATCGTTTTGTAGGAATTTTCACAAAGTTCTTAAAAAAATAAAGTTTTCCAAACTTTGATCCATATTAGGAGTTCAAGAAGTTGTCATAAGGGGGGATAGGCCCTAATTTTTCCTTCCTTCTCCTATTGTGTCAGCTTTGTAAATCCTTCAAGCCTATCCCAAGTTGTTCTTAAGGGGGGATGTTAAGATATTTAGAAACTTAGGAGTTAGTTAAGTTCAACTTGGTCTATGTGTCTTTTAGATAAAAGTGTGTTTCTTTAGTGTGCATTATAATATGATGATCATGAGATGTTCTAGACACATAGTGATCCAATAGTTCATATTTTCCTTGATACTAACAACTATTGATCCATCGCTTAACAACCATTTTTTCAATAATATATATTTAAAGGGCATGGAGGGTCATGGGTGATGATCGATTGTGAGAACACTCATATGTAAAATATTTTATTTTTCATCAATAAAATTACCTCAAGTGACAATGTTTAATAGGTTCATGGATTGTTTCCCTCTCAAAGGTTTTTAACCACATAAGAATATTTTCATTATTATCTTAGATCTACTTGTATGAGTGGTTACTGAATATTTTCATCCTGTATGGAATACCTTTTTTACCCGAAAATTGAATTAAACACATATGAATGCATGTTACCAATATGAGAACCAAAAAATAAAATATCTAATAAAACCTCCACCCACCCAAAAAAATTAGTTATAGAGAACCTTTGTCCAAACCTTTGCAATGAATGGCAAAGTTTGTAGCAAAGAATTTTTTGAAAATTTTGCTCAATCTTGTGACACTAAAAATCACCCCAAAATATATGTTTCAAGTTGTTTTCTTTATAGTTCCTTAAGAAAGAGGTAATAAACAAGGACATCCCATGAGCATATTTTGATGGTGCTTCTCAAAAGACCCTCACAAGGATGGAGTAGGAGGAATATTATATTTCTCTCTAAACCATAAAATTTCATTCAAAGCACAAATTCATTAGAAAACGATTAATTAATGTGAGTTAATGACTCATATTTTTTTTTAGGCTAGCTTGAGAGTTTGGATTATCACATATTCTAATTTTTGATGACTCACATTTTGTAATACAATGGATGCACAAGGAAACAATCTTGAGAAATTCCATCTTACAAAATTCGTTTAATGATGTATAGTCACTATTTTAAGATTTCTCACACATCTATAAGAATAGTAATAGAAGAATGGATAACTATTAAAATATGGAATATGATTAGACTCTGGAACCTTGGTTGTCTTAGAACATCATGATTGACACATTTTTTAATATACACAAGAACCTTGAATGTAAAATTTGTTTATACTAATTCAGTTTTTTTATATGTTTTAGAGAAGATATGTAAGTAGAGGAGCAATAGAAGATGCTTGTTGTTACCTTTTAGTTTTTTGAGCTAATGAAAATAGATGACAACGTATTGTAATTTTTTCTATACAATTCATAGTTTATGTAAAAAAAGGCATGTGATATTAATAGATGTGTTATAGACTATAACAATAATCATTAATGTTTTAACATCTATTATATGTATTTTTTTATATTAATAAAATTACAAACCTTGGGGGGGGAAGAAAATGTGTTTAGCTTAAATATTTGGGGAGGAAAGAAAATGTGTTTGGCGTATATAATTGCAAATATTTGTTCGTTTCGTACAATATTTTGGTCCAAATATCCTTCAAGATTAGGAGTAGAGTTTGCATGTCTAAGATTTTAAGCATCATTACACTTGCATAAACATGAAGAATAGGCTTCCACTTTTCCAGTAAGCATATCCATTTACTATTATTATGGAACTTCATCAACTTGTAATCATAAGGAAGTTTCCCACAATCCATGTTCTTTATGCAATATTCGTTTAGAGGATTTGCTTAACATCCATGTTTTTGTGCAATGTATTATTAAGTCTCTTTCCTTCTATCATATATCTCATCTATGAGATGATTTGAAATCATTTTTTCCAAAGGAAAAGTAGTTATGAAAACCAACCTAGAACTTTCAAAATGTACATATTTTTTTAGGAAATGTATTTCTTAATCGCTAAATTATTGTTAAAAGGAACGATTGGAAAATGATGGAATATTGTTATTTTTTTACATTGTCTTAAATGTTTGTTATAATTTATTCCAATAATTTATGAATTATAAACAATTCTAAGGCCACCATTTTTTATTTATTTCAACACATTGATTAAGTTTGTATAACTATTACCTTGCAAAATTCCATTACACTTTGCTACATTGAAATTTACTAGTATTTACAAGAGAAGTGCACTTTCTAATGATATCCAAGTTGAGGAAAGCAAGGGGAATTTAATATCCCAATTACACTATCTTAATCTCTATACAATTATGTTGAAGTTGTTAGAGAGCACAACTACAACCATTGAGAAATAAAATGTGCACAATTGGAAAATAGTTGTCTGCACTTCATCTTTTAGGTGGTATTCCATTCCACTTTGTTGCATTTAAATTTATTAGTATTGGTAAGAGAAGTGCACTTTATGATGATATCTAATTTGAGGCAAGAAAAGGTAAATTAGCAGCCCAATTACTCTATCATAGTCGATATACAATTATGTTGAAGTTTCTAGAGAGCGCTACAACAACCATTGAGAAATCAAATGTGCACTATTGGAAAATAATTGGGTGCATTTCATATTTTAAGTAGTATTATTAGGTGTTAGGGATAGTGAGTGCTAGGAGCGAGGAGGGTGGTGTGGGGAAAGTAGGGTGCTCATTTTCCCCAAAGGAAAAATTAAAATTCCCTATTCATATAGCCTAGTTATAGCTGCCATTGACCAAGAGAAATCCCATGCCCTCATCCAAGGCATTAATCTAACAGTTTACTTACATATCTACAAATTAACTATTGTCAGGGATTCCAAAAATATAATCGAGAACTTGTAGTTTTGATATTTTCCCCTTGATCCTAAAATTAATCCACTTTTCCAAAGAATTCCCAGATTTCTAATCAGTCCATGTCCTAAGGAGTAATAACCCCATACCCAAGTATCTTGATACACAAGCAACCTAGAGATAAAAAGGAACCATATGGATTAATGAGTGTGTTAGTATCCAAAGCATCCTTTGACATCACGATGATAAGTGTTGCATCACCTATGCATCACCTAGAGACATTTGGGGTTCTTTTAGAGGTTAAAATGCCATGAAGCATGGGAACTCTCTTAATTGAATTAATTGTTAAGCTAATTCACTCATCCCATCTCTTCATTGTGGCAGTCATGGCTCTATATGCTATGGATCATGGAAATTTGTGGTATTTTTTGATGGCTCTAGTATGGGTTCCTCTCCTCACAATGCATATTTTCTTTATGGCTCCAAGGACTCTCGGTAATTGGGTTCATGCATCATCGTGTTGAAAATATTAGCGAGCAAAGGGTTCCTTGATTTGTGCCTTAATCATAGGAGTCAAAACAAGTTCCTTCTTATGCATGACTTGAGTTCCTAAAAATTATGAGATTTCCTATAAATTAGGATGTGTTCCTATAATTTAGGAATCAATCCCTAAAAATTAGGACGAGTTAGGATGCAATTAACTGATGTGTTGAAATTGAAAGTTGAATTCTTGATTTTCTAGTGTGAGTTGATTTAGGAAAAGCACAATTGATTGAGTTTCAAGTGGTTGACTTGAAACACGATGAGTTGCATGAGAAGTTAATTCATGCTAACTCAATAAATTAAAAAATCATTCCTTAATTAGAAAACTCACTAATTTTATCCATCTGAATTGCTATAAAGGAGTGAAGGCACATTGTTGATCTTTTTTTAGGTGAGAATGAATTGGTGAGACCAAGCAATATTAAGAACACGTCTGTGCGTGGAGATTGTGAGAGGATGAGTGTGCAAGAGAAGTTTGTGCACATGTTGGTAGATGGTAGTAGAGATCAACATTCTTGCAAGGGTTTAAAGCTTAGATAAAGCAGGAAAAATAAGTGTGTACTTCATATTAAAATGATTGTATTTTGTAAGAGATCAATTGTTCATCTTTTTCTATCAATAAATTTCTCATTAAGAAGAGGGTTTTCCTAGTTGGGTTCCCTAGTAAAAAAAAATTGTCTTGAATTGTGTGAATATGTTTTATTTTTGTTCCTAATTCTGCTACAAATTGAGTAGAGAAATTCTATGTTTGTAAGAAAAGAAAGTGTCTTTCATATTGTTCTTATTAGCATAGCAGAATTTCATGGAAATTCTACATAGAGGATTGGATTATGGATTGCTTGTCCTCTATAATGTGGATTATGGCTTCATGTGTTCCTTCTGGCTAAAGTAAAAATATGTATGATTCTTCAAGCAATATTTTTAACCTTCAAGAAAGTTTGCACGACCTCAAATTAACCACCAACAACTAGCAGTGCAATTAGCCACAACTATGTTTATTTTGATCCGATGCCTGCAACAATATCGTTTGGCAGAGAATGAAAGTTGATGTTTGTGGGGTCAAATTGAAGAGCTACATCAACCAAGGACTTAGGGTATTATGTCTCCCTCTCCATCGATAAACTTTGTTATTCCCTATATCTCTATTCTTATAGATTTGAACATGGAAGCTCCATTTCTAGGACTCATATCTTCTTTGGATCAAGCTAATGTTTCTCCTCTAGCTTATTTTAGTATGAAAATTAAGTTTTCTCTAATACAAGGCATGTTCTACAGGGTGTATGCAACCAAGTTCCCTTAGTTAGAAGTAATTTTTCTTATCTACAGTTTTGTAGGCTTGGATTTGGACCAACTAAAATTTATATATGAGTTTTTTATTGTAGATGTAGAAATGTGAAATTTAAGTGCATTCAAGCACCGATCTTGATCAATAAAAATTTCCCAGTTGTGGTTAAAAAAAAGGTGCTATTATTAGTTGCAGATCTCAAATATTCAATATGAGAATGAAATCACATAACTAAGAACTATCATGAATTTTATTTTATGTATGAATCATTTTATTATGACAACCCATTACATGGAAATTTATTTTTTGGTTTCGCACAAATTATAATCATTTAGGATGAGTTTTTGAGGGTACAAAATTTCTATTTAGTTACATGTAAATTAGAATACCTTCCAAAGAGAAGACATTATTATGGAATTTCTTGCACACCACAATCAAATGTTTTGAGATAATGTGGAAGGACTATTGGGACACCAACAATGGTAAGAGGGTTGATCACTGCATGGAAATTTTTTTTAGACCACTAGACCTATTTTTGAGACGAACTAATCAAAAATAATAATCATGCACATGTCAAATTTTTAGTAGTATTATTGGGTGCATGTTTGCTTCGTTCTCAAATAATTGTGTTGTTGTGTGTGAATCATGTTAAGCATTTTATAACAATGCATTGCAGATAGATCAATCTATTGGTTTACACACATTATACTCTATGTTTCTTTAGTTCTTAGAGGATAGATAATTTTATATAGCTATATACATATTGGAAATACCTCCCAAAAAGAAATTGATGCTATGGAATTGCATGAACACCACATTGTTACTTTATATGTTTGTGGATATTTTCATAGTCACTTTAGATGCATATTGGTTTCTGTTTTCATTTTCTCATTATTTATATTGTCATGTTTAAACAATATGAACATGATTGAAAGAAAATCTTCACAAACGTTGTAACCACTAATATGTTTGAACCATTGATAAATTTCCTTACTTTATATAATATATCCCTTTGGAGTATGCTGTAAAATTTCTTCTTGTTTAAAATTTACTTAAAATTAACATTGAAATATTTTACTTAAGTTCAACGTTCAAATACGTTTTTTTTTCAATATTTTATTAATTTTTAAAATGTCATTTCTTATATTAATAAATATGAGTAAATAAGAGATACAAACATATATATTGATATTGGCCATAAACTTATGAAAAAGGTTGAGAAACATGATATATTCAATATTTGGAATCAAGAGAAAAAAATTGAATAATACACTACAATTTATGTAAAAACTTAAACTTGAAATTCTTAATTAGCTTAGAAATGGTTATGCACATCTTAAACTTTATTCTCTCTTCGATAAAATTAAACCCTAGTTATCATTATTCCAAATAAAATACACACCCTAAAACATAGTATCTTTTTAATTTTAGGAGCTAAATTTCATTAAAAAGATATTGTGTTTTATTCCAAATAATTTCCATATTTCTTGCTGAAAAAATTAATCACTTTCAATTTCCTCTTAAAGCTATTTAGCTAAGCTATATAGGGTAAAATATTTTACTTTATAACTTGCCAAATTTCTATTAAATTATATGAAATAAAAAGAATTTGGATATTTTTACAAAAATAATTTTAAGAAATAGAACACAATACAAGATACAAGAACTTGGGAGAAAAGACTATAAGTCTTATTCAACACATGTATTCATCTTATTATGTCAATTCAAGATACATGTAATTGGAAACCTTTAGATCTAGATCTCATTAACTCATTAGTGGATAATGACAATGCCTTATTAGTAGATGATGAAAAAATAAAATAATGTGATCTTGAACTTTGTGATTGTCTAAGAACTAGAAATTTAGTAAGGAAACAATAACTGGTACATAAATTGGTTCATTTTTAATCTGAAACTTCAAAACTGAGCTTTGATAAGCATATGCTTGAAAATTTGTCAAATATGTATGCTAAATGTTTCAATTGAAATTAACTTTGAAATAAAGTAAAAATTTTGGAAGTGAAAAAAATCCATGTTTAATGATTTCCTTATTACTTGGTCATTCACCGGGTAATCCGGATAAAATAGACTAGTGTCTTCTATTGTTTATTGAAAAAATTGGTGAACCAAAGTTCTCTTTGAATTTTGAGACAGTTTGGTATCAAACAACATCCCAATGAATAATTGAGGATATGAATTGTCATGCTCAAATTCTCAGATATTGATTGATTTTTGTTATTGATAGGACATTGAAACTTGAAGCTTAGCTATCATCATTGATATTTTACCCCTTTATGTGCAAGGAGAGAAGATTTTTCAGAGATAAAAGCTTGAGATTTTGGATTTTTCAATAACTCTTTCATCACTATACCTAGTGGTTTTTAGTTGACCACTAACCCTATTGAGTTCATTAATGTGGTGGTTTTGGTTAACCACTAACCTTTTCACATAATACTTGTATCTAATGGTTTTGGTTGACAAGAATCATCTTGATTCATTAATGTACTCAATTTTCAATTTTTAGAATGGGCCCCAATCATACCCAAAATCATTATTTATAACAATTGTTTGAAATTTATATGTTTTGTTAGCTTCTTTATGCAAATATGTCTTTCCTATGTCTAAACTCGATGATAAGACTTATGCAACTTATTAATTTGTTGATTCCAATGTCAAGGAATTATCCAACCATAATGAATTTTTAGTTTTTTAGTTTTTTAATTCTTTTTACATTTATTGGAATGATGATTTGTCCTCTCACAACAGAGGAAATGATGGAAATAAAAAAAATGTTCCTCTATGTGACCAACTCAATGACAAGGCTAGAATTTAACATTTTGATGTTGAACTGTAATTGGTGAAATTGAATCTTCTTAAGATATTCTTGAACTTGGAATCATACAATGCAACCCCCCCCCCCCCCCCACCTTAAGTTTACAAAGGATGTTGATCTCGTACGTATGTTTTCATAAAATAACTCCTCAAAGAGGAATTTTTACAGAGGTGTTGATGGTGCTGGAAATTTGTCAACCAAGGGGTCTCCCCGCTATGAAGTCCCAATTAGACCTCACACCATATGGAGTAGGATCCCCAACCAAAAATATGGTTGGTTTCCATTATCCTTAGGGATTTTCCTTGGCTTCCATTATTAACATAAGAGGTTATACAAACATTCTTTGAAACAAGCAAGTAAGTTGACACTGTGAGGCATACAATTGTGATGTATATAAGGTACTTTCATGGTAGGGATAAAGAGAGTGAGCCTCTAGAAGAAAATTAATAGGATCTTCCTAAAATAGACACACAAGAGCATAAGAGGATCACAATTTAATCTATGAAATTGTTCACAAGACAACCATGATCATAAAACCAAATACAACACACCTTCAACAAGATAAGTACCAAAGCCACTGAAATAGTTCAATATCCTTAGTACATATGAATGAAACACATTATCACAAAACATCTAAATAACAATCCTATGATATTTACGATACATGCATGAAAATGTGTTGGCTCATATTACTTGATATATTAAGTGTAAGTGTCAAGATATACAAGTACAATGTTTCGACATTAGCCCCAATAGTGGAACATTAAGTCACCAATTTCTTCTCCAAAGAAATGTCTTCTCTCCTATGCCAAACTAGAGAAGCCAAGGTGAAATTTCAAGTCCCCAAAAGTCCCCTTGCTTAATTTATGAGGGTGTATTTATAAAAAATGAGGTTAATATTCACCTCCCATGTGACTCTCGAGATCCCTCATAACCCTTGAGATTATATAATGACTTTTCGAACTCAATAGTAACTCTTCATATTCCATGTGGGAACCTTAGTCTTCCACATATTTTACATTTTCTCATTTTGGAGAATTACATAATTACATTCCACAAATGATGTGGCAAGACACTCTGACACAAGTGACTCTTGAGATGACTCTTGGCAATGATGACATGGAACTTCATGATGATGTGCCATTGTAAATTTTCTCCTTTTGTTTATTTTCATATTCATGATGGATCTTGGAATTATTGATTCACCATGTAGAACGCCCCATATTTTCCACTTATCCATGTTAAAGATATAGTCTCCTCTATTCCTTGCTCAACTTCGAACACATCAACATAATACTATTCATACCTCAACTATTTCAATAGGGGAGAAGGATAATAAGTATACCAAGTTTTTCAAGTACATTCCCCAGTGTTTCGTTGTTACCAGTGAGCCTGGAAAGTACCATGGCAAAGCCACCTCAAAGAAACACAAGCATTGCTTTGTTTCGAGTGAGCCTGAACAGTACCCAGGCGAAGTTACTTGCTTCACCTCTTTACGTGGGAAGCCTTTCTCTTCTTCACATTTTTTGTTTAGTTACTAATAGAATTTGAAAAGGAAATTATTTATTTTGACGGTAGAAGAGGGATCTTGACTTATTGAGAGAATAATTGATTGGTTCCTTGTTTAAGAGATTTGAAAGATAACCAAAGTTATATGCATGTTTAAAGTTTTCTCCTTTTCCTTCTCTACTCGGTTGAGTTAACATGTCAAAACTCCATCAATATGGGTTGAGTCGGAATGTAGATCCTAATAAAGATACAGAATTCATAGTTCGACCAAAGGCTTTCTGTCTGGAAAAAATTGTATTTTTTTTTCATACATCATCAACTTTAAAGATATGTAAACCCAAGATAGAGAAGAGGATAAAAAATAATCCAAGCATTGCTCATCATCACAACTACCCTTTTCAAGTTTTTCCACATTGTATTTTGAGCTAAGTGATAACAACTTTCATGTGAAGTTTTATTAAATAAGAAAGACAAGACAAGGCATGAAAATAAGACAAAAACAAAAACAAATTGGAAGTAAACCTTAACCAAAAAAAAACATAGGAGACAAATAACGCAAACCAACAAATGCAAATCACTAGATAAGAGGAAAAATGCAAGGATGATTGTGCAAGTGAAACTAACATGAAATTAAACCTACTCCTAACCTAATCAACTAGAAGGTCAAGGCTAAGTATAATCGAATTTCCAATGTAGCCATTGTAACCGTTTTTGACCTGCAATCACACAAATATATGCAATTAAAATCAGTATAAAGCATTGTGAAAAATAAAAGACTACAAAATGGAAAACTTTCACAATGAATCAAAGGTCTTTCTTATCAACCAAAAGATATGCCATACTACTAGATTTAACCAGTTTCAAGATTTACCTTGTTTCTTGAAATGACAATCATACAAACCTTTAAGGTTGCTCATGGAAGAAAATTCATTCAAGTTTTCAGTTTTTTCAAACATTAGAAAAGATCAAAACTTATTATTTGTGATGGAGCTTGAAATGAAATATGGATCTAAACATTCAGCCATTGGACAATGATATTTAGAACTACAATTTTGAAAACTTGGATGTTCATGAGAAAATGAACTTTCAAGGGGAAATGAATATGATCTCATCCAAGAACTTTGTCAAGATGGTGATAACCTAACATAACCATCGTATCACACTGAAGTGTTTCAACTATCCCACAATCATTTGAACAGTGAAATGATGAACCATGAAGATCACTGGGTTCAACAAATTCAATCAATGTAAGACAATTGTGACCATATTAGTGACTATAATATCCTAGATTCTCCATTGGTTCAGTTTGTATCTGATTAAACAATATGTCAACAATATGAAATCTTAATGAATTTAAAAAAATCACTGACATCGGAAACTTAGGAAACCAATAAGGATACCCAGTTTCCAAAAGATTGCAATCAAGGGTCAAATCAAACCAGGTATTCGTATCAACACAACGGTTTTGATTCACTGAATAAATCAAGCATTTTACATCACTCAAGAAGAGATATTGTGTAAAAACTATGATTAGCTTCATGACACATACAAGAGGGATAAGAACGTGATCAATCTTGAAATTGTTTTACAAAGAGAAATCCGTCAACCCAGGATGACTTTTATCTTGATAATCAAAATGACATGCTTTGAAACTATGGGAATCCGTGAAAGATGATATCTCCAACCCTGAGTGTGATGCAAGGGATTCACATGATGAAAAAGGATTAACCAGACAATAATCTTTCATCTAATCAGAAATGTTATCTTGAATATATGAAGATAAACGTGAAAATATTGAAAGTCATTTAAGAATGAACTCATGACCAGTGGATTGAAGTTAAAAAAAGAATTATGTGTGAAATTATAGATAAAAATTAGTTTAGATATCTCAACAAGATTGTGAGAACCTAACATAAACATCAGCGGGGGTTGAAGTTCCTCGACTTCCTGATAAGTCTATAAAATTTCTGATGGTAGAACATCAAATCTGGGTGGCTTAGAAAAATCAACAAGTAAATATGCACCACTATCATCAGATGTATCAATGAAAGCATTATTAATTCCACTATTTTTATTAGACTTAAGATTAAACATATCATATTCTTGATGGATAGAGCATTGAGATTCCTCAATCCGAAAACTCCCTTGATCACTTACAATTGTAACATCTTCCTCCAGACATATGAAATATTTGAAATTGAAGAGATCATGAATAATGTATTCAATATTTTCATCCTCTAATGGTAGAATCACACCATCATGTACCTAATTTCAGCCATGAACAGCCAGATAAATTTCTAAAGGATTTAGAGAGAATGCTTGTATAAAAAAATTATCGCACATATCTAGGTACAATGAGTAGTGGGCTAGAAGTGAGGAAAGGTGAAAAGAATGAAGAGGAGGAGAATCAGTTGTAACAAAATTAGATTGTCCTTGTAAAAAAAACGAATTAGCATACAAATTATGTCCCATGAGATTATCTTCATCATCGTAATGATCGAATACAGGGATACCAATGCAACATTCATATTGATCTTTCTTTTCTTCAACAGGGTATACCAAAGATTCAAAATCCCGAAAACTTGTTTCTTCAGATTTGATATTTGAAGATGCATGTCTGAAAGACATTTCAAAATAATTCTGAATTGAAATAGAATCTCGTCATATAAATGAATATTGCAAGCTATGAGAAATAGATTATGAATCAATACCTCGTGAATCTAATACTTCAAAATAAGAAAATATATCATATTATGTACTTATATATCCATCACCACGTGGTTAATGGAAACATAGATGTCATGGGGATGGTTATCCAAAGTCTCAACTTGAATGAAGGATTTTAAATCATTTGATAGGTTATCAAGATTGCAATATCGATGATCAGCGAAAAATCAAATACGGTCATCCTGAAAGAGGGAAGAAAGATAGAAAATGTCTTTAACACTTTGTTCCTCTACTTGTGAGATGCAACTAACTTGTTCTTGATTATTTCTTGAAACAACAGGTTGAACATCATTAAAATTTTAAGTAGGTTGATCAAGCAGACCATGAAACAAGGGATCATGATATGTGTTGGGTGTAGTATATGGTATATGAATGGGCCAACATTTACTGTTAATATGGGGTTCATGGAATTCAAGACACAACACTAGAAATGATAGAGAGAGCAACCTGCAAAACGAAATGCTAGCTTGCCTAGAAATTGTTCACTCCTTCAGTTCTTGCACTAATAAATTCTTGCTCCAATCCTACACTCAAAAACATTCATTATCAATGAAACCCTAATTTCTGCAAACATCAATCTTGAAAATACCAACAATTGAAAAAAACCCTGACTATCAACTACAAAGAAAACCTTGACTATGCAAATCCTAATTGAAAAATAACTACAAACTCTAGTTATGGATCAATTTGGAACTTTAACATTAATTAGGTTGAGAAAATCCAATACAAATACTATCTCAATTAAAGTATAAAGAAAGAGAATTGAAACCACGACCAATACATTCACACATAATCAAGAGATATTAGCAAGTCTATTGTATCCTACACTTGTTCTT
Organism: Pinus albicaulis; assembly: GCA_034641835.2. Lineage (NCBI taxonomy): Eukaryota > Viridiplantae > Streptophyta > Pinopsida > Pinales > Pinaceae > Pinus > Pinus albicaulis. The sequence goes on from CM076582.1 coordinate 242,817,214, forward strand.
ATTGCAAGCTATTTCTATGTGAAATCAAAAGAAAGATTCATAATCTTCTAATTGTGCAATGAAATGATCATGTGCATAAAAACAATGTTTTCACTTAGATTTCAATACTCTTTCCAAAAGTAGATTAATGCACTCTCATCCAAACGTGGGTCTTGGAAACAACCATGTATCACAACTCAATGAGAAAGGTTATTAAACAAATACCCTGCAATCTTGAATGCACAAGCTATTAGAAAAGCCACAAATCAAGCATTGACTTGAATTCAAAACTAACATAAATATGGAAAAGACAACCTACATCAAGCAATTTAATCCAAGAAACTATAAAAAATAAGGCAGTGAGAAATTTATTGTTGCACTGAATCACAAGTGATCACTTTGAATTCTTAAATATCAATCTTTCTGATAAAAAATTCTCTCAACAAACCAAGTATGAGTTCCAATTATCTCAATTCAACAACAAAGGACTTTAGAAAGGACTATTGAACATAATGCTTTGTAGCCATAAGATCATAAATAATATTCTTTTTATGGCCATAAAAAATGTAGTTTAATAACTAAATGTTAATATTCCAAACTCAAATCCTAATGTTCATTGAAAATTAGGCAATACCACGCACATGTTAAGACACTACTTCAATGTTAACAAAGTTATCGATGAAACGGGAACTATTACCTCAAAGCGAGAACTCTAGCCCAAAAAAACTCAAAAAACATGAAAAGAAACACCCCAAAAATGAAAAGTGTGTATTACAAAATGCACCTTTTTTAGGGTCAAATTTCAACAGTTTTTGAAATTATGCTAAAAACCAATTTTTTTCTTGAAAAAAGTATTGAAAAGCACCCTCGAAACAAAAAAGTGTTGATGTTAAAATAACAAAAAAAAAAATGGTTCGCAATTTTGACACTTTTTAACAATGAAATTAAATATAGAATATTAGGACTTTGAGAAATCGTAAAATTCCAACAGTTTTGATACATGATGTTAAACATAAAAATATCATATCTCAAAGCCTTATAATTTCCAACAATTTTCGTCCATCTCGTTAAAGATATATATTGACTCTAAAAAACCCTAAAATTGTAATTGTTTTCAACCATTGCATTAAAGATCAAATATCATAGCTCAGAAAAACCTTAAGATTTTGACAAATTTTCAACCATAGCTTTAAAAATTTTAAGTTTTTAACATATTTGAACCATGAAATTATGGACAAATTATATGACTAAAACAATTTTTAGAAATGAACAAGTAAATGAAATATTTATTAATCCAAGAGTAATTTTAATTTTAAAGGCTAAAAGTATATCTCTTTTCAAATGTTAACCTAAGACAACTTATTTTTATTAATTTATTTTTATTTTAAGTTTATCTTAGTAATAACAATTTATTAAATATAATGTTTTTTATATAATATATTGATTATCATAGTAATAACAATTTATTAAATATAATGTTTTTTTTTATATAATGTATTGAAATCGCTGGATACGAAACACTTCAGTGATGATGAATGAACAACTTTACAAAACAAATGAATTTATATGTGATTTTGGAGTTTTTTATACTCTATATTAAAACATTTGTTTTTTTGGAAATTTGTATTGCAAATTGTTTTTTAAAACCTATATTTCATTATTGAGAAATATATATATTTTAATTTTATTTTCATCTATAATAATAATAATAATTTAATATTAAATTATATTTCTTTTGAATTTAATAAATTGAAACTAATAAGCATATTAAATATTATGCAAAAAAAAACCTGAAATCGAGGGAGCAAACAATGGAAAGCGCAACTGTTAGGGTTCACCGTAATGGCTTCCTTTGCGGCACTGGGTCAGCCGCCCCCACGCAAACTGAAAACTGGAGGCTTCTTTCCAGCCTGGAGATTCTAAGCCCCGTATGCAGGCTTACCGCTATCGACATACCTCCTCGCGCTTGCAGAGGTAAATGTCATGCGCTTGTTGTAGATTCTCACCTTTCTCGAGCTTGTTCCCGCTTGCGGTCTCGACTAGCCCCTGCAACCATTGTTATCTGCACGATCCTCTGCGATAAAGAGGTTTGTACCTTTTATAAACTGCTAGCTGTTCTCCGCATGGTCAAACTTTATGTTGCATTCCCAACTGTGATAGGCTGCAGATCTTAGCATTGGACTCTCCTCGGCTCTGAGGCGGACGCTGTCGGCGTGGATCCTTATCTTGCTATTGCTTCTGGCAGAGCTGCAAGAGCCGCCCTCATAATATGGAAAAATATTTTTGATGAAGGCCAATATTGGGGTTTTTCTCCTCCTCACTGGGCTGCCGCTTACCCTTTGGTTGCTTGGTCTTCTGTGGCTTTCACTAAGGGCTCAGCCGCTTTAGAGATTGTCTATCTCAACAGCAGCACTGTGGCTTGTTGCTGGACGGAGGTTGCTTCAGAACATGCGATCCACACAGGAAAGGCTTCAGACTCTGCCTCCACAGCTTTCCGGAAGCAGACTTGTCTTTCGGACCAGCCAGTTCTACCAGAAGAAGCACCTGCTTTTCAGATCCAAATCACACTCCTCTCTGGAAAAATGATTATGCAATGGGTGTGGGCTACAGATCTTGTGAAGGATCTTTTGCTAAAACTCGAACTCCAGCTAGGGATCCCTTCCTCTTTCCAGAGATTGCTATATCAAGGTAAACAGCTAAAGGTTCCCCTTCCCCTCTCCTTTTACTGCATTCAAAAGGATGCTTCTATTATTGTCATTTCTCGTCTTTTAGAGGAGGGTCATTTGGGCAGACCTCATCTGCTCCTCCTTTCTATTTTAAAGATGCAATCCATAAAGGTGCTGCCCATCCTCAGTCTTCTTCGAAAGCAGCTCAACCACCTATGGCTTCCAAGCCATTTTTGGTGGATAAATCGGAGGAAATTCTTTCCATCGAACTCTCTCATCCTACGATTGACGATCACTACCAGCAATTTAGAGAATCTGCAATCATATGCAGATTTAATGGTCTTTGGCCTCACACAGCAGATTTATACCAGTGGATCCATACCAACTGGACTAATAAAAGAAAGACCTACTTATGCTCGAAAGGCTTCTTCATTGTGGCTTTTGACTTAGATGAAGATTACCAGAAGGCCTTAACGGGAGGCCCTTGGTTCTGGGGCTCGGCTGGACTTTTTCTCACTCCATGGTTTCCAGACTTCGACCCTTCTACAACTGTCATCACCAAACTTCCCATTTGGGTTAGGCTCCTGAACCTTCCGGCGCACCTATGGTACATCTCTGTTTTCATAGCCATTGGAGACACCTTAGGTCACTATCTCGCTACAGATTCCTTAAGGAGGGAGAATGGACTCAACACCTACGGCAGATTATGTGCGGAAATAGATATCAACAAAGGGTTTCTGGATCAGATCAATCTCAAGATAGGGGATTTCCACTGGACACAAACCTTGGACTATGAAAATACAGCCTTCAGTTGCCGCCATTGTCATCAAACGGGGCACCTCCAGAATGCTTGTACCCAATTCCACGACAAAAAGAAGAACTTGAATCGCAAGCCCAAATCCAAGAGCTGGAATCCCTATGTTCCTCCCCCCCCATGGATGACTCTGAATCCTCCAGCTCGGATGAGGAGGAAATTGAAGCATATGGGCAGAATGTTGGGTCTCCGTTGGATGTTCCCTCAGCCAGTCTTGCGGATCCCTCTGCCCTGCCGATCTCTGAGAAACACACTCACGTATCTTCGTCCTCGGACTCTGATAAGGATATTCCGCCCCCTGGGCAGAATAGTCTACAACTAGTGATGGCTCAGCCAAATCCCACTGGCTAGGTCAAAGTAAGAGAGAAAAAAGGGAAAAAATGTCGTTTGGCAATATTCACCCACACTTGGTAGATACCTCTATTCTGATCTAGCTTCTCTGCTATTATGTGTTATCTTCGTGCTCATTCTCTGATTGTCATCCAGGAGCAAAGCTGATAGCCTATCATCTTCGGCTCCCTGGCATTTTCTTCTTCGCTTGCATGCAAGCTTGATTGTACCATATATTTCTCCTCTTAATAATTAGTCTTATTCAGAAAAATAAAAATAAAAAAAATAAAAATAAATAAATAAATATATATATATATATATATATATATATATTATGCAAAAAACATTTATCGATTTCATAATCCTATCGACCCTAAGGAAGCACACCATCAACAACAAAAATTGTTCTCAAAAACTTATTACTTCTACATATTTTTTATTTTGACATACATATCCAATCAAATATATTGAGAATATGAAAACATTGAAAAACTAAAAACTAAAACAAACAAAAAACACAAAAAATTAAAAAGAATAATAACAAGTAAATACAAATTTATATTTTAACATAAAAAATTAAAAAACAAGACTAAAAAAAAAATACAATATAAAAATATATATAAAAAAAAGATTAAAAGAAAAGTCAAACATAAAAAATGTTCAAAAAAACCAAAGTTAACAAAATAAAAATTAAATAAATAAATAAAAACATAAGAAAGTAAATTTAAAATAAAATAAAACATTTGAAAAAAACAAACCAAAAAGACATTAAAAAAAAACAAAAAAAAACATTAAAAATATTTTAAAATATAATTAAAAATATTGATGATGATGATGATGGTTAACGTCTACTGAGACCAAAACTTTGGTCTATCAAACCTATAATTTTCTCAGTTCTTAATTGTCTGGCTTCTCATCTTTCTTGGCAAGATTGGTGTTGTAGCTTTGTTTTTCTTCTGTACGGTCTTCCAACTTCCTTTATCTTGCACCTCCTCCATCTCTTCTGATTTTTGGGACACTGGTGTTTTATCTTCAGGATCTGGGAGATTCGCTTTGCTGCTAAATGAAGATTTATTTTGTGCGGTATTCGAATCCTCATACTTGTTGATGCTTGAGGGGCTGTCGAGTTCATTTTTTTATTGTTGGGCGGGGCTTTCCCCCTGCTTGAATTGAGGGTTGTTTCTTTCTTGCCTAATTTCTTGCGATTCAAAGCTCTCTGGAGAGTATTCTTCCTTGATGACAGTGTAATGTTCCTTTTGTGCTCCTTCCCACCATGTATATCTATGGTGATTCTTCCTAGCAGAATTTAACTCGAAGACTTTTGGGAAATTTTTAGCGAGATGGCATGTCTCAAAGCAGGATCGACATCTGAAGAGGACACTTTCATAATCGAGTTTCTGGTTCCATACATATTCTTTTCTTGTTAGGATTATTTCAGCTGGGAAATCGGCGCTGAAATCCATTTCTACGCAAATGCGTGCATAGGTGGTTCTGACATATACCTCTGTTTTTGGGCACCTGCAGTAAAATTTCCCAATTTCATTTCCAATGGCTTTTAGCGAGGAGAGATTCCAAAGATGCAAAGGTAGGTTTGGCAATCTAACCCAAACTAGCACTGAGGTTATGACTATTGTTGAGGGATCGAATGATGGGTTCCATGGCTTCATGAATAGGCCCGAGTTTTCCCAAAACCAAGGGCTAGAATCTAAAATGCATTGTCTACTTTCAGAGTTTTCAAAATCTACTATAAAGAGACCCTTAGCACATGGGTAGATATTAATTTCATCAAAAATTACAGGCTTCCATACCTCCGAGATCCAACTGTGGAGAGTTGTCATCCGTGGCCAAAAGCCATTAAACCAGCAAATTAAGGCACTTTTAGAGAACTTCAAGGCCTCATCTAGTGAGGCCTTAACCACCTGCATAGTGGGAGATGGGGCTTCACTGAAAATATGGGCAGGAGTTTGACTCTCAGAGGCAGATGGAACTCGGCCGGAAATTATCTTTGTGAAGATGGAAGCCATACTAGACCCAAAGGTGAAGAACCGCAGGTCTATAAATTACCGATTGCAGATTATTATATAACTCACCTAATCGCATTGTGTTATAAGTCACCCTATCGACTGCAGAGGACCGTAGATCATAGACAATGATGTTGATGCCCCTTCCACATGGAACAGAAGACCACAAAAAATATGTGAACCACCTCAGAAGATATGCGAGCTACTACAGAAGATATGTGAACCACCGCAGAAGATATGCGAACCAAGAAGACCGCAGAACCAATATAATATAGCGGGCATTGTATACAAGTATTGCCTATTAAGCAAAGAATAACGCGTAGATACCGCAGAAGTTCAGAGCCCATAATGGCCGGCGAACACAGACAAAGAAGAACAGACGATGATTTGATACCATGAGTGTGAAGGAATAGGACGATGATTAATAATTGGTCAATTGAAACGCGTGACTATTCAAAGTGTGGGTGTAGGCATTGAGAAGTGTAGAAGAAGGCGCAGAGGGAGGACTATCTGAAATGGGAGAGGGTGAGTGTTGTTTTTAGAATAGACATCGTAGAAGATATGTGAGCTACCGCAGAAGATATGTGTTGCAGGAGATATGTGAGCTAATTAAAAATAATAATTAAAAACCTTAACAATTAAAAAAAACACATCAAAATGAATTTTTTTATTAAATTAAAAAAAAAAAATGAAAAAAGCAAAAAATACTAAACATATTTAAAAAAAAAAAAATTAAAATCTATTTAAAAAAATAAAAATAAAAAAAAATAATAATTAATAATTAAAAAAACAAAAAAACAAATCATAAAAAACACAAAAAAGTCATCTTAAAATATTTAAAAAAACCATTTAAAAATAATAATAATAATAATAATAAAATTAAAACAAAAGCATATTAAAAAAAAAAAACTATAATTTAAAAAACAGTTAAAAAAAATTATTTAAAAAAATTTATTTTGCCCTCCTTGAGGCTGCCTAGGTGAGGGAGATCGATTTTCAGTTCATGCAGCCTCGGAGTCTGGCCACCGGGCAGAGGGGGTTGCACAACTCTCGTCCTCCCAGTAGCCAGGCCCCACGGCCAGTTGTGCAAGGGATGGTGATTCTCGGAATCACCCTCCCTCGTCGTGCCAACCATAGGGCTTGGCCGTCGGGTGGAGGGGAGTTGTGCATCTCCCCTCCGCCTAGCGGCCAGGCCCCACAGTTGACTGAGCGAGGGAAGGTTTCCAGGAGGTCGGCCCTCCCCACCCAGCCAGTCGTGGGGCATGATCGCCGACTAGGTGAGGGAGGGTGATTCTCGGAATCGCCCTTCCTCGCCCAGCCGGTCATCGAGCGGAGGGGAGCCGCACAACTCCCCTCCGCCCGACGTCCAAGGCCCGAGGCTACCTAAGCGAGGGAGGTTGATTCTCATAATCAACCTCCCTCGCCTAGGCGGCCTTAAGGAGGCCGAAATCATTATTTTTCTATTTTTTATTTTTTTTTAAATAAGAATTTTTTTATTTTATTACGTTTTTTTTACATGTTTTTTCAATTTGTTTTCTTTTGTATTTTAAGTTCTCTTTCGTCCCTTTTTTTGTTATTTTATGTTGCCTTTCATCTATTTTTTATTTATTTAAATTTTTAGATTTGAATTATTTTAAATTTTTAAATTTTAATTATTATTATTATTATTTTATTACGTTTAATTATTTTATTTTATCATCTTTTTAATTATGTGTTTTCTTTTAATAACTTAATTAAAAATTATTCTTCTTTTTTCTTAATTCTTTTATTTTTCTTTAAATTATGTGTTTTTTTTTTAAATTTCCATATATATATATATATATATATATATATATATATATATATATATATATATATATATATATATATATATATATATAATTTGTTTTTTTGTTTTTCCTTTAAATTTTTTGTTTCTACATATTTTTTTTTAATTTGATTCTTTTTTTTTCATGTTCTTTTATGTTTTATTACCAACATTAGAAAATTTAAAGTGTAAAAAATAGGCCCTCTAAAAAAAAGGGTCAACACTATTCAAAATTAGCATAAAAACACTAAATTTTAAAACAAACATTGAGCTTGATAAATAAAAATATTTAAAGTGTCAAAAATCAATCCTCTAAAAAAAGGGGTTGATTATTCATCACCACTTTTTGAAATTGACATGAAAAACATCACATTTAAAAAAAAAAAAAAAATGACAAGAAAATTTAAAGTGCCAAAAAATATGCTAAAAAAAAAAAGGTGATTTGCTTCACCACTTTTCAAAATCGACATTAAAATCATGACATTAAAATTAAAAAATCATAAGAAAATTTAAAGTGCCATGCTCCAAAAAAAAGGTGATTCTGCATCACCACTTTTCAAAATCTGGTGTTTTTTTTTCTACCTTAAAAAAACAAGTACAAGGTAATTTTCTCATTTGATCGATAACTTTGTTTATTTTGTAAATCAAACAAGGTATGTGAATTTTTTTTTGAAAAAAAATATCGCATGCGTGGAACACATGTTTGGATCACCTTATAATTTATGTTTTGATTTGTATTACAAAAATAACAAAGGTCGGCGCGTAATACAAGTTTTATACATAAATATACATTAAAACTTCAATGATCCAAACAATAGATAACCTTGTTCTACTTCCCAAACAAAAATTGAAGATAGTGAAATATGGTCACAATACAACTTAGGCTATAAATCAACGTGGGATTCCAGATCTTATTTTTGGATCAAGCCCAAGAAATAAACCTTCAAGCTAGGTTATTAAATTTCTTGCTGACCATGGTGCATACAAAGATAAAATGATATGGTTTATAAATAAAATTGTACAAGGATTCATAACAGTACTGAACTATGAATGTGCTACCTCCCATAAAAACCAACCATGCTTAAATTTGAAATATTTCCATATCTAAGTATACAAAACATGCATGAAATAAGGGAATATATGTCAAAAATCAGGGTAAGTAATTTTTGCACCAGAAACCTTTAAATTTGAGGTCAATCACACCAGCTAGCACACCAAATAAAAAATGCCAAACATCAATCAGGAGATCTAAAACCTAGATAAGTGAATGTACAAGGAGAGAAATGAGAGAGAGGACAACAAGCTGAGTTGGGTGGCACTCTCAAACAGCTTATTGCCTCTTAAAATAAATTAAATTGTCAATTGAAAGTATGCATTGATTGTCGACATAGATTAAACATTAGCAGGCACAGCTTTGATGGAATGTGTTATTCTTGTTCAAGCTTGCGTAAAAGAATGCACTCTGAACTTGTTACCGACTAAACATGTGTATGCAAGTGACTTTCACATTGAGAAACTGAAAATAAGACTTAAACACTTAGCATAACATTCATTAATCATGAAATAAAATATCAATGGATCCTCAGCTGGCTCCAAAATTCGAGTGTAGGAAAAATTTTCGAGGGTGTTGATTGCAGCGTTAACAAGAGACATCAATAAACTCAAACCATAAAAAACTTTACTTTAGAGGCCCTTTTTAATAAAAATTCATTTGGTGCTTTTGTGAACTAGTGCAGTGATAAAAAAATTAAAAATATTATTTTTTCAAAAACATGTAGCTCCAGTGAAATTTTACTATCAAATTGTGATGTGCACGAAGATTCATCCACCATAGAATATATGAGTAGTAATAGAAAACCATACCAATTAAAGGATTTGCATGAACTTACCTCTCCATTAATTTGAGGGCTTTGTGGATGGTTTGTTTGTTCACTCTAGCTCTATATCCATCTTCATAATAATTCTACAAACAACTTCAAAGCTCACATATGTGGCGCATGGGTATCATCTTCACTTCAACTCTTTTTCCATGTAACAATGAGGGAACCTTGAGGTATATCACTATGCAAATAAATTATTGACCGGATCATAGAATACTTGGAATTTGTTACAAGCATGTTGATTAATTTTTTGTCTAGATCATTGAACAAATAATTGAATAGATTATTAACTATATGATTGAATAAATATTTAAAAAGTTGTGATGGTGTGACAAGGCATGTAGAGGAAAAGAGAAATCATTCAATTGCTTGGTTTTTTATTTGAAGGTGCACTTGATTGTTTCCTTGGGCTTTCATAGGAAAAAAAGGTCAATTCTGCTCATGTTTGTTGTTATGCCAAAGGTTTTAATGGAATATTTGAGGAATTTTAATGGCCAGCATGGGCTGAAAATGGTTGAAACCTTATGTAATTATGTTCCAAACATGTCTTCTTGTACCTTAATTAACTAAGAAGAAATAATTTATCCACCAATGAGACCGAGGAAGCCTAACACATCAATACTTGCGTTGGTGAAGCTTCATTTCCAATTGGTGATGATGTCTTGTAGCTTGAGATTTTCTATGACATCGCCATTTATTATTATTATGGTTGTCTAGGAGATCATTTGTATACCACGTTGCTTGAATTTGAGGTGAGGGTGGACGAGACCCAAATAACACTAGTATCTAGGAAGCTCCAAAAGAATCACCCTCCCTTTAGCCAATGTTATAAATCTGCATTTTTAATGTTGCATCAAATCCATGAGCTACAACTTTACATGAAGAAACTTGCGTTTATGGAGATAATTCAAAAACGAGTTATACAAGGTTGCACATTTCAAAGCATGGACCTATCAAGTTAAGAGACAGGGTGTCAAGGAAAATGAGGGAAATACTTCACAAGTTGTCTAAAGAGAAATCTCTAGAGGGAGAATTATGAAGGATGATTATTTTATGGGTGCCTTATGTCCTCTTTGATTCATTAATTTAGAAATATTGATGCTTGTCAACACTAACATGTGAGATGAGAGAATCTATGATATTTTAGGAGATGATTGATCTCAACGTTAGTGCTTTAATGGCTTCAAATTGTGGGATTAATGCATCCCTTAATATATTTTCAAGATCAAACTCCAATTATATATTGATCTGTATATATGATTCATGGTAAACTAAATATAAACTAGATCTATAAAATTCATAAACCATATTTACGTTTGTTTACAAGTCAATTAAATTGTTGGATTACCAAGAAAAATTCTTGTTATGATTGAGGTGGATTTTGATGAGATTGAGTATAGATCACTCTTATTTACACATTCAAAAGGATGCATATCTTCAATCAATTTAAGATCTACATTTTGTGTAGATTGCATATTCTCTTACTTCATGCTCAACTTAGCACCACCATCTACATGTATCATAACTCTTGTGGATTAAAATATCAAACTTCCCATGGAATACTACCATGGACAAGTCATAACACGTCACCTTCAATATCAATACCATGAAGGAGCTACTAGGTCCTTAAGAACCATAGGATTTGATACCATGTTAAGAAATGGAACACAAAACAAAAGATGAGAACTTGGTGGAAACGACTTTAAGCCATATTCAACATAGGTATTCATTGATATTTTCTTTAAAGCACATGTATTTGACCACCTCTAGATTTAGATCCCACTAACAACTTATGAGTGGATAATGATAACACCTTATAAGTAGATAAGGTTGAAAACTCAAAAGAATTTTCTCCCAAACACTAGATTTTCTAAAAGTTTCATAGTCTAACAACTATCACCAAATATTTTATAATTAACATTTTAAAATTTCATCAAATGCATTAAATTTTTAATTTTTTTTTTATTATTATGAAAACTTGGAGAAAAATATCTGAGAAAAATCCATGTCAAAAGAATGCAGTAATGTTACAAAAAGCATGAGCACCATTTGGAGAAAACAAGTTTGAACACCCAAGTCAATAAGAGCGAAGATAGCGCAAGAAAAAGCAAGGGTTAATAAAGAACAATTTCGAAAGCCCTTTCCTGGGGAAGAAACGTAGTCACTTTCTCTTCCAAGAGAAAGGACAAATGGCTTCACATCTTTCCTAGCATCCCTTCCAGCCCCAACTTACCTCTCCCCTTGCAATGGACTCTAAAATATTACTAAATAATTCTATAGTAGAAAAATGTTGATAATAAAAGAGGAAATTTATAAAATAATCCCCATAGTAAATTCCAAAGATTAATAGAAAAAACAATGCATCAAGGGGAACCAAGGGGTTCAAGAAGACTATAAACAACATTGATTTCAAAATATTTCCCTAAATCAAGAGAACTAAGTTCTAGGACTAATAATTCTAAATGGACTAATGAGACCATTCCTAAGTGTATTGTAGAAGAGAGAACCTAATTTCCAAGTGGTTAAATTGCTTAGAGATCCCCCATCTGTTAACATAACGCTCCACATTTATCCAAAACATAATGGAATAATTGTCTATGTTGAATTAGGATATACATTTTTGTCTCCACCTTGGCTTCCTGTCTAGAGGAATGAATTTGGAGGAGAAAAAGGGACGAATGGAGATCTTCTTTTTCTCTAGCTCATTGGTTAAGGGAAAACTATAATTCTTTGATTTCTCAATGAACCATGGAGTTGATACCAGTAGAGAAACTTCAAATCAATAATGAAAAGTATCCAAAAACATAAGGAGAACTGATATTGCAGGAGAATACTATTGCAAACGAGTTAAAGGGAGCCTACATGCTAGACTGCCCATAACTATTTTTCCCAGCAAGGAGTAAACCCACATTCTATAATGATGGCACTTCTAAATAGTAAAATTTTCCCTAGCCTAGAAGATCCCAAAACGATTGAGGTGAATTCATGGAAGCAACATTAGAAGGAGGCCACACTTAATGAAAATTCAAGGAGTGATGGAGGTCATGTCAACTTCATGATGCAATGGAGGTTGATGCATACCACGTGGATTTCATATTTTAAAATTTTGATTAATGGGGAGGCCATTAAGGTACTAGTTTAGTGGAGTGGTATTCGTTGATCAAAATGTACCCAACTTTTTCTTGTAGAGCCTTCTTTTCCTAATAATTAGCTTGGGTGTTGTTATTTTGAAGAACATGGTAAAATTCCACTTAATGGATAGAATGAAAGGTCGATTGAAGTCAGTAGAAAATCAATCTAAATTTTACATTCCAAGAATTTGTTCCCAAATGAAAATATTGAATCATATTTTTGGAATCTCCTACTATAATGAAATTTTAGATAGTGAAGAAAATAGCTAATTTAACTCTTAAATAAAAAACATAAACTTCAAATTTATTATTAAATATTAAATTTAAACTCCATAAAATTGTTAAAACAATGTTTCTCTTAAATCCTCTCTCAATCCTACCACCCAAAAAAAAATATTACGCTTCAATATATATCAATTCTTAAATTTTAAATAAACTCATTATATTTTAAATACAAACAAATATTTAATTTTAATATACTTTACCCATCATATTATTTTAAATAGAAATATTATACTTTAAATACACAACTATTTAATATTTAATGTTATTATACATTAAGAATCCTATTAAATTTGCATATGTTTTCAATATGCCATATAACATCCCATTACAATAATGAAATAAAATTTAAATTGTTTTTTCTTTTTTCTAATATTGTTCTTTAAAAGTATCTTTCCAAGAATCGAGTTCGAATGGAAAAGGAAATGATGATGTTTTTATTTATTTATATAAAGCAAATATGATTTAGAATATTCTCAATTGAAGTTTGTTTAGAAATGAATTAACTAGCTAGTGTGAGTCAGCACCTAGCTTGCATCTTCATCTAAGAAAGTAGATGTCTTTAGAATATAAAAATAAAAGTGGATTCTTAGGCACCTTTTTTTCTTGAGTTGAGCCTAAGCATTTCTATCTAAAAGCATGTGTCTTTACAATATAATAATAAAAGTGGATTGTGAAACTAATTGAGTCATGAAAGAGGGATATGAGAAATTAAGCAGATATCTTTATAATATAAAATGAAAGTGGGTTGTGAAGGTACTTTGATTCATGAAAGAGGGATATGAGAATAAAAAATAAAATAAAGCTGTTTTGTATATTAATTTAATTTCTTTAAATTCATTAATGTTAAGGTGTAGACGGTTAAAAAGTTGAGTGGGTTGTGAAGGTACTTTGATTCATGAAAGAGGGATATGAGAAATAAAAAATCAACATAAAGGTGTTCTGTATATTACTTTAATTTCTTTAAATTCATTAATGTTAAGGTGTAGACTGTTAAAAAGTTATGAGTTTAAATTTGATAAAAAAAATTAAATTAAAAATACATTTTGTATTATATATTTATTTAAGGTATTATATATAGGTAATATTTAAAGTTTTTAAAAATATTTTTATTAGAAAAATAATATTATTATGTTTAAGTGTTTTATAAGTTAATGTGTTATTTATTTGGAAATGATAAAAAAAAATGAGATTGAGTTTTCTTATTGTTGTGAAGGTTTTCCTAGTCGCATTGTTGCTTTGCCTTTACGATTAGAATAATTTAAGGGCAGTTGTTGAGGTGGGCGTATATTTTTTAATAAGGATATCTATGTAGGATATGATATCACTAGAGTCCCAAATTTTATTCAAAATCCACTCTTTATTCTCAAATCAAACACTGCAAGGGAGAAATCATGTTATTTTGATACCTACGTGTTGATTGGAGTTGAAATTTGTTAATATGTTGATTCGATCATGGTTCTTCCTATCCATTGGAGTTTGTTCCCATTGATGGTTCAATCATGGGAGATTCTTGCAATGATTTCGAGGCTTTCGATATGTTATTTCAATCCCTAACACCAAATAAACATGTTCAGTTGCATCATCTTCACTTTGTTAGAAGGCTATATAATATTCTCCACTTGGCTCTTTTCTCCTTGGCACTAAGTAGGAAACCTGCATTCTATCTAAGAAGGATTTGTTTTGCAAGCTTACAAGCCTTTGCCCTACTCCAAAGAATATGGACACATGAGTATTAGAGAATTGGTCCCAAAAATTAATAGTCATATTTATGCATTTACCTTTGGCCAAGGGTTCTTTTCTTACTTTTTCTAATTAAGGAAGTATGAAATCTAATATTTAGAATAGGTCATATTTCATGGGCTCTAGGAGGATGTATTTTTCTATATGGACCCTAAATTTCAACCCAAATTTGGAAATTACTACAATTCTTGTATAGGTTAGATTACCTCTCCATCATTAGTTTTTTAGGATGATAACTTACTTGGAGTGATTGGGAAAAAATTAGGTTGTTGCATTGATCGTGTAGAACCAAATGGAACTTATATTCATGCATAAGAATATGTGCGGAGCTTGGATTCTTGAAATTATTTTGAGGCTTTTGATATGTTAGTTCAATCCATAACACCAAATAAGCATACTCAATTACATCATCTTCACTTTGTTAAAAGGATATATAATATTCTCCACTTGGCTCTTTTCTCCTTGGAGCTAAGAAAGAACCCCTCATTTTATCTAAGAAGGATTTGTTTGGCAAGCTTACAAGCCTTTGCCCTACTCCAAAGGCTATGGACACATGAGTATTAGAGAATTGGTCCCAAAAATTAATACTCATATTTATGCATTTTCCTCTGGCCAAGGGTTCTTTATCTTACTTTTCTAATTAAGGAAGCATAAAATCTAATATTTAGAACCAGTTCATATTTCATAGGCTCTAGGAGGATGTATTTTTCCACATGGACCCTAAAATTCAACCCAAAATTAGAAATTACTACAGTTCATGTATAGGTTAGATTTCCTCTCCTTCATTGGTTTTCTAGGATGATAGCTTACTTGGAGTGATTGGGATTAAATTAGGTTGTTGCATTGATCATGTAGAACCAAAGGGAACTTATATTCCTGTGTAAGAATACATGTGGAGGCTGGATTGGGAAAAAGGAACCCCAAAGCCTTGAAAATCAATCTTGATGCATGGAATGACCAACATGCATTAGATTACATGTAGATCCTATTTAAATGCATGTCTTGCCATGCCTATGGAAACTTTGCCAAAAGTTGCCCACAAATTCAAGCCAAACAACCTTCTTCAAAGCAATAGGGAAACCAACTGTCAAGAAAGGATTCAAAATTCAAAACGATCTCAAATAAAAGGAGGAATTTTTTAAAGCCATCTCAAGCCGTTCCACCTTCTTCAAGCATTAAAAAGTATAAATTACTTTAGAACGTATAGGAAAAAAAAATCTATAAAATGCAAAGGAGGGAGAAAATTTAGAAAACATAGAGAAGGAAGAAAAAAAGGAGCAAGTAACATATTTAAATGATTTTACTCACCCAAATAGTATATGTAATCCATCTCCTAAATATTTATCTCTTAATGTATAAGAAGAATAGGACGTTGAGGAAGAAGAAAATGAGAAAGACTCGGAAGAGGTAAAGGAAGAAAGTAAAGAATCAGAAGAATCGAAGGAAGAAAAAAGGGACACAGGACATGAAGAGGAACATGTGGTGGAACCATATTTACAAGTTCAATCCACACCTTATAAATATTGTGTGAAATTTTAAAGAAGAGTTAAAATCGCTTCCTCCAACCCCACCCTCCCTCCCTCCGCCCCCACCAATAAGAGAAGAAAATCCAATCTAGATCAAATAAGAAAAGAAGTAAAAATGATTTTTTAGAAAAGGCATCAAACAAGTCTCAAACATCTTCTTCTAGGTTAACTATACATTGTTTTTTTCCTCTTTATAACCAATTTGCAAAAATTTATTCATATATTCAAGAAACTAATACAAAAATTCCAAAATATTATGTTAGCAAAATGTATATTATGTTACCAAAATGTTTCTAATGAGATGTGTCATCCCATTCAATAAAGGAATTTTTTTTGAAACAACATATAAACTTCCTTCCAATCAACAACCAACTAATTTTCACCACTTTTAATACAAATGTTCCCCAACTTCAACTAAAAAACATTATAAACTCTCTTTAACTTATAATTGCTACTTATATATACATATAATAATCGTGATCTTTATAACCCCAACAAAAAAAAAGAAATAACATGGATGTTATTCCCCACCTTCATGACATGGAGATTTGTTAGGTCCCTATATTACTAGTGTAGTCCCTTATTGTTGTTAGTGTAGCCCCCTTATTATTATTGTTGTACCCATGTAACCCCAATATTGTTAGTATTGTGCCCTTACATTATTATTATTAGGTCGACTGGATTATATTGTGACCCCATGGAATCCTATATATAGAAGGAGATTTTGGTCATTTGTATCATCCAAGAATTGTTCATTTATGTAATGTAAAGGAGGTTTCCCCCTCGAAGTGGCTTATTTCTAAGGCATTTATCTCTCTTTTCTTCTATTTTTTGAGTTGGTTTCATAACATTTGGTATCAGAGCTTTAGATTCTAGGGTTTTGCTGCTCCAAACAGATGATCGTATAATTTTCGCTATAATTTTTTTCTACGAAGGTTCAGAAGATGAAATTTTTATCACGAGAAGGCGAAATCCTGAGGAACGTCATGTAAAAATTTCAGATCTTTCTTTGCAACATTTTTGGAGATATGATCTGTGGAAGGTAGGGTTTTTCAGGCTCCCAAATTTCATCTCAAAGAGATGACCATGGGAAAATAGTCATAAATCTCTCTCTGAGCATCAGATTGGAATTCTGTAAAAAGTGGTCGGACATACACTAACTTTAGTTTCCTGTGTATCAATTTCAGAGCCGAAGGAGGAAACAATGACATGCAGCATGTTGTACAAGTTTTCTCTATTGAACTAGTCCATAATTAGGTCACTGTGGGAGATTGGGCATAACTTTGTCTTGAAGAATCCAAATCAAGTCAGACCCATGGCATTCGAAAGAAGATTCAGAGGGATACTACAAGACCAAATTTCAGATATTAAAGATCTAAAATCGAAGAGATAATTCAGTTTCAATATCGAGCTCCTCAAAAGCAAGAAAAAGGTGTGTATTTTTTTCGAATTGCATAAGTCTTGTTTGAAGAATCAGTTTGAACTGGTTCCAAGGGCATATTGTAGAATAGATATTAGTATTGGGTTCTAAAATTCCTCCTAAAAGGAATTCAACACACATTAATCCTTCAGGAGGCTCTACTATGACTCATGAGGACAAATAAGTGCAACATGACATATCAAAATTACAAGAGCAAGTGCACCAAATTTCTCTCTCGCAAAGAGGAACAAAAAAATGAAATGGAATTTTTGAAGAAAGGCATGGAAGCTAATATGGATGGTTTGAAGAAATGTGTGGAAGCTAATATGTATGGTTTGAAGAATGGCATTGAAGCTAAGATGGATGGCATGGAAGTTGGCATGGAATCTAAGATGGATGACATGGAATAAAAAATGGAAAACATGAAGAATTATCTAAAAGCATATAGGAACGTTTCACAAAGTTGATACAAGAAATGTTTCCTAATGGTGAAAAGATAGTAGAGGAAACTCATGATGAGAACAAAATAAATTTTAATCGTGATTTCATAAAATCTAATGTTGGATGGATGGCCCACCATATTCCAAAGATCGATATGAGGAATTTTGAATGCAAGGATCCCGTAACATGGATACTATAGATGGAGAAATATTTTGATCTCAATAATATGCAAAACACACAAAAGGTACGCATTGCAACTTTATATTTAGAAAAAAAATACATTTTTATGGTATCGATGGCTTTTCTCCCGTAAAAAAATTTCACTTGGTCAATTTTTACGGAGGAAATGATAGCACATTATGAGGATACAAAGAGCAACACCTTTTTTAGCCAATTGATAAATCTCAAACAAAATGGTTCAGTGGTGGAGCACATTGAGGACTTCCAAAAATTGAATATAAGGGTAACTGATATTCTAGAGGAGCACATTATTGATGTCTTCATAGGGACGTTAAAGGATAAGATCCAACATGAGGTTCGTGTTTGGGAACCTAATTCATTGGAGAAGGCATTCAGGTTGGCAAGAAAAATTGAATGTAAAATTATGGCGACAAGGAAGCCTATCATTCACATCTATAAAGATGGAAGTGTTGCTACTCCTAGACTTCCACAACCTACAAGGTTGACACCACAAAAATTGGAAGAAAAAAGAGAAAAAGGGCTTTTCTATAGTTGTGATAGAAAATACACTAAAGGTCATAAGTGTGCTGAGAAGAATTATTTTACATAGATTGTGAAGAGGAGGAAGAAAATGAAAAATAAAATTCAAAAGAAGAGGATATACACCAAGAAACAACCCTAGAAGAAGAAGAAATGAGTCTGACCATATCGTGTAATTCATTGGCAGGAATTACCACTCCTCAAACTCTCAAGATATAAGGACATATCAAGAATAAAATGGTAATAGTGTTGATTGATTCGATTAGTACCCATAATTTTATTCATTGTAGGGTAGCTAAGGAATTAAACCATTTCCTATACCCAACACTAGAATGTCAAGTGATGGTTGCAAATGGAGGAACTATAACTTGCTCTGGAAAATGCCATACTATCAAGATAACCATGGGGGAATATGTATTGAATAGTCCAGTGCTTTCCATTCCAATGGGAGGTGTTGATGTTGTACTAGGAGTACAATGGTTACAATATTTGGGGACGGTAGCTTTTAATTTTCAAGAACTTTTCTTGAATTTTTTTTCAGAAGGAAAGGAAGTCGAATTACAGGGTATCACAGGGAAGACGGGAAATATATTAATCTATAATGTCATGACAAAGCTTCTAAATAAATAACAACGAGGTGTAATTGCACAATTATGCTCACTAGAAGTTCCAACATCAAAATCATCTATTTCTTCAAATCTCAAAAAATTCTTGGACAATCATTCCAAGGTGTTTGAAACTCACAAAGAAATCCCACCTATTCGTGATCATGATCATGCTATTCTTTTGATTCCAGGAAGTGTTCCTCCAAACATCAAGCCTTATAGATATCCTTATGTCCAAAAGAGAAAAATTGAACGTATGATTGCAGAAATGTTAGAGGCTGATATAATTCAACCTAGTCAAAGTTCTTTCTCTACTCCAGTAGTATTGGTGCACAAGAAGGATGGATCATGGCGCATCTGTCCGGATTATAGGGAGCTCAATAAGCGCACTATTAAAGATAAATTTCCCATTTCTGTGATTAATTCATTATTGGATGAATTACATGGATAAATTATTTTACCAAGTTTGATCTTCATTCAGGATAGCATCAAATTAGAATGAAGATTGAAGATATTTTTAAAACAACATTTCGAACTCATGAGGGTCATTATGAATTTTTGGTCATGCCTTTTGGCCTTACCAATGCACCTTCTACATTTCAAGGGTTGATGAATTCCATTTTCAAACCCTTCCTTAGAAAATTTGTGCTAGTATTTTTTGATGATATACTAATCTACAACAGTTCTTGGAAGGATCATGTTCAACATGTTGATAGGGTGCTCAAATTATTGGAGGAGAAAAAATTATATGAAAAAACATCCAAATGCTTCTTTGGAGTACAAGAGGTGGAATATTTGGGTCATATTGTATCTCACGAGGGTGTTAAGGTAGACCCTAACAAAATTAAAGTCATTAAGGAATGTAAAGTCCCCACAACCATAAAGTAGTTGCGAGGATTTCTCGGGTTAACAGAATATTATCGCAAGTTTAT
Source organism: Pinus albicaulis (assembly GCA_034641835.2). Classification (NCBI taxonomy): domain Eukaryota; kingdom Viridiplantae; phylum Streptophyta; class Pinopsida; order Pinales; family Pinaceae; genus Pinus; species Pinus albicaulis. The sequence goes on from CM076582.1 coordinate 242,837,511, forward strand.
TAAGAATTATGGGAGAATAGCAACACCTCTAACAACATTATTGAAGAAATATGCATTTTCATGGACTCGTGAAGCAACTAAGGCCTTTGAACATATTAAAGAGGCAATGTGCCTAGCATCAGTCTTAGCTATGCCAGACTTCACAAAAACATTTATTTTGGAATGTGATGCCTCGGGAAATGGAATTGGTGTTGTTTTAATGAAAGAAGGAAGACCCATTTCTTTTGAAATTCATCCAATCAAAGGAAAGTATTTACAAAAAGCTATTTATGAGAAGGAAATGTTAGCAATACTACATGCACTAAAGATGTGGTGACCTTACCTAATGGGCAGACACTTCAAGGTAAAAAATGAACATGATAGTCTTAAACACTTTTTGGAACAAAGACTATCTTTAGAAGAGAAGAAAAAATGGGTTAGAAGGATGTTGGGTTATGACTTTGAAATCATTTACAAAAAAGGGAAGTTAAATGTTGTTGCAGATGCACTCTCAAGAAAGAATGAAGAGGTGGAAGCATTGCTTTGTGTAATTTCTATTATACAACTTGATTGGATAACCGAAGCAAGGGATGAATGGAAGAAGGACAAAGAAGTGTAGACATTCATTCAAAATTTGCAGCAAGATCCTAGTACATCTTATACATTTAGTTGGAAAAATGATTCCTTCTGGTATTATATCTTTGTAAGAATTTGTTAGGTCCCTATATTACTAGTGTAGTCCCTTATTTTTGTTAGTGTAGCCCCCTTATTGTTATTTTTTTACCGCTGTAACCCCAATATTTTTATTATTGTTCCCCTACATTATCATTGTTAGGTCGGCTAGGATTATATTTTGACCCCATGGACTCCTATATATAGACGGAGGTTTTTTCATTTGTATCATCCAAGAATTTTTCATTTATGTAATGTAAAGGAGGTTTCCCCCTAGAAGTGGCTTATTTCTGAGGCGTTAATCTCTCTTTTCTTCTATTTTTGGAGCTGGTTTCATAACATTTCGTATCAGAGCTTTGGATTCTAGGGTTTCGCTGCTCCAAATAGTTCATTGTGGCATTTTTGCTATAACTTTTTTCTGTGAAGGTTCCGAAGTAGACATTTTTATCATGCAAAGCCGAAATCCTAAGGATCTTCGTGTAAAATTTTCAAATATATTATTTTAATATTTTCAGAGATATGGTCTGTGGAAGTTAGGTTTTTTTCAGCCTCCCAAATTTCATCTCAAAGAGGTGATCATGGGAAAAGCGTCATAACTCCCTCTATGAGCATCAGATTGGAATTCTGGAAGCAAGTACATGGATTGTAGTTTCCTTTGTATCAATTTCAGAGCCGAAGGAGGAAACAATGACATGTGGCACATCGTACAAGTTCGGTCTACTGAACAAGTCCATAATTAGGTCATTATGGGAGATTGGTCATAACTTTGTCTTGAAGAATCCAAATCAGGTCAGACATGTGGCATTCGAAATAAGATTCAGAGCGATACTACAGGACCGAATTTCAAGTATTGAAGATCTAAAATCACATAGATAATTTAGTTTCAATATCGAGCTCCTCAAACATAGGAAAAATGTGTGTATTTTTTTTCGAATTGCATAAATCTTGTTTGAAAAATCAGTTTGAATTTATTCGAAGGGAATATTGTAGAATAGATATCAGTATTGGGTTCTATAATTCCTCCTAAAAATAATTCAACACCCATTAAGCCTTCAAAATTATCTACTATGACTCATGAAGACAAAGAAATGCAACGTGACATATCACAATTACAAGAGCAAGTGCACTAAATTTCTCTCTCGCAAAGAGCAACAAAAAATGCAATGGAAGTTTTGAAGAAAGGCATGGAAGCTAAGATGGATGGTTTGAAGAAAGGCATGGAAGCTAAGATGGATGGTTTGAAGAATGGCATGGATGGCATGGAAGTTGGCATGGAAGCTAAGATGGATGACATGGAAGCTAAGATGGAAAACATGAAGAATGATCTAAAAGCAGACATGGAAGGTTTGGCAAGTTTATAAAGAAATGTTTCCTAATGAAAAAAATATAGTAGAGGAAACTCATGATGAGAACAAAATAAATGTCAATCATGATTTCATAAACTCTAATGTTGGATGGAAGACCCACCATATTCCAAAGATCAAATGAGGAAGTTTTATGGCAAGGATCCTGTAACATGGATACTACATATGGAGTAATATTTTGATCTCAATAATGTGAAAAACACACAAAAGGTACACATTGCAACTTTATATTTAGAACAAAATACATTTGTATGGTATCAATGGCTTTTCTCCCATAAAAAAATTGTCATGTGTTCAATTTTTACGGAGGAAATAATAGCACATTATGAGGATACAAAGAGCAACACCTTTTTTAGCCAATTAATAAATCTCAAACAAAAGGGTTCAGTGTTGGAGCACATTGAGGACTTCCAAAAATTGAATATAAGGGTAACTGATATTCCAGAGGAACACAAGATTGATGTCTTCATAGGGACTTTAAAGGATAACGTCCAACATGAGGTTCGCATTTGGGAACCTGATTCATTAGAGAAGGCATTCAAGTTGGCAAGAAAAATTGAATGTAAAATTATAGTGACTAGGAAGCCTACCACTCACATCTATAAAGATGGAAGTGTTGCTACTCCTAGACTTTCACAACCTACAAGGTTGACACCAAATAGTTGGAAGAAAAAAGAGAAAAGGGGATTTTCTACAGTTGTGATATAAAATACACCAAAGGTCATAAGTGTGCTGAGAAGAAATTATTTTACATAGATTGTGAAGAGGAGGAAGAAAATGAACAAGAAACTTCAAAAGAAGAGGATATACACCTAGAACCAACCCTAGAAGAAGAAGAAATGAGTCTGGCCATATCGTGTAATGCATTGGTAGGAATTACCACTCCTCAAACTCTCAAGATAGAAGGACATGTCAAGAAGAAAAAGGTAATAATGTCGATTGATTTGGGTAGTACCCATAATTTTATTCATTGTAAGGTAGCCAAGGAATTGAATTGTTTCCTATACCCAGCACCAGAATGTCAAGTGATGGTTGCAAATGGAGTAACTATAAACTGCTATGGAAAATGTCATGATATCAAGCTAACCATGGGGGAATATGTATTGAATAGTCTAATGCTTTCCATTCGAATGCGAGGCGTGGATGTTGCACTAGGAGTACAATGGTTACAATCTTTGGGGACTGTAGCTTTTAATTTTCAAGAAATTTTCTTGAAATATTTTTCAGAAGGAAAGGAAGTTGAATTACGAGGCATCGCAGGGAACCAGGAAAAGATAATAAGCTCTAATGTCATGACAAAGCTTATGAATAAATAACAACAAGGCGTAATTGCAAAATTATGCTCACTAGAAGTTTCAATATCGAAATCATCTATTTCTTCAGATCTCCAAAAAGTCTTGGACAATCATTCCAAGGTGTTTGCAACTCCCAAGGGACTCCCACCTATTCTTGATCATGATAATGCTATTCATTTGATTCCAGGAAGTGTTCCTCCAAACATCAGGCCTTATAGATATCCATATGTCCAAAAGAGATAAATTGAACGTATGATTCCAGAAATGTTAGAGGCTGGTATAATTCAACCTAGTCAAAGTTATTTCTCTGCTCCAGTAGTATTGTTGCACAAGAAGGATGGATCATGGCGCATGTGTCTAGATTATAGGGAGCTCAATAAGCTCACTATTAAAGATAAATTTTTCATTCCTATGATTGATGAATTATTGGATGAATTACATGGAGCAATTTATTTTACCAAGTTGGATCTTCGTTCAGGATATCACCAAATTAGAATGAAGACTAAAGATATTTTGAAAACAACATTTCGAACTCATGAAGGTCATTATGAATTTTTGGTCATGCCTTTTGGCCTTACCAATTCACCTTCTACATTTCAAGGGTTGATGAATTCCATTTTCAAAACCTTCCTTAGAAAATTTGTGGTAGTATTTTTTGACGATATACTAATCTACAGTAGGTCTTGGAAGGATCATGTTCAATCAACATGTTGACAGGGTGCTCAAACTATTGGAGGAGAAACAATCATATGCAAAAACATCCAAATGTTTCTTTGGAGTACAATAGGTGGAATATCTGGGTCATATTGTATCTCACGAGGGTGTTAAGGTAAACCCTAACAAATTTCAATCCATTAAGGAATGGAAAGTCCCCACAACAATAAAAAAATTATGAGGATTTCTCAAGTTGACAGGGTATTATCGCAAATTTTTAAGAATTATGGGAGAATAGCAGCACCTCTAACAACATTATTGAAGAAAGATTCATTTTCATGGACTCCTCAAGCAACTAAGGCCTTTGAAAATCTTAAAGAGGCAATGTGCCTAGCACCAGTCTTAGCTATGCCAAAGTTCACAAAAACCTTTATTGTGGAATGTGATTGTTGGAACGGGGTCTCCTAACAAGCTGCGAAACTGGTCCATTTTGATTATTTTTTATTATACTTAGTATAGCGCAGGGGTTTTGGGGCAGGGCAAAGCCCCGAACGCATTTTAATGGGTCAAAAGGTAAACTAGGGGTCAGAAAACCATGGGTTGCGGACCATAGGAAAGTCGAGGATGGATTGTTATAAATAGAGATGTATTTTGTATTGAAAAGGATAAGAATTCATGAGCTATTGATGTGATCTGTTTCTTAAGCTATCTGTTTGGGTTTTGGGGAACGGACTCCTGCTGGTTGTGTGCGCGGAGATCCTAGTCTAGCTGTGTGCGGACCCTGCTACTATGTGCGTAGGTTAGGAAGGGAATTGTAAGGAAATATTGATGAATGAATGAATGCGAAGGATTATTAGACATCTAAATCTGTGAGTACTGTTGTATGAATCGCTGATAATTGTTGTGTTATGTATTTTATGTCTTTTCACTGCGAATATCTGTGTATTGAATGCTTGGATCTAGATTTGTTTCTCTCTGTGTATATAATACTGTGTTGATGTTATAGAAAGCATATAATTATAGACCTAGTGCACGTGGATGCAAATAGATACATAATTAACCCTGTGAAGAACAAGGTAATCTAGGAATTACAGAAACAGAACGCAGCTTTGCTTGCCTTACCCTTCCTTTATCAGGGTGTGGAAACCTAGTTCCAGCACCCACCCATACTACTTCAGGTTTCGCAGGTCACTGCCGAAAGGGCCAATAGTATAGGGGTTTGTTGGAAAACCTTGCACACCAAACCTAGGTCAGGACCCCTCAAGCCAACAAATGCTTCCGTTGTCAGGACCAAAAGAGGTCTGAGAGAGGAATCAGGTAATGACAAGAGAATACTGGAAGCCTGAAAGAAAAGAGATGGAGGACAGGTTCGAAAGACAGATCCAGGAGTTCGCAGTTTGCAGTAAAAGAAAATTGCAGTAAGAAGTTAACAGCGGAAAGGTGGAAAAAATAGGTATGTCCTTACTGAAAGCTACGAAATATTCTTTGTAACTTTCACAATTGAACTCCAAGAGTGGCTAGCCAGACTGGTGGAATTCCATAAGTGTTGGAAGGATGAGCGGATCACTCTGTGGACTCCAGAGTTGCTTGAACAGCTTGAGAAAACTGATAATACTATCACACGCATGGTGGATCATTGGGTGGATAGTTTGCTGGGAGGATTTGTGACGGAATTTGCCATTGATCAGTTTGTATCATACTCTGAGGCCGAACACCGATTCTTCAAAGGATTCCGGGGTAAAATTCTGAGGACTTTACCATTGTTGATCAAGAAACTACTGTGTCAAAAGAGCATTCTGTGTAGTCATACTGACTGAATGACCTTGGATCTAGACGGAAATGCGACACGCAGTGGTAAGTACTATCGAACCAACCTTGACGGAGGAAGATCTGCCTATAATCTGTTGCAAGAGCCAGTTGCATAATATCCCCCAGCTACACCATCACCGAGGCCACACAAAGGTAAGAATTCACCCATACCACCACTTCCCCTAGATAGTGATATGGCTGCACATCTGAAACTACCTACCTTCAAAGGGGTAGGAGACGAGGATATGGATCGGTTTTGGTTTGTGGCAGACTCTATCTGGACTGCGCAGAATGTGGCAAGCGACACGATAAAGAGGGCACAGTTGTCTTTAGCATTCAAAGACAGAGCTCTGGACTGGTATATGCGATACGTTGCCCAGAATGGGACCGCCTCCATTCAAGATATCAAAGATGCTCTGAAGCAACAATTTCGGAAGCCGAAATATTATTCCCAGTTGGTAGCGAAAGTAAAGGAATTCAAACAAGGTGCATCTGAGTCAGTATGGGAGGCTAATCAGCGATTGAATAAGGAAATTAGGGAAGGAGGCTTCGAATATGATGATATACAACATACGGAGTGGTTCATCGCTATGTTGTTACCCCACTTGCGCACACCGATGAGTCATCAGACCTTTGAATCACAAGAGAAAGTTGTGGAAGTCGCTATAAAATTAGAAGTTGCACCCCAGAAGGATACATCGGCAGGGGTACAGCAAATCCAGGAACAACTTGGGGATATGCATATGGAGATACAGAACCTGCGAAAAGAACGAGGAAAGGACATCTGCGCAGATATCTGGTGCATACGATGCCGGGTGTCTGGCCATACGAAGGATCAGTGTCCTTTGCTGACCGATTATATGCAAGTAGGAGGACCTAGTCCGATACGCCCAGGGGCAAGTAGAGAACCTGTCCTGTTGCGACCAGGATCAAGCGGATCTGCACTATGGTGTGATGATTTTCAGGTAACAGGACTACGTGATACAAAGCATTGCCCTCAGCTAGGTGCGTATGTCCCAGAACTAAAGCAACAATGGTGTCGGTTCTGCCGATTAGTGGGACATGATGAGAAAAATTGTCGTACATATGAATTAATGATGGATCGTGGGAATTTATATAGGGTACAATCAGACCCTGCGTCGCCAAGACGTGCTGCGCACTTTGGAGGATCACCGGCCCAAGGCAGAGGAGGTCAGGGAGGAAGCACAAGTCGAGGACGTGGGCAACTAATCTGTTATAATTGTGCGGAAATAGGGCACTTTTCCAGAGAATTCCCTAATCCCACTAGGCCATCATGAAAATATTGTAGATAGCTGGATCATGAGGTAGAAGACTGCCCAATTTTAATAGTCAAGATGAAGGAAAAGAAGCCCACCCCGACGCAGAACGTACAAAGAGTTAAAATCGAGCTACGAAAGGCAGATTTGAGTGTAAAATTCATGACACGTAGTGGGATGGTCACCCAGGGAGCTGAGGAAGGGCTTACCTCTCGGGAAGGAGTGTCTTTCAAATAACAAGCACCATTGGCAGCCTCTGCGCAGCCTCAGATAGAAGAAGGAGTTGAGCCCTTTTTGAAGGCATGTTTGAAGTTACTAAGGAATCTGCAGGCCATAGGAAATCTCCTAGCTTTACTGAATACCTGTGCAGCTCGACCCAATTTGATCCCTGAGACCAAGGATGTACACAAGTTGTACAGCTATAAGAAACGCACCGGGAGAGAGATGCGATTGACTGCACAGATCGGAGACTATGAGATGGATCGGGTTATCTTAGATCTTGGATCAGATGCGAATGTATTACCAAAACAGACATGGAAACGAATGGGAGAGCCTAAATTGGAATGGTCCACTATTCAACTACGAATGGAAAATCAACAAAAGATCATCCCTCTGGGTAAGTTACCGAAATTCATGGTGGACATCGCAGGGGTACGAATCCTAGCTAATTTTGAAGTAATAGAAATAGTAGAAGATGCGGACCCCTACCCTACGCTCCTTGGATTGGATTGGGCAATAGACATGGGGGGGGTCATCAATCTCAAGAAATGTAGCATGGTGTTCGAAAACAAAGGTACGCGTGTCATAGTACCACTAGATCTAGCAGAAGGTGCACGGTATACAAAGCTAGCCTATGAAAAGGAGGAATTGGATCACATTTATAAGATAACTGCACAGGATGAAGATCGGGTTAACCCCACGGATGAAGGAATGCTCTGTTGGGAAAAGGACAGTGAATGTTTTTCCGACTCCGATGAGGAGTTGGATAATTGGCAAGGTCAGTTGCATGAGGTTTGAGCGCTTCGAAGCCCTCAGACCATCAAGAATTTATGTCACATATCTACAATAGAAAGAACCTCGCCCTTCTGGGAGGACGTAGGTGAAAATTAGCAGCCTGATGAACCGAAGTGTCCCACGGAATGCAGGCAAGAAGCACTACCGCTAACACTATGCGAAGCACCTATGCAAGGACCGGTATTCCTTACTTAGGGGAAGTACTGGAATAGGGTGATCTTGTGCATAGGGACCCCAATGGCCAGATGGGCACCGAGGACAGTTGACCTATGCAGATACCTGCTGACGTGCAACACTCAAGGGTCCCACAAACCTAAGCACGTGTAGGATTACGGACCTGTCTGAAACCATGTATATCTGGGAGAATCTGCGAATGTCTCGATTAATAAATGACATAAGGACGTATGACGCAGCCTTATCACACAGGGACGTATTGCCCGCGAGCGAAGTAAAGGGCTCGAAAAGACTATTGACCAACTTGTCGATACACCTCGCGTCGACCCTCATTCAAGGTACGCGAATGACATACAAGCATCATCCATGGTCTGACATTCCATGGACATGACCTTGGGCACGAAGGATGACCGTCAGCACATCCCGATTTAATAAGAAAAGACCCTTGCAAGTATGAAAACCAGGCGGCAGATCATCAATGCAGCCATTTATGGTAAGAACTATCCGAAGAATTGAGGGTACATGCCACGAACGAGATACTTCGCCATTAAATAGCTCTGAAGGGGGCGCGGATTGCTAGAAAAATTCGCGCCAGGCTATTTATTCACCCTTAAACAGGCTCTGGCTATCCACGTTCTGGATTTTTGTGTTCATCCATATTCTCTGTGACGCTCGTTTCTCTATTAAAAATATGGACCCTGACCTGCCAAAGGAACTGGTAAGAGGACCTGGGAATGTTGAGTGTAGTTATAGGACTGAGCATGGGCTTCTGACAGAGAGGATTTTCTGTGGCCCACACACATAAGGAACGTTGAGATACAGGGACATGCTGCGACATGTTCACTCCCTCGCGCTGCCATAGTTCACACTCCCGACCCAACTACTAGGGATGTCCAACTATACTTAGCGTAGCTATATAGTTCAGAGCTACAAATACTATCCTCCAACGTGATGCGGGAGGTTCGCCACCGTGACCGGGACAAGCAGCAGCAGTATGAAATACTGCCAGAAGTCCGGGCCCAGCGGATTGCCGTGGTCACAGAAGTAATGTGTATCATTAAGGAGTAGCTGACGCAGGGAGCACAATTGGTCGAAATAGCTACACATCTATGGACAGTAGTGCAACACCATTCCATGATTTAGCATATCCAGCAGGATTTACAGCAAGAAGAATATGTTCTGGATCAAATTCGAGCCTCCACACCCTCCACCGTCTTTGCGCAACGCCTAGCCACCATGGACAAGATTGAGAACCTTCGCCACTCCAAGAAGGTTGTTTGAAAACGGTTGAAGCCATGGTCTGATACCGCACTCCATCTCGCACATGATGCTCAGTCCACCATCGCATGCCTCCACCGGATGTTAGAACGGGTTACTACGGATACAGATGGGCCTACCTCCCTGACGTTGGTCAACATTGTGCAGCAAGCTGCGGCCCAAAGTCTGGATGTAATCCCTTCGCTTGTTCGCACTCTGGCTACTTTGCGTGCGAAAATGGAAGCTGCACCACTGCAGTGACTCGGGACGAGTCACAAGATTGCGTTGGGGGACTGTTGGAATGGGGTCTCTTAACAAGCTGTGAAACTAGTCCATTTTGATTATTTTTTATTATATTTAGTATAGTGCAGGGGTTTCGGGGCGGGTCAAAGCCCCAAACGCATTGTGATGGGTCAAAGGGTAAACTAGGGGTTCGAAAACCATGGGTTGCAGACCATAGGAAAGTCGAGGCTGGATTGTTATAAATATAGATGTATTTTGTATCGAAAAGGATAAGAATTGATGAGCTATTGATAACATCTGTTGCTTAAGCTATCTGTTTGGTTTTTGGGAAATAGACTCCTGTTGGTTGTGTGCAAACCCTGCTGCTGTGTTCGCAGGTTGGGAAGGGAATTGTAAGGAAAGATTGATGAATGAATGAATGCGAAGGATTATTAGAGATCTGAATCTATGAGTACTGTTGTATGAATTGCTGATCATTTTTGTGTTGTGTATTTTCTGTCTTTTCGCTGCGAAGATCTGTGTACTGAATACTTGGATTTATATCTGTTCTGCTCTGTGTATATAATACTATGTTGATGTTATAGAAAGCATATAATTATAGATATAGTTCACGTGGATGAAAATAGATACATAATTAACCCTACGAAGAACAAGGTAATCTGGGAATTACAGAAACAGAATGAAGCTCTGCTTGCCTTACCCTTCCTTTCTCAGGGTGCGGAAACCTGGTTCCAGCACCCACCCATACTACTTCGGGTGAGACTCTGACCTGTGAAAGCAGGTCACTGCTAAAAGGGCTAGTAGTATAAGGTTTTTTGGCAAACCTTGCACACCGAACCTAGGTCAGGACCCCTCAAGCCAATAGTGATGCCTCAGGAAATGGAATTGGTGTTGTTTTAATGAAAGAAGGAAGACCCATTGTTTTTGAAAGTCGTCCAATCAAAGGAAAGTATTTACAGAAAGCTATTTATGAGAAGGAAATGTTAGCAATACTACATGCACTAAATAAATGGTGGCCTTACCTAATGGGAAGACAGTTCAAGGTAAAAACTAATCATCATAGTCTTAAACACTTTTTGGAACAAAGACTATCTTCAGAAGAGTAGCAAAAATGGGTCAGAAAGATGTTGGGTTATGACTTTGAAATCATCTACAAAAAGGAAAGCTAAATTTTGTTGCAGATGCACTCTCAAGAAAGAATGAAGAGGTGGAAGCATTGCTTTGTGCCATTTCTATTATCCAACTAGATTGGATAACCGAAGCAAGGGATGAATGGAAGAAGGACGAAGAATTTTGGACACTCATTCAAAATTTGCAGCAAGATCCTAGTACATCCGATATATTTAGTTGGAAAAATTATTTATACAAAGATCGCTTATATCTTTGTAATAATTCCCAACTAAAATAAAATATTATTTTTGAATTGCACACTTCTCATTTAGGAGAACACTTAGGATTTTTTAAAAATTACCACAGGGTGAAAAAAGAATTTTTTTGGGATGGCCTTAAATTTGATATTCAAAATTTTGTGGTGGAATGTTTGGTTTTCCAACAAAATAAAGGTCACACAATTAAGACCCCAGGTCTTCTATAGCCTTTATCCATTCCAAGTCAACGTTGGGAGGAGATTTCAATGGATTGTATCACAGGTTTACCTAAGTCTGAAGGAAAGAGTTTCATCATGGTGATAGTTGATAGACCTACCAAGTATTCACAGTTTTGTGCATTATCTCATCCATTAAAAGCAAGTATAGTTTACACTGCATTAATGGAAACAATTCAAAAGATACATGGAAACCCAAAGATTATTGTAAGTGACAGAGATCCCATTTTTACTGGAAATTTTTGGATAGAATTGTTTTCTTGTTTGGGTACTCAACTAGCTCATAGCTCATCTTATCATCCTCAATCCGATGCTGAAACTAAGATAGTGAATAAATTTTTGGAAGGATATCTTCGTTGTTTTGTATCTGACAAAAAAACACAATGGGTCAAGTGGTTACCTCTCGCTGAATGGTGGTATAACACTTCCTTCCATACTGCAGCAAAAATGACCCCATTTATGGCACTTTATGGATATCATCCACCGCCCATCAGATCATCTTTAAGAGAAAATTCTAAGGTTCAAGCAGTGGAAGATCACATTGAGCATCAACAAGAATTTCTCCAACTCTTAAAGGATAACCTAAATTTTGCACAAAATCGAATGAAACAACAGGCACATCAACATCACAGCAAGAGAATTTTTTATGTAGGAGACTAGGTATTTTTATGGCTACAACCATACATACAAATGTCCCTAAATCAAGCTAATAAGGATAATAAATTATCGCCAAAGTAATATGGTCCTTACAAGGTGTTGCAAAATATTGATACTATAGCATACAAATTGGAGCTTCCTACTTCTTCGCGAGTGCATCCAGTTTTCCATGTTTCATGCTTAAAGAAGGTTATAGGTGAAAAAATTCCAATTCAAACTATATTTCCAGAACTTGATGAGGAAGGAAAAATCATATTTGAAGCTGAAGCAGTTACGGAAATAATAACTCGACAGCTACAAAACAGATCAATTTCAGAGTATCTCATGAAGTGGAAGAACTTACCCACTGAAGATTCTACATGGGAGGATGGTAATTTTATACAGAATTACCTGGAGCTACTCGAGCGTTGAGGAAAACACTTTTTTGAAGGAGAAGGGCATGTTAGGTCCCTATAATACGAGTGTAGTCCCTTATTGTTGTTAGTGTAGCCCCCTTATTGTTATTTTTGTACCCTTGTAACCCCAATATTGTTATTATTGTGCCCTTACATTATTATTGTTAGGTCGGCTAGGATTATATTTTGACCCCATGGACTCCTATATATAGAAGGAGGTTTTTCATTTGTATCATCCAAGAATTTTTCATTTATGTAATGTAAAGGAGGTTTCCCCCTCGAAGTGGCTTATTTATAAGGCGTTTATCTCTCTTTTCTTCTATTTTTGGAGGTGGTTTCATAACAGAATTCCCAACTAAAACAAAATATTCTTTTGGAATTCCACACTTCTCCTTTAGGAGGACACTCCAGATTTTTTAAAAATTACGAGAGGGTGAAGAAAGAATTTTTTTGAGATGGCCTTAAATCTGATATTCAAAATTTTGTGACGGAATGTTTGGTTTTCCAATAAAATAAATTTGATACAATTAAGACCCCAGGTCTTCTACACCCTTTATCCATTCCAATTCATCGTTGGGAGGATATTTTAATGGATTTTATCACAGGTTTACCTCAGTCCGAAGGAAAGAGTGTCATCATGGTGGTAGTTGATACACTTACCAAGTATGCACACTTTTGTGCATTATCTAATCCATTTAAATCAAGTACAGTTGCTGCTACATTTATGGAAACAATTCAAACTACATGGAAACCCAAAGATTATTGTAAGCGACGGAGATCCCATTTTTACTGGAAATTTTTGGACAGAATTATTTTCTTGTTTGGGTACTCAACTAGCTCATAGCTCATCTTCTCATCCTCAATCTGATGGTCAAACTAAGATAGTGAATAAATGTTTAGAAGGATATCTTCGGTGTTTTGTATCTAATAAAAAAACACAATGGGTCAAGTGGTTACCTCTCGTTGAATGGTGGTATAACACTTCCTTCCATACTGCAGCAAAAATGACCCCATTTATGGCACTTTATGGATACCATCCACCGTCCACCACATCATCTTTAAGAGAAAATTCTAAGGTTCAAGCGGTGGAAGATCACATCGAGAATCAACAATAAGTTCTCCAACTCTTAAAGGATAACCTAAATTCTGCACAAAATTGAATGAAACAACAAGCAGATCAACATCGTAGTGAGAGAAGTTTTAATGTAGGATACTAGGTATTTTTATGGCTAAAACCATACAAACAAATGTCCCTCAAGCAAGATAAGAAGGATAATAAATTATCGCCAAAGTACTATGGTCCTTACAAGGTGTTGCAAAATATTGTTATTATGGCATACAAATTGGAGCTTCCTGCTTCTTCGTGAGTGCATCCAATTTTCCATGTTTCATGCTTAAAGAAGGTTATAGGTGAAAAACTTCTAGTTCAAACAATATTGCCAGAACTTGATGAGGAAGGAAAAATCATATTGGAACCTGAAGCAGTCACAGAAACAAGAACTCGATAGCTACGAAATCGATCAATTTCAGAGTATCTCATCAAGTGGAAGAACTTACCCATTGAAGATTCTACATGGGAGGATGAGAATTTTATACAGAAACACCCAGAGCTACTAAAGCGTTGAGGATACCACTTTTTGGAAGGAGAGGGGCATGTTAGGTCCCTATATTACTAGTGTAGTCCCTTATTATTGTTAGTGTAGCCTCCTTATTGTTATTGTTGTACTCCTTTAACCCCAATATCATTATTATTGTGCCCTTACATTATTATTGTTAGGTCGAATAGGATTATATTGTGACCCCATGGACTCCTATATATAGAAGGAAGTTTTGGTCATTTGTACCATCCAAGAATTATTCATTTATGTAATGTAAAGGAGGTTTCCCCCTCGAAGTGGCTTATTTATAAGGCGTTGAAATCTATTTTCTTCTATTTTTTGAGCTGGTTTCATAAAAAGCTTTTAATGTGCTTTTCATTAGTTTTAAATAAAAAAATGTTTTTCCTTGGGTTAAAATGATATTTTTTTATAAAAAATCATATGAATATTTATTTTTAATATATTCATATGAATTTTAATATTTTTGTTATATTAGATATTTTGTATTATTATAAAATTTATTGCACAGCTTGGAAATTGAAATATATCTACGCCGAAGGTGTTTTATTTGCTGGAGTGGGGTGAGAAAACACTATTCACCCCATCCAATAGGAGAACCTCAATTTTTCCCTTCCCAAAAATGAGATTTTTCCACCTATTTGACATCTGTTAGCTTGATTTCTGCACATGTTTTCCCTACCGCTTGTTTATGTACTGCCTCTACAGTTATTTCACCTATCCTTCAATTCTAAAGCTATGGGCCTTGAAAATTCATTGACCTAGTTTGTAGAAATTTAATACAAAATATGTGTTGCTTGGATTCTCCTGATCTAAAAATAAAATGCTATTTTTAAATACATAATCGCTTCTACAAAATCTTTGCAGAATTTCACCAACAATCGCAAATCACAATATCATGAAGAAAGATCAATCACACATAACACAGATAATTTTACCAGGAAGAATGGAATCCTACTTGCCTTGAATACGCAATCCTCATGGTCACATCCAATGTGTGTGTGGTCACATGTATGCAACCACTAATGTCACAACTAATATTAGATCTGTCCCTTTCACCTACATCTCAACTGGGTCTCCACTGGATCTGACATGGATGTAGTTAACAATAGTAAATCTTCAGTTTCATGTGAGACCACTGATTGTGAATTAATTAATAATTAACTCACTTGCTCTCTCACTAGTGTATCTTCAATTACAACTAGCACAACTAATTTTAACTCACTTAACTGATTTAAACTACTTTACAACTTTCATAACTACACTTCCAACTCTATTACAACTTCGAATCACTCAGTTACAACTAAGTCCACTTGCATGTCCCACCAACCAACCTCTTAACTCGAAATTCCTATAGCTAACAGATTTTCCACTTCAATTAACTATTTCCAAGTGCTCATTGAGAATAGATTATTTTTTATTGTCCAACTATTATTAAGGGATAATAATAATCGACATGCATCTATAAATAGACATGCAATCTATAAATAGAACTTACACATACATCTATAAATAGCCCTCATATATAAATATAATTTTCTCATGCATCTATAATAGACATCCACCTAAAAATAGTTTGAGGCTCCATCCTAGTGTAGGTGCTTAATTTTCACTAGGATCTTTCTCGTTGAATCTCAACACTCCCTCTCAACAAGAAAGGGATTATCCTTCACCCCGATCCTGTCTCTATCGTATTCGAATTTGCTCTTGGTGAGCACCTTCATCAAAATGTCTGCATTATAATCTTCCATAGGAACGTACTAAAGCAACATGATTCTCCTATGCACACAATCTTTGAGATGATGGTACCGGATATCTATATGCTTAGATCGATCATGAAACGCATAATTAATCGAGAGTTTAATGTAAATCTGATTATCACAATGAATCATTGTCGGATCTAAATGAGAACCAAACAAACCAACCAAGATATTTCTCATCTAGATAGCCTCACATGCATCTTGACCCGCTGCCATGTATTCTACTTCCGCTGAATTGAGTTCCATGGATCTCTACTTCTTATTGTACCAAGAAACAGTTGTAGATCCAATGCTAAAGATCCCCCCTGATGTGCTCTTTCTTTCCGTTGGGCTGCCTACCCAATATGCATTCGAGAAGCCATGCAACTTCACCTCATCTGTATGTTTGTACCATAAACCATACTCTTATGTGCCCCTCAGGTATCTCACAACATGCTTGCCCGCCTTCCAAAAGAGCTTGGTAGGCTTAACCATAGCTTGACTCAATTGGTTAACTGCATAGCAAATGCTTGGTCTCGTGTTCACTAGATACATTAGTGAACCCACTAACTGTCTATAGATAGTAGCATCCACTACCTGTCCAGAAGTAGCATCCTCTTTCCTCCAGTTTCCTAGAAGAGGAGTATCCATGGGTTTGTATCCCTCCATCTGAAACTTACCCAGTATCTCCCTTGCATACTTGTCTTGAGACACAAAAATTTCACCATCCCGTTCCCATATTTCCAATCCAAGGAAATAATGAAGGAGGCCCATATCCTTCATCTCGAACTCCCTTGCAAGTTCCTCCTTGCATGAGTGTATCAAATTCTCATCACCAGTCAATATTTAATCATCAGCATAAATAAAAATGATTAATATCTTACCCTCCACCAAAAATTGGTATAGTTTTGCATCTGCTTCACTTTTGGTGAAGCCCAATCCGAGAAAATAGCTATCTATCTGAGTGTACCAAGCACGTGGTTCTTGCTTCAGCCCATACAACGCTCTTTTGAGTCGGCACACATGTGACTCGTTGTTGAAGATCTCAAATCCTTCAGGATGCTATATGTACACCTCTTCCTCAATGATCCCATTGAGAAACGTAGTTTTCACATCCATATGATGAATACACTAGCCCATCTGCGCTGAGAGAGCAAGGATGGTTCTTATGGAAGAATACCTTGCGACGAGTGAAAATGTTTCTTCATAATATATCCCCTCGATCTGTGAGAAGCCCCGAGCCACAAATATGTCCTTGTATTTCTCAACACTCCCATCAATAGCTCGATTTACCTTGTAGACCCATCTCGAACCTACCACTGATTTATCAACTGGCCTTGAAACAATTTCCCAAGCATTGTTTTTGACAATGGAGTCATACTCCTCCACCAATGCATCTACCCATGTGGGCTCTTGCACTGCTTCTTGAAAGGAATATGGTTCAGTCACAATACATTTTCTCATGAGATCCATGTATCCAGTAAATCGTTCAGGAGACTGTCTTTTTCTACGCTATGAAGTAGGGGCTCCTACATTCTATGCAACATCAAGTCTCAACCTATCAGCTTCTGTGGTATGCCTTCTGCCAGTTCTGATGGTTGGATCTGTGTGAGTGGACTCCTCCACTCCATGAACCTCCTCATGTGGCTGATCCACATCTTGATACTCATCTTTGGGAACAAACAGTTCCTCCTTTGCATGCAAGTCTAGCTCCCTGTCAAGCGACAACCGCATGGCTTTCGCCTCATCGAATTTTATATCCCGTCGCACCACAGTCGTTCAACTGTTTGGAAAATACACATGATAATTATGGGGTCTTTCTGAGTACCCCACAAAAATCCCAACATCATCAGTCAGCTCCAGCTTCTTCCTGGTGTCCTTGGTCACATGCACATAAACAAATGAGCCAAAAATCTTAAAGTGTGAAACATCTGGTTTCTTACTAGTGAAATCTTCTTCAAGTGTACTCATGCCAATTACTCTTTGAGGACAAATTTTTTGCACATAAACCACAGTGTTGCATGCTTCCGCCCACAAATGCATTGGTAGGCCCTGATCATGAAAAATGTCTCATGCTGCAACCATGATCGTTATGTTCTTCCTCTCCGTGGCCCCATTTTTTATGTGGGTATGAGGCGCTATGAGTTCTCTTCGAATTCCTTCTTTGCTACAGAAGTTCTTAAATTCGATAGAGATGTATTCTCCACCATTATTGCTCCTAAGAGCCTTCACTTGCTTCCCTGACTCTTTCTCCACCAATTCCTTCAACTCACAAAACTTTGAGAATGTTTGATCTTTCTTCTGCATGAAGAAGATCCAGCATTTACGAGAAAAATCATCAACAAAAATAACATAGTACTTATGTTTTGTTGTTGAAGCAACCGAGAATGTTCCACATACGTCTATATGAACTCTCTCAAGGATTCCCGAAGTACGGCTCTCCTTCTCATGAAAGGTGGACTTTACATACTTCCCCATGGTGAAACCCTTGCACTGATCTAACTGAGCAAGTGTTCCCATTGGAATTAGAAAAGATATTTGCTGCATGAATTTCAAGGCTCCATGATGAAGATGGCCCAATCACCTATGCCATAATTCGCCCTCATCCTGCCTCACCACTTTTTCTGCCTTTCCCATCATGGTAGCACAGCCATATACCTCTAGCTTGTAGAGATTCTTAACTCGAATCCCTATTCTCTTGTCTTGACCCATTTTTTTATGTCGCAGGAAAGCTTTTCCATCTCTAGAAACAATGTCATAGCCTCTGTCCTCCAATATTACGACTGAGACTAAATTTTTCTTCAGACCTAGAACATGCATCACATCTTCAATTGAAATGGTTTATGTGACTCCCTCTGAAAGGTAATGGTACCAATTCCGGTCGCACTGTATCATCCATCGCTGCCCATCTCTTTGTGCATCTAGAGATCTTTCTCCTCCAAGTCACTGAAAAGCTCCTTATCTCCTGTCATGTGGAAGGAAGCGCCACTATAAAAATACCACACCAATCCCAATGCACTTGACACCATGCATGCGATCAAAGAGAAGTCAAGTTCAAATTACAAGACAAGGAACTCACCAGCTGCAACTCCAGCAGCCTTCTTGTTCTTCTTTTATGGACAGTTAGTAGCAATATGCCCATGTTCGTGATAGTGAAAAAACTTCACCTTAGAAAAATCCAGATTCTTGCCTTTAGACTCAGATTTAGAATGGAATTTATTCCCCTTCCCCTTCTTTACCTTGGCAGCCAAAGCACAATCCTCTTCATCATCATGCTTTGATGAAGAACCATCTCTGGTGTTCCGCCTGAACTCCTCCTACACCAGATCCGACCACAGTCGTTCCAATCCGGAATTTTTTCCTATCCATTGACAAAGTCTTCATAATTATGCCAACTCTTAGGAACTCCCAAGACAGCCAAGCTCACCAAATCATCATCAAAAACAGTTATTCCCACACTCCCCAGTTCATCCCGACATTGGACAAACTTTGTGAGATACTTTGGAATGGTGTCGCCTTTTTCCATCTTGATATTTCTGAGTTCATCTTTGAGCACCAATTTCCTATGATCGTTGCTTCTTTGGAAAATATCTGTAAAAGCCTTCCACGTAGTGTATTTTGTGGCTTTCCCATGAAGGCTTGAGACAATGTGGTCTCGTACTCCTTCCAACAGAATCCTCCTCGCCTTTGCCACTTTATTTTTCCATGGATCAAGTAATGCAGCATTTGTCGAAGAAGCTTAGGAACGTCATTTTCGATGAATTCCTTCAAGCCATTGTCTTTGATTACTACCTCCATCCTATCCTTCCAAGCAATGTATTTCAAGCTTCCCTCGAGTGCATTCTCTAGCCGCAAGCCATTGAAAGCCATTTCGATGTTAAATCAGTTGTAGCACCAAGAAATTCTTTCTGCAAATTCGAATTCTTTCCACCTACAAACTCAGCTCCTGCTTAAAAATTGCAATTTTTTGTGCTCTGATACCATGTAGAAATTTAATACAAAATATGTATTGTCTAGATTCTCCTGATCTAACAATAATATGCTACTATTAAATACATAATCACTTCTACAAAATCTTTGTGGAATTTGACCAACAATCGCCAATCACATTATCATGAAGAAAGATCAATCACACATAACACAAATAATTTTAATAGGAAATCATGAAGCTAAAAACCCCACTATCATCTATTACGTATATATCATGGATCATGAAACAATTACATACAAATCTCCAATCCAAGAGCTCTTAGTACAATGGCTAACTGTCTCACATTGTCATACAAAAAATGGCAAGTTCCTTAGCCAATTTACTGCCTCTAGATAACCTGCCTCTACTACACAATCCCAGCTGATAGAAATCCCTGAAAGAATGGAATCTCGCTTGCCTTGACTGCGCAGTCCTCATGGGCACATCCAATGTGTGTGTGGTCGCATGTGTGCAACCACTAATGTCACAATTGATAGTTAATATGTCCCTTTCACCTACATCTCAACTAGGTCTCCATTGGATTTGACATGCATGTAGTTAACAGTAGTAAATATTCAGTTGCATGTGAGACCACTAATTTTGAATTAATTAATAATTAATTCACTTTATCTCTCACTAGTGTATCTTCAGTTACAACTAGCACAACTAAGTTTAACTCACTTAACTGAGTCAAACTACTTTACAACTTTTATAACTACACTTCCAACTCTGTTACAACTTCGAATCACTCAGTTACAACTAATTCCACTTGCATGTCCCACCAACCAACCTCTTAACTCGAAATTCCTATAGCTAACTAATTTTCCACTTCAGTTAATATTTCCAAGTGCTCATTGAGAATAGATTAGTGTTTATTGTCCAACTATTATTAAGGGATAATAATAGTCGACAGGCATCTATAAATAGATATGTAATCTATAAATAGAAGTTGCACATACATCTATAAATAGACGTCATCTATAAATAGAATTTTCTCATGCATCTATAAATAGACATCCACCTAAAAAATAGCCTGAGGCTCCATCCTAGTGTAGGTGCTTAATTTTCACTATGATCTTTCTTGTTGAATCTCAACACAGTTGGGGCATAGAAAATGCATTATAATAATTTAAAGTCAAACGATATCTTCACCTCCTACATTATGTGAATTTTTTAGGAAATGTATCCGGTACTATAATCTTGGCAAAGCAGCAACAGGTACCTGATCTTTTCTTCTAATTCCAAGAGAAAACGCTAAAACGTTTTTGCAAGAAATTGATAGTGGAACAAGATACTACTTGTTTGTTGAGGGAGGTTATTGCAACTATGGTGAGTGGTCAAGGTAGCATATGGGAGCTGGATTAGAAATTGGACGAGAATATTGGCGCTGAGGATGGAAGAGTCTATGGCATGGAAGCTTGCAATGTTTGTAATTTGAATGCTCTTAATCTTCCGTTCTAATGAAAATGACGAGAATAGCTCTTTTTTATGTTCATATTGTTGTTGAAAAGTCATAAGAAAGCAGTCTGGGTGCAGAATCTAGAATGAACTTTGGACTATTTGAAGCTTCCTAAAGCTCTTTGTTGCGTTGATTTTTTTAACTAATGTTAATCCTATTTAAGGTTTTTCAATTAGCCGATTTTAAGGGCCTCCCGAACAGATTTTTCATTCGTGTAAATTTTTGGGAAAAACAAACAAGAAAAAAGATTAGTCATCTATGCAGTAAATAGGAGCTACAGAGAATCTCTTAGAAATAGCACAATAAAATTTAGTAGGCGGCGAACCGTCCGGTCTGTCGAGCTCTCCACAAAAGCTATTATGTGCTCTTTGAGGTTCACATTAAAGTTTACACTGCTCATTAATTAAAGGCATTGAGAAATTAAGCAAAGCCACGAAACCTGTATTCACTATCTCAATTCGAGTCATATCTTTTCACCTTCCGCTAAGCCTTAAGGAGGTTTTCTTAATTTTTTTGAACTCTCCTAAATTTTCTGGTGAGTCACGGCAGATATTTAGACTGATAAAGGTGATTGCGTTGTCTTTTTTCCTTGAACTAAAGAACACCCTGCAGAATTTTAGAAACCTAAAAATAGCAGCAATTCTACATTTTCCAACATATGGATGAAGTGAAAATTGTTAACTGTATTCTGAATAGTCGAAAAATTTTAAATCCTCGAACATAAATCACCTCTTGAAGAAAATCTCATACATATGAAAAGGTATGAAGAAAAATTCTTAAAATTTAAATGGCTTCTGAAGACAATCGAGCTTCAAATTTTATCCTGTGTATTCCAGAGTTTCGACCGAAATTTTTGCATTAGCATGCTAGTCGGCTTATATTTTACCGAAATTTTATCGAAATGTCCTTTCCAAGTTCTTACAGGATAGATTATGATGCACTTTAAATGGTTTCTAGCTTTTGTTAGCCGAAAGTGCTACATGAATGGTCGTCTCGTAAGGGATTCTTTGAAATGTGGAAATCTTATCCTGATATTGTGTTTACAGGTGTATAGCTTTGCTTACAATTATAAATTTATCTATTTAAATTGAGTTAAGACATTTTTTATCTGAGGGAGGCATCAGCACTGCTGATGGTGATAAAAATGTTTTACTAGGAGGCAGTGAGCACAGAATGCATAGAAACCTATGGCGAGAACCGTCCAAACGCGCTCTTAAGTGCAAGAGCTTCGAGCGAGCTCGGGAGGTTACGCAAATCTCCATCCTCATAGGCATCAGTATTTTGGACTCTTACATGCAGTCATGGAGGAATGGAGGCCCCTCTAGTGTTGCGTGACGTAATTGATACTTTTGAGCCCTTCCTATACACATGATCTCAAGGCAGAGCGATCTAATCGAGGTCATTTGTTTGGACATTTCAAAGTGAGATCATCTCTATGCACAAGATATGTGTACAGATAAATTAACAGTAAATTTGAATTTATCAATGAGATTAAATATGAAAGTTGAGATTAAGCCTGAAACGTTAATTTGTACACTAGCTAGATTCCTTGAGAGAGATTTGGGTGGGCGCGTTGCAGCCCACTCTGAGCATGCCTTCCACCATCATATGCAGAGGGTTTGAAAAAAACTCGTGGATGGTCCACAGACGACACTTGTATGAATGACTGACGACTTGATGTGTCTTGTGCAGGTTTGTGGTCCATTCAACCTTTGAGCGTCATATCAGAAATTTTAATGTCCTCATTATTGGTACTATAGGTAAAATTGTAATAGCAACAAGGTTGAACTTTCCTAAAAAAAAATACAGTAAAATTGTAATAGAAACAATTTTTAACTTTCCTAAAATAAAATATAATCCAGCCTCAAGGAAAAATATTATTTTTGCTCGACCACGTTGAAGTGACAGGGGGACCTGCATGAAACTTTGCAAATGTACAAAGTTAGGTGCAGGACCTTGAGAGAATATGTCTATGAAAAACCATGGTTTTGACCATAAATTATGCAATTTTTCACATTCTAACATTGTAATTAAATTCTTAGGCCTCTATTCCCTTCAAAGCCTTTAATTCCTATTGGCCCTCAAAAACTCTATCGGATTATAAAAACAACTCACTTAAAAATAGGCTTTGTTTGATACATATATATTTCATATTCTCTAGTATTTTATTTGTTTGATCCATATATTGCATAATTAAGCTGGAGGCGTTTTCTTTGTTGGCTTGGGATGAGTAAACATTTTTCACCCCAGCCAATAGGAGAACTTCAATTTCTCCCTTCCAACTAATGATATTTTTCCACATGTTTGTCATATGTTAGCTTGATTGATTTATGCCCATGTTTTCCCTACCACCTGTTTTTGTACTGCCTTCGCAGCTATTCCACCTATCCTTCAATTATGAAGCGATGGGCGTTGAAAACGCATTTAACCACTTGGGGCTTGGGGTTTCAACCCAGTTTGTAGCGGATGTGCTCAAAATGTCCTATGGGGCCGGCATGGATACCTTGAATTTTTTCCATTGGGCTGGCTTGAGGCTTGGCAGGAAGCACAACCCCCTTGCGTGGAATTTTCTAGTAGATCTTCTCAACAAAGAAAAATTGTTTGACTTGATGTGGGACTGCATTAAGATAATGAATATCGAGGGAATCATGTCCATGGATACCATTTACTCTATGTTTGGTAATTATTCCTAGGATGTTCTTATGCAAACATAAGTGGAGGAGGAAGAAGCATGCAAGTGGCCAAAATTCTCAACAACCCGATTACACTTCATTATTTCAACTTGTCTATTGCCCCTTTCCTATAGCTTGCATGTCTTGGTCTTTATAATTTCGAAGCAATAAGTTGAATGGGGATACTAAAATCCTCCCACCCATTGTTGTGTTGTGCTTGACACTCAGCAGGGTTTCATTTCATGGAGATTGATGGGCTCCATCATTAGACATATTTGGAGGGGTTAATGGTCACCTTTTTGCGTTCTTAGATCTCTTTTTCTTGCATTTGTATTATTATTTGGTTTTATGATGCCAGTATAGGTGGTGATTAAGGTTAACATACTCTGAGTGCCTGACATGAGGTTGAGTGCAGAAAATCATGAATTATTAAGCATTTTTATAAGGATTTTATCATAAATACTTGGAGGAGACACAAGGAGAAGCAGACAACAAGGAGAAGTTATAGGAGGATTTTCCACCTTCCTTAACTCTCAAATGGAACCAAAGGATCCCAAATATTCTCCCCAGCAATTCGAATTCCAAAGGCAGCCAAAGGATCCCAAATATTTTCTCCAGTAATTTAAATTCCAGAGGCAGCCAAGCAACTCAATATTTGTTTACTTAGAGTCAAGTGGACTCAATCACTACTTTCTAGGGAGTTTTTGGTAGCTTCCCTGTTAAATAAATGGAGTAGAGATAGAGCTAGGAAGGGGTCAATTCTAGTCAGAAGTTTGTTGCAAGCTATTGAGATTTTTATTATTCTACTCAGTGATCAAACTTTCAAAAATGTATGAGGCTATTATTTTATTAAATGAGCATACTGATTTCACTTTACTGATTTAAGTTTTATAGAGCTAGGCTCGTGGGTTAGGGCCCAATCCATGTGCCTCAGCCTCTCTGTTTTATTTGTTCTCTGCTTTATATCATTTCATTAGTTTCGCTTCTGATAATTTCGTGTATGTTTCAAATTGTTGTTTAGTTTTTCTTCCAGTGTGAAGTTGTAGTTCATTTTCTTGTGAATAATAAAATAGAGGAGAAAAACCAAAAATATGTGGATCAATACCCCTTCTCATCTCTGTCAATAGAGCTAGAGGAGGGCGAGCCTTCCCAGAGACCCAAAAATTGATTTCTGTTCACTATTTCTGAGATTAAAAATAGAACAACATTACCATTTTTCAGTCTTCCTATGCACTATATTTTTATGCATTTTTTCGTTTCGTTGCAAATAAGTTAGCAATTTGATCGCAGGAATTATTGCTAAAAACCTAGATCAGCTCCATGGTGCCTCCCCACTTCATTCTCCATCTCTATCTCCACATTCTGAGCATTGTTGTCACGCCCTCCATTCCCTCTCTTTTTTCTCGCTTATTTTAACTGTTGCACCCACCTTTTATCCCTCAAAACACTTAAAATATCCAACCCACCTTATTCCTTTTTTCTTATTGGTCACAGTTTCCCTACCCTTTTTAACGCAAAACATTTGAAAACCATTGAAATTCGACCACTGCCTTCCTCATCGAAACTCCTGCTATCGTACTTCTCAAATTGCAAATTGCACTTCGCATGAAAAGGGTGCATCCTTCAGTGTGCAAACATCATATTTACATCAAAGAAGGATGTAAGCCTGTAAGACAACCCAAAAGAAGGATGAACCCAGCTCTGAAATACATAGTCAAAGAAGAGTTGCAGAAACTATTGGATGTGGGGTTCATATATCCTATATCCGACAGTAAGTGGGTATCTCTTCTTGTCTTAGTCCCAAAGAAGAATGGGAAGTGGTGAATTTGTGTTCACTATCAAGAACTTAACAAAGAAACCAAGAAAGACCATTTCCATTTTCCCTTTATAGACCAAGTCCTAGATGGCCTTGCGGGGAAGAAGTTATTTTCCTTCTTAGATGGGTTCAGTGGCTACAATCAGATGCAAATCAACCCTAAAGACCAGGATAAGACTACTTTCACCTTCCCTTGGGGTACCCTTGCTTATAGAGTCCTGCCCTTTGGGTTGTGCGATGCCACAGCTACCTTCCAAAGAGTTGTTCTGAGCATATTTTCTGAGTTAGTCCATGACTCTGTCAAAATCTACATGGATGATTTCGCACCATATGGGGATGACTTCCAAGAAGCTCTCTCCAATTTGGTTAAAGTACTAAGAAGGTGCATTGAGATGCATCTCTCCTTGAGCCCAGAAAAGTGTGAATTCCTAAAGAAACCAGGGGTTGTATTAGGACATTCCATATCCCAAGTAGGAATACAGGTAGACCGGAACAAAATCACTATCATCAAAAGGGTTCCTACTCCTCAAAAAAAGAAAGATGTCAGGAGTTTCTTAGGCTTAGTTGATTATTATAGAAGGTTCATCAAAGATTTCAGCAAGATGGCTTCACCATTATTTGGGTTATTGGCCTAGGATTCTGAGTTTATTTTGTTATGTCCTTGTCAAGAGGCTTTCGAGCTCATTAAGGGAAAGTTGACTACTGCCCCCATCCTCCGAGGTCCAAATTGGACTCTTCCTTTCCACATCCACACTGATGCATCCAAAAAAGTTGTAGGGGCAGCATTAGGACATTTGGAGGAAAAAATCCCTTATGCCATCTATTTCATCAGTAATAACTTGGCCAAGGTCGAACTGAATTATACTGTTACTGAGAAGGAGATGTTAGCCATTGTCCATGCTTTGAAAAAATTTAGGCATTATGTAACTGTATATCAGACGTTTGTTCACACTGACCATGCAACCATCAAGTAATTAATGAACAAACCGGATGTTAATGCTAGGATAATTATATGGTTGTTACTTTTGCAGCAAATTGATTTAACTACTGTTGATAAACCTAGAAAGGGGAATGTTGTTGTAGATTTTTTGTCCACGTTATCTCTCCCTACAGGTGAAGAAGGAGTGGTGGATGACCAGCTGCCAGATGAAAATATCTTTGCCATATCATCACTCTCACCATGGTTTTCTGATATAGCCAACTACTTGGTTGCTGGAAGACTCCCTCCTAATCTTTCATTCTAGGAGAAGAGCAGAATCATCAGAAAAAGCACCACTTTCTCATGGATTGGGGGAAACCTTTTCAAGATAGGCCCTGATCAAATACTAAGGAGATGTGTGAGGGAGGAAGAAGTTTTTGATATCCTCTCTGAATATCATGACAGCCCATGTGGAGGCCACTTTGCTACAAAGAGAACTGGGTACAAAGTTTTGCTGGCAGGATACTATTGGCCTACCCTTCACCAAGGTTCCAGAAGATACACCATCAGGTGTGACCAGTGCCAAATGATAGGGAAACCCACGCAAAGGGATGAGATGCCTTTGCACCCTCAGGTGGATCTTGAGCCATTTTACAAGTGGGGCATGAACTTTGTTAGACCTATTGATCCACCATCTGGACAAAATAAATATATCATAGTCTGCACTCATTACCTAACAAAGTGAGCTGAAATAAAATCAGTGAAGGTAGAAACCGAGGAGAAATTAGAAGAGTGTCTGAGGGAGAATGTGTTTTACAAGTTTGGGTAGCCCAAAGAAATAGTCATTGATCATGGCGCACAATTCACCTCTTATCTCATTGAGAATATTTTGAGAAAGCACAAGATTAAGCATAGAGTTTATACTTCCTATCACCCTCAGGCGAATGGCCAAGTAGAAGTAACTAACAGATCTTTAGAGAGAATCCTCACCAAGGTTGTGAGCAACAGTAGAAAATATTGGGCAGACAGATTGGTAGAAGCTACTTGGGCCTACAACACTACTTTGAAGACAACAACAAGATTCACTCCTTATGAACTAGTCTATGGTAAGAAGGATCTACTTTCAGTTGAGTTTGAATTCAATAATTTAAGAATGGCAGCTGAATTAAATCTAGATCTATCAAATGCCCAAAAAGAGAGGTTGTTGCAACTAAATGGATTGGATGAGTTCATAATGCAAGAACTTCTTCACACATATTTAGTTCAGTTGAAAAGGAAGGTATGGCATGACAAGAACATCAAAGAAAAGACCTTCCAAGAAGGAGATTGGGCGATGTTGTATGATTAAAGGTTTAAAGATTTCAAAGGAAATCTGATGACAAGATGGTTGGGACCTTACACAATGGAAAAATGTTTTGATAATGGTGAAGTTCAAATCAAAACCATAGATGAGGAAGTAATCCCCTTGCTTGTCAATGGTCACAGAATTAAAATTTACAAGAAGCCTTTGTCGAGGGAAGGGTTCATAAATTCAATAAGAAGAGAGGAGTATGTGATGGGAAACTCCATAGTTTCCCACACATCCTCATAATAAAATAAAATAAAAATAAATAAATAAATAAATAATATCCATGGGTGAACACCTCTCTGAGGCACCCAAGGCAATCTTGTAGGTTGAAAACCTCCATGGAGGCAACTCACTTGCTCTCAAAAAAAAAAAAAAAAAGAGAGAGAATAAAGGTCCATGGGTGAAAACCTCTCTGAGGCGCCCAAGGCAAGTTTGTGGGTTGAAAACCTCCATGGAGCGAACCCACCTTCTTTCAAACAAACAAAACAAAACAATGTACATTTTCATCTATGTGTTTTTTGTGTTTTTTGTTCTGCAAGTTATCAATGGTTTCTAGAAACACAGGGAAGCATTCAGCTTCTTTTCCCTTCTCCTATTTTACCATCCATCCCATCATTCACCCCATTCATTTCCATAACTCCTTCCATCACCTCCATACACCATATTCCTCCATCACTGAACACAATGTAGCAAAAGAGAGCAAGCCACAAACTACTGCAAACATCAAGAAGTTCCTTCAAAAACAATGTTGCTCATGGACTGCAAAGAAAAACAAGAAGGAATGCTGCATAATAGACTCTAGGAGAGTGAGAAAGCCACCCATGGCATCTTGAGCACCCCACGCAACATCTACAATGAAAAGAAACAACAAGAAATGACTAGCAGCTCACTTAGGAAGCTACTCATTCAGCAAGTTGCTCACTCAGAGAACATGAATATAGTGAAGAACACAACATCTAAAAATATTGTCTCCAAATTCCAGATCCTGCAAACGCCTTGAAAAAAATAGGTAAACTCAGGTATATCTTCTCACCCCTCGCTATGAATCCATAATGGCCAGGAATAATTAAATTTGTAGACTTAGAGTTTAAGGGGCAGAAAGGTGGCCAGCTACCTTGGCCACCATCGTGAAGTATGTTTAGCAAGAAATTCAAAGCCATGCCATTTGGTCATGCAAAAGAAAAATTCAATAAAGTGGAGTAGAGGAGAACGAAGGGAGGAGACAAGCAGTATCATCCAGTTAGGAAGAAGAGGGTCCAACTGTTGACAATAGGGACTGGAGCTGAGCCGAGTTACATAAGCACTCCCAAATTAGTTGCACAATCTAATGAAAAAGAGATCACATCTCATCCAAACCAGTGATTTGAGATTTTTTTAGGGTAAGAGACCGAAGGGAATCCGCAGCACAGCAGTACCGAGAGTGGGTTGCATATTTGAACAGTGTGCAGCAACAGTAGAAGAAAAACATCACCAGCAGTCGAAATAGCTTTCGAAGTATACCGCATATCAGACACAGTAGCGAGGGACCAAAGGAAGCTTTTCTCCTAGCCTTATAGAAGAAAGAGAATAATTAGAAGAAGAGCCAGAAAAAGAACCAGAAGAGGAACAAGAGGAAGAAATGGAAATAGAGACCGAATTCATAGAGATATCATAAAGTGAGCAAGAAACAGACTCATAGCACAACACCATATCCCCTCAAGACAAAGAGGTAGTTGCCACCTTACCTCCTCTGAGCGCAAAGAGAAAAAGAAAGATCTCTATTTATTTCAGAGTTGAAAAGAGTCATAGGATAAGTCAGAGAGAGCCAAAAACTCCTCCCACGATCCTGATTATCATTGAAGAATCACAAAGGGAGGAGGAAAGAATCGAAGAAACAATTTTGAAGGAGCAGCTGCAAAAGGCATAGGCAAATAATGTAGCACTAAAGGAGCAAGTATCCACCATGGCAGGCTTATGCATAGAAGCCCTTCAGCACAGCTTCCCTTCCATATCATATGTTGTGTACCTCAAGGAGAAATGGCTCCTATTTCAAATCAAAACTCTATCCTCCCATGGATCACTACCTTTCCAATATTGCATAAAATTCATGGATTTCTACAAGCAAGCTAACATGGCTGATCAGGAAGAAATGGTAGAGTTTTATGTGCATAACATTGTGCTGAAAAAACTGGATACTTGGGACCCCAATTCCACAATGGGGGATATGCAGCTAATGGCTCTAGCATCTTGGATGATGAATGAGGACACTAGAGAAAAAGAGATATGGAGGGTCATGAGAAGAAGAAATAGAGAACCCTTACATATCAGACCGGAATTGTTCAGCCCAAGAGGAGTCATCATTAACCGTCAAGAGATTGAAAGGGACCCTACACTAGTTGAAAGCTACCTTCAGACTCAAACACAAGTAATAGGCCACTTTGATGATGTTTCTAGGCAGATAGAAAATGAGTGCATTACGGCTAGCTAGAGATGATGGAACAACATCCCTCACAGCCTCAAGGACAGGGAGTACCATACTTCGGAAAGACTGAGGGGTGCATTGGAAAGGGCACAATTATACAAGAGGGCCATGTAGGAAAAAAAGATCCAATGATTGGGACCAAAGCTCAGCCCACCTTTGTTGTTGGGGCTGAATGATGAAAAGGACACAGATGCACAGATAGAGAATGGGAGAATGCAGAAAATAATAATGGTTTTTACCCCCTTATGGAAACTCCCACACTTATTCCTCAGGAAATCAAGGGGGTTGTCAAATCCTTGAAGGAAATGCAGGAGGAGGATTAGTTTCTCAAAGGATGAGCAACCATTTATTAGGGGGGTGATGATGAGCTCCATCATTAGACATATTTGGAGGGGTTAATGGTCACATTTTTGCCTTCTTAGATCTATTTTTCTTGCATTTTTATTATTATTTGGTTTTATGATGCTATTATAGGTGGTGATTAAGGCTAACATACTCTGAGTTCCTGACATGAGGTTGAGTGCAGAAAAATCATGAATTATTAAGGATTTTATCATAAATACTTGGAGGAGACAACTAGGAGAATTTATAGGAGGATTTTCCACCCTCCTTAACTCTCAAAGGCAGCCAAAGGATCCCAAATATTCTCCCCAGCAATTCGAATTCCAAAGGCAACCAAAGGATCCCAAAGATTTTCTCTAGCAATTCGAATTCCAGAGGCAGCCAAGCAACTCAGTCTTTGTTTACTTGGAGTCAAGTGGAATCAATCACTACTTTCTATGGAGTTGTTGGTAGTTTCCCTGTAGAATAAATAGAGTAGAGATAGAGCTAGGAAGGGGTTGATTCTAGTCAGAAATTTGTTGCAAGATATTGAGATTTTTATTATTCTACTCAGTGATCAAAATTTCAGAAATGTATGAGGCTATTCTTTTATGAAATGAGTATACTGATTTCATTTTACTGATTTAAGTTTCAGAGAGCTAGGCTCGTGGGTTAGGGCCCAATACATGTGCCTCAGCCTCTCTATTGTATGTGTTCTCTTCTTTCTGTCATTTCATTAGTTTCGCTTCTGATAATTTCATTTATGTTTCAAATTTCTGTTTAGTTTTGCTTCCAGTGTGCAGTTGTAGTTCATTTGCTTGTGAGTAATAAAATAGAGGAGAAAAACAAAAAATTTGTGGATCAAGACCCCCTTCTCATCTCTGTCAATAGAGCTCGAGGAGGGTGAACCTTTCCACAGACCCAAAAGCTGATTTCTGTTCATTGTTTCTGAGATTAAAAATAGAACATCATTACCATATTTCAGTCTTCCTCTGCACTATATTTTTATGCATTTGTCTATTTCGTTGCACATAATTTAGCAGGTTGATGGCAAGAATTATTGCTAAAACCCTAGAGCAGTTCTATGGTGCCTCCCCACTTCATTATGCATCTTTGTCTCCATAATCTGAGCATTGTTGTCACACCCTCCATTCCCTCTCTTTTTTCCCGCTTATTCTAACTGCAGCACCCACCTTTTATCCCTCAAAACACTTAAAATATCTAGCCTGCCTTAGTCCTTTGTTCTTATTGGTCATGGTTTCCCTACCCTTTCTAACGCAAAACACTTGAAAACAATTGAAATTCGACCTCTGAATTCCTCATCGAAATTCCCGCTATTGTACTTCGCAAATTTCAAATCGCACTTCACATCATTTTCCTTTTTCTTTTAAGACTTACCACTCCTGATGCCGATTACGATACTTTCATCGCACTCCACCACCAGTCCCACCGCCACATCACCCATCGCACTTCGCAAACTTTTCTTAAACAACACTTCCACTATCCCTCCAATTTTGCGATATTGCGATTGAGATATCACATTTCGCACTTCGCAGTTTTTATCTCGTTGCATTTCTCACTTCGTAGTTTTTGCCTCATCGCACATTGCACTTCACATCGTTTCCTTTTCTTTTAAGACTTATTGCTCCCGACGCCGATTGCGATACTGTCATCGCACTCCGCCGCCGGTCCCACCACCACATTACCCATCACACTTCGCACTTCGCAAACTTTTCTTGAACAACACTTCCGCTATCCCACCAACTTTGCGATATTGCGATTGTGATATCCCATTTCGCACTTCGCAGTTTTTATCCCGTTGCATTTTTCACTTCACAATTTTTGCTCCATCGCAACTCCACCATCGCACTTTTTAAATCATTCCACTCCAAAGCCTTTTTACGCCATAATAAAGCTTTAATAGGTTTTAACCCGCTCTTTCCACTTTTAAGCCTAGTTTCATGTGTTTATCCCTCCATTAGCACCTTTACCCCTTTCTTCTCCAAGCTGCAAATCAACACTTTTTCAATTAGGATTAAGTCTTGAATAGCTTAGTTGCATGGATAGAAGCATGGTAGATAGAGCATAAGATAAGTAGGGTGTATTTAGCCAATTGGCCAAGTTTAGTGTGGTTTAAATTAGTTTCCTTTCAGAAATTTACTTTAGTTTCCTTCCTGTCATTTCTTTTCAGCAATTTAATTTAGTTTCTTTCTATCATTTCCTTTCTACACATTAAATTAGCTTCATTTCCGTCATTTCGTTTCTGCAAATTAAGTTAGTTTCCTTTTTGTCATTTCCTTTTAGAAATTTACTTTTCAGTTTTTATCATAGTTTAAGAAATAGCACCCTTTCGTAAAGTAGAAGAGGATGACATGAACAAAATGCATCTTCTGTGTATGTATATAGCACTGTCACCTCCAAGTTTGTATGAAACTCGGGTTGATAAATTAAATTAGGGTAGCCCCTGGGAGTTGCAGCACTCTTGGTGCAATACCAGGGCTCACCAGAGATAGCTTATTAGATTAGTTGCTATGCGCAAAGAGGTATAGAAACCTTTCAAATCTGGAAGTTTCCATTAAATTAGAGCATCCACCTTACAGATTTTAATTGATGCTTGACGGATGCAAGGTCGCCCTCTTAGCATCTTCTACAGCCAACACGCTGAGCGGTTGTGATTATTATTTCTCTGGTGATGTTATGTTGCCTAGGGTTCTTCTCCCCCACCCACTTTTTTCCCTTAAGGCTCAGTATTATAGATATCGGAGATTGAGGTGAATTGAGACAAGGGCAACTGCCTGTTGTATTGTGTGGTTAGAAATAGAAATTTTATGAAGAAAAATGGGAAAGCTTCGGTGAACATACTGAATCCAAGCAATGGATCACTGCATAGACATGGTCACATGAACAGCTCTGTGACAGTAGCCTATGTTCATGGACCTACTAACAATTTCATTCTCAAACAACAATATGAGAAAAGCTTGCACAGATCTCGAAGCTTCTGTGGGCGCCATTTTCAAATAGAAAATTCAGGGGAAGTTTCATCTTCATGAGAAAAATTTAAAAAGAATGCAACATTGATGATGACAAGGCCCATGACACATCCACGGCTTCTCAATTGGGATCTCGCCACTATTTTAATGAGCAATATGAAGATGAATACCCATGTGGAGGCATTTAGTGTGAATAAGTTGTTGCTGAATGTGACGGTCTAGCAGAGCAGTGGCCCGTTGCATTTATTGTTATCTAAAGATGCAACAGTGGAGGATGTGATTAAAGCTACCTTACTTCTTTATGCCAAGGAAGGTCGTAAGCCTCTTCTCAGCAATGATCCCACTTCCTTTGGCCTCCATTACTCACAATTATGCATCGACTGTGAGTACTTTAAAATGTTTTTGTCTTGTAAAACCCCATTAAATTCATATACAAATTTGCATTTAGAGGATCTTCAAACTTTCTAAATTAAGTTGTTAGTTATTAATATGGGAATTTAACTGGATTTTAATTTCTAGAGAAATATCTGGATTTGAATATGTAAAGAAATATCTTTTCTTAATGAATCACATGCATATTTTGGGTGGACAAGCATATTTGGATGGATTTGTTTCGAACCTATTTTGGGTTTACCTTATTCTAACCAACCTATGTGATTCACGATTCAGATTTGACTTAACCATAAAAATATTCTATGAATATTTTTGCAGGTTTAAATATCCTGGGGACCTTAAATGAAGGGAAACCTCAAATTGTCAGATAGAAACTCCGAATTGAGAAGAAAAAACAACCAGGATGATCCCCTTCTCTTCTTTTTAAATAAACAAACTCCGAATAGAATAGGAGATCCCCTTCTCTTTTTTTATGTACATTTTAATAATAAAATTTGATAGGGATTTAAATTTTGTGACTTTTTCCTTGTTATTATGTATTTTCCATCAAAATTTTATATCCATTGAAGGTCATCCAAATTCACCAAATTTTTAGGTTAATAGTTTATACATCTTGCATGCTCTTGGCTGCAGATGTAGAAAGTGTCATTTGAAAACTATCTCACTTTATTTTTCACCCTACATTTGACATGTGTTTTTACATGTAGATGCAAAGGTTTGGATCTATAGTCCCATAACTTTTATTTTATATCATTTTTTTTTCTTTTGTTTTAGTTTTTGGATGTAGACATGGAGGTTTCTCATTGTGGATTTCTACATGATTTATGAAAGTGGCAACCTAAGTAGTAGACAAATCTTGTCCATATTTAAAGTACATTTCAAAGTGGCCAAGGATGTTTTTTTTTTTACAGCAACGGATAGAGGAATATATTAAGAACTGGCCTAAATGCCTCCAAACTGGATACAAAATGCTAGGCAGAGCCCAGATTTCTCCCTGACTAGTGCCAAAGGAGTTTTCCATATTCTACATTCAAGGTATTTACGAAGTATTCTTTGATCTAACGTATCAATCTTACCCAAATTAAAGGTGCAGACAAACTGTTTCAAAATTAAGCGATAGAACATGGAAAAAACAGTCAAGGGATGGGATCCCATCCAATTTCTCCATCTCTTAGAAGAGATCCGAGAGGGAGAAGAGCTGCTTTGTTGGCTTCGAGATCCGCTTCTTTGTTGTTTTCCCTTTTGACGTGATAGAACTTCAAATTCCGGAAATTTTTTGAGAGGGTTCGAATTCTACTCATAAGCCTAGACAGTCTTAAATCTGAAGGGAAGCTTTTGTCGATTAAGGACTTGATGATTGACTGCGAGTCTCCTATTATAACATCAGCATTAATACCAAGATCCTTGAGAAGCTTGAGGCCTTGGAAGAGGGCCAGAGCTTCCGCTTGAATACTGGTGTTAAAGCCAACTCCCCAGGCGTAGCTATGGTCAATACAGTCAGCAGCGTACTTGACCACACCTCCTGCCCCTGATCTGCCCGGGTTCCCTTTTGCTGCACCGTCGAAGAAAAGGATGGGCTGCGCCTGCTTTATGCAAAAGGCCAAGAAATCTGGAGCACTAAGGCGAATTTGCCAATCTTGAAGAGCCACACAAGGTCTGGAAAAATCAGAGAAGGTGAGATCAAGTGAAGCGCACCATGCGGCCTCTTGCTCACTAAGCTCCGCTCTATCTAGCTGGTTACCAACACAGTCCTTTAAGAGGCTTTTAACTTTGACCCAAGCGATCTTATAATCACTCTTCCTGTCTCTGAATATTCTTTGATTTCGTTCTAACCATGTCTGCCAGCAGATAAGCTTGGGGAGAGTGCACCATATAGCTTTTATGTGGACATTTCGTGAATTGCCACTAGGAAATGAGCGCATCCAGTTCGAGAACAGTTCCGGAATGCGACTAGGGAGGGTGAAGTCGGAGTGCCATTGTCCAATCGCCTCTCTCCAAATACCTGCTACGTAGTTACAACTGAGCATAATGTGGGCAGCAGATTCAGAATTTTCTCCACACAGCGTGCACCGGGAGGGGCCATAAAAGCCTCTTTTCTGCAATCTATCTTCAGTCAGAATGCGCTGATGGCAGAGAAGCCAACAGAAGGCGTCAATTTTGGGGATTGTGGGCTGGAGCCATACCCCTTTCCAAGGTTTCGGATCCGGTGGGATGTGAGGGTGGGCAGAGAGTTGTCGATACCCCTATGAGACAGAGTAACGCCCTGGAGAGGTACCCCAGCCACGGGAATCTGGTTTCCTGTTGTTCAAAGGAGCCTTGCCTCCTAATAATGTCAAAAGATCTGCATAATCCTTGGCCAGTATTTGAGGAACCTCAATCGATTTCCAGCTGTGCCAGACTCCTTCCTCCCAGTTAGAGATGTCCCATAAAGTATTGAATCCCATTCTAGCCATCCAATCTTTCAGCTGAACCAGAGATCGATCATCAACCAAGGAGTCAGTGCCCATAATGCGATCCTCCCATATCCTGATGCGCTTGCCATTTCCAGGTATCCAATGAGCATACTGATTGATTAAGGAGATGGAATTTGCACAGAGCCTATGAATAATTGATCCAGGGATAGGTTTAGGATGATCAAGACAGCGTTTCCTCTGCCCCCGGTAATATTTTTTCCAAAGAGCAAGTTGGGCCCAGCCCGGATTAGGAGCGATTATCCTCCATATCATCTTTGCGCCCAACGCAATGTTTTGCTTATCCAAATTCTTGAAGCTCAAACCACCTTCAAGCCTGGGCAAGGATATTGTGTCCCAGCTGATTAATGGGAATTTCTTATCATTGGCTTTCCCTCCTTTCCAGAAGAAATTTTTTATATGGGTCTCCATTTTCTTCATTATGCCCACGGGAGCCAGCATTACGGCAAATTGATATATGGGGAGACTGCATAAGACTGCTTTTATAAGCACAGTCTTGCCAGCCAGGTTTAGCCATCTGAACCCCCAAGAATTTATCTTGGATTTTAACTTATCAAGCATTGGTAACCAATCTCTGCTAACTGCACCTTTTTGAAAGATAGGGAGGCCCAAATACTTGAAGGAAGACCAAGACGAAGAGGCAGCAAAATCCAGACAACTGGAAATGGCCTGAAGAGTGTTGGCAGGGATATTCCAACAATAAATATTGCATTTTCTTTTATTAAGGCTGCTTCCAGAGGCTTCACAATAATCTTCAATCACAGCTTTGAATTTTTTGGCAGAAGAAACAGTAGCAGCACCCAACAGAAGAGAATCATCTGCGAACAATGCATGGTTAATATTCTTGACTCCCCTCGCAATGTTTAGCCCCATAATCTCTTGATCCTGTTGTTTTTTATTCAAGAGGAAGCTAAGGACTGAGGCTTGCAGGACAAAAAGCAAAGGGGAGAGAGGGCATCCCTGTCTCAGCCCCCGAGAAGCTTTGAAGAAATCCGTGGCTCTCCCATTCACCAATGGGGCAATCCAAGGCTCGCTAATACAAGCCTTAATCCAGTTGATAAATTTAGTGCCAAACCCAAATTTATGCAGCACATTTATCAGGAAACTATGCCTCACTCTGTCGAAGGCGTTTTCCAGATCTAGTTTGATGACCATGCCTTTCTCTTTGCGCCCCATGCTTGAGTGGACAGCTTCTTGAACCAGAATGAAATTATCCACAATCTGCCTTCCCTTGATAAAACCTCCTTGATTCTCAGGGATTATGTTTGGAAGAATGACTTTTAATCTGTTGGCAATCACTTTGGTGATAAGCTTGTAGCCAAAGGGAGATAGGACGAAATCTGTTGAAGGTGTTGGCGCCTTTCTCCTTGGGAATGAGGGCGAGGAAGGCCGAATTGGTGCTTCCCCCTAATTTCTGACACTCTTGAGATTTCTGCACCATTCTACAGAGATCTTTCTCCAAAATCTGCCAACAAGCCTGCAGAAATCTGGCAGTGAAGCCATCAGGACTCGGAGCCTTGTCCGGATCCATAGCGAAGAGGGCATTTTTTATTTCTTTATTAGAAATCTCTGCTTCCAAGAATTGATTCTTTCTGTCTGTTAGTAGGCAGGGTACCTCTTCCACTAAACTAGGGGCATGGCCCATGTCCTCCTCTTCACTATAAAGATTCTTGAAGTGCCTGAATGCAGCATTTTTTATACTTCTGTTGTCTCTATGCGTGGAGGATTCAACCTTAATTTCAGAAATGGAGTTAAGGCATTTTCAGGCTTAGGCTTGCTTATGAAAATAGGATGTGTTCCTGTCGCCCGCTTTTAGCCAGAGACTGCGATACTTCATTCTCCAGAACTCTTCCTCAGCAGCACTAGCCTTAAGGAGTTCCTGTTGAAGCTCAGCCTCCTTTTCAAGAACTTCTACGGTGATCTCGACATGTTCCGTTTCCAGGTGATGCTTCTCGAGACAGTCCTGAATCTTTTTTCTTTCAACTGCAGGATTAGGTAAGGTTTTGACCCAAGCTTTTAACGCTGCTTTGACTCTTCTAATTTTCTCCTCCCATACAAAAAACGCAGAGCCTTTAACAGGATGCTTCCAACAATCTTTTATTAAAGACAAGAAGGAGTTTTCCTTAACCCATTGAGAGCTAAACTTAAAAGGAATGGGGCCTTGATCCAGATGTGGCAGCAGTTCAAGGCTAATGGGTCTATAATCGGAGACACAGCAGGGGAGAATAAGCATTCTATATTCTAAGCCAAGAAGAAGAAAAGAACTTTGAATGAAAAATCTGTCTAACCTTGCAGCGATATGGCCTGGACCGAGTCTTTTGTTGGACCAGGTGTATTTTCCGGACACAGGTTTGATGTCGATCATGTCCCAATCGTGCAGCAAGTCCTCGACCCATTCCCGCGCCTGATCCCTCACAATACTTCCACCTCGCTTTTCAGCCAAGGATAAGGTGAGATTCAGATCCCCAGCAATGATAATATTTGCTAACTCTTCAGTGTCTGCCAGACTTCTGATAGAGTCCCAGCAATTCTTTTTTTCTCCTGCGCATACTGGAACATATACGTTAAAGAGGGAAAGAGTCAAACCAGAGTCCACGTTCTGTAGTTTTAGGAACAGCCAATGGGTGTTGGAAATTTCTTTGACCCTTGAGAATTTTTCTGCATTCCAAATGGTGCCCAGACCACCTGAAGCGCCTCGAGCTGAGACAGCTTGACCATCACTTTTCTTCCACAATCTTTTGCTGATTTGGAGGAAGATAATGTCCTCCATTTTAGTCTCCTGGATGAGGAGTATGTCAGGAGAATCTGTTCTCAACAAATTTCTTATAGCTTCTTCCTTTATTCTGCTCCCCATACCCCTACAGTTCCAGGAGATGATCTTCATCACTTGCTTTTGGATTGATGAGCTCCTTTAGAGCTCTGGGACTGATTTCTGGTCGACTTCGGAGTTTTGCCCAGGAGTTTTTCGAGAGTTGGTTGGCTTCCCTGGAGTTTGTCTTTATAGGTCTCCTGCTCTCTTTTTTCTCTAGCAGATTTCCGGCCTCTCACAGATCTTCTAGCCGAGGTATGTGAGTCTCCTATTTCGCCTTCTTCTTCTGAATCCTCCGTACCTTGCCCTTCCTCGGTCTCTTCTATCAATATCTCTTTTGCTCTATCAGTGTTGCCTTCATCTTGTTGTGATCCAGAGAGGATCTCTTTGTGTTGCGACCCTT
This sequence comes from Pinus albicaulis, assembly GCA_034641835.2. NCBI lineage: Eukaryota > Viridiplantae > Streptophyta > Pinopsida > Pinales > Pinaceae > Pinus > Pinus albicaulis. The sequence continues at coordinate 242,877,291 of CM076582.1, forward strand.
CCTTCTGCATCACAGGTTCTTGAGTGTCTTCTACTGCGGAGCTTAAGAGAGTAAATTTATTTCCTTGTTCTGCAGTGGCTTGGGTTTGGGGCCCCGATGTTGCCTGAGTAGTTTTACCATTTGAGTTGCCTGTTCTTGTATTTTTATGTGCAGTTTTTGTTCTTTTAACCTGAGTCCAACCATCCTCCTTTCCTTTCCCCCCTTCTATATTCTTCGGACAACTTCTAGCAAAATGCCCATAGACATGGCACTTCCTGCACTTGAACGGGAGCTGTTCATAATCCAGCATTTGAAGATGTGTCCAGCTTCCAAATTTTATCTTTATAGCTTCAGGTAGTCCTACCTCCAAGTCGACTTCCACGCAGATACGAGCACAATCGTATTGCTCTTTGCTGTTAGCTTGGTCAATGAATTTACCTAAAGAGTTGCCGATATGTTTGAGAGATTCCCAATTCCAGCAATGAACAGGCAGATTTGGGAGTCTGACCCACACAGGAACGGCAGTGGGGACGTCGACTGCTGGATCAAATTCAGGCGTCCACTTGTTGAGGTACAGCCCCTGAGGACCCATGAAATAGGGACCGTTACGGAAGATCAGATCTTTGTCCTCCTTGTCAGAGAATTCGAACAGAAAAAATCCCTTCCCGAGAAAATACGAGGTGACATTGTTTTTAATCAGCGGAGCCCAATTCCTAGCGACCCAACTCTCTGTGGTTTTTGGAGAGGGCCAGAGCCCAGTAAACTAACCGACCAGAGCTCTTTCCGCCAAAGAGAGATCAACCTTGATCGGGCCCTCCGGAGGAAGCGAGATTTCGGGAATATCATCCTTTCGTTTTACAAATTTCGCTGCTTCAGAAGGTTTCTTCTTAGGCAGAGAGTTCAGGAGGGAACAAAAAGCCTCTTCATCAGAGGGGGGAGGCGGAGGAGGCAACTCCATTGAGACAACAGACCCTTCGCTCAGGGAAGACACGCACACACCGCTTCCCGCATACAAATCATCCTCCACAACCGCCTCAAAGAAAGAAGCCCCAGCAAGACCAGGGACAGGGCCAAAGAGCTGAGACCCACGCCCTCGCTGACAGCAAAGAGATGCGCCTAGCAAACGAAGGACACGAGCAACAGACTCGCAGGAAAAGTCTGAGGCCAGCCGCCCAGAACAAAACCAGATAGGGAGCAAAGCCCACCAGGGCGGCCAGTGGGCCGAGCCGCCACCAGAAGCTCAGAAGATCTGAAGCAGGCCGGCTAGGTCAAAATCGCGATCCCATCTAGACCTTTTCTTGATAGCCTCCAAAGTGGCCAAGGATGTTAATGGTCATTATTTACATTAAAATTGGCTTGTACAAGATATGATTATGTGAATTTTGCAAGAGTATGAAGAGGAAGATTAGCTAGTGCATCCATTTTAAGGACTGCTTTATGTTTTTGGAGTTTGGTTATGCAACATTCTCCTAGGAGGAATGTTTTATTATTATGGCTCTCATGCACCTTCGAGGGCACACTTTGTGAACTCTTCTAGGTGGAACCTTGAGCACACCCTCCTAAATTCAAGAATATTCTCTTGTAGTTCACTAGTATCATTTCTTGGAAGATGAATTCTATGTGGGCACATTGATTATTTGACTTGGTTTCATTACCTATTTTTGGATGAAGGTATCTCTCTTGAGGAGACTAGCATTCACATTTTGATATTATCAACCATGGATCTAACAATTCCAATAACTCATTATTTGTTGACTTATCATTGAGTTAGTTAGAAAGAATATATTTTGTTATATGAGACTTCACTCACTCTATATAAAGAGGATTTTATCTCCATTACATTATCTTATTTATATTTATATTTGTTGATAAGTGGCATCTTCTGGGGCCCTCCAATATTTATTTCCATGTATTTTCTAGCAAGTACTTTAAGGATTAGTGTAAATAACTAGTCCATTTTCCTTGATTGCACATAATTGGAATGGGAAATATAGCAAGCAACCTTTTATCCATGTTGATTGGAGATGGAAAAAACAATGTTTCGTCGAGTTAACTCATTTGTTGAAGTAGTTGTGATATGATAAATTAGTCCATCCATTTGGTAACATCTCATGACTCCATTATCCCATGATTAATATCCATTAGTTTCCTTGCATCCGTTTTCATTCATTTATCCGTAATTTTTCTATCTTGTATTTATCTCATTTCCATTAAATTTCATATATTACAACAAATATACATCTTATTAGGGATTTCTCTTACCATATAACTTAAGACTCCACTCTGTAGCATTAGCAATTTTAATTTGGAATAATTCCTTTGAATTGGAGAAAAGCCAAACAAAAGAGAGAGAAAGATCTATTGAGGTGACAATGGGTAGTCTTCTTGAATTACAAAAGCCTAGCTCCTTGGTACCTCGGACTTTACATCATTTCAAGTGTTATGTATAAATCCCCTTTTCTCCTCTGGCGTTACTTTGCACCTTTTGATGCAATTGCTAGTATCTTATAATTGAGAGTTATGTAATTTTGTGAAGTCTAAAGCTGCATTCTCTTAATTGAAGGTGGGTGTGTTTTGAAGGTGGTTTCTTTATCTTATAATTGAGTGTGGGTATATTTTGAAGATGGGTTTTTATTTTATAAGTGAATGTGGTTCTACCTTTGTAAAGTCTAAAGTCACATTCACTTAATTAAAGGTGGTTGTACTTGGATATACTTTGAAGATTGTTGTACTTTTGTGAAATTAAAATACATTTGTATTTTTGTGAAGTAAGTTATGATTATATATTTAAAAATATATATATAAATTGTTCAAGTTAAATAAGGAAAAAAGTTAAAGACAATTAAATTAATTTTATATACTTTGAAAATGGTTATATTTTTGTGAAATTGGAGCATTTTTTTTTAATTGAAAGTGGAGATATTTTTGCAAAAAAATTAAGATTACATATTTAGAGTATAAATATAAAGTATTCCAGTCCAATAAGGAAAAGTTGAAGACAATTAAATTTATAATATTAAATAATATTAAAATATTGCACTTTATAAAGTTTAAAACAAGATTCGAAGGTCGCTTTTTTTATTGGATATACTTTGAAGATGGTTGTATTTTTGTGAAATTAAAACACCTTTTCTTAATTGAAAATGGAGGCATTTTTGTGATATAAAATTATAAAATTATGATTAAATTTTTAGAATATAAATATAAAGTGTTTTGGGTGAATAGGAAAAGTTAAAGGCAATTAAATTCATAATAGTAAATAATATTAAAATGGTACATTCTATAAAGTTTAAAATAATATTTAAATAATAAAATCATTAATGACATTAAAATACTATTCAATTTTGTGTTAAATCAAAATATTTTTTAATAATATTATGAGTTTAAAAAAATAATATTATTAACATTAGTATCAACATTTATGATTTGTTTGTGGGTTGTAACATAATTAGCAAAAAAATATGTTGGCAAATTTTTATATATCTAAGTGATCTAAAGTTCAATTCCAAAACATATTTCATCCGTTTAACTTTAAAAAAAAAAATTACTAATAATATTAGATCTAAGACTTTTGTGATTCATAATATAATTTCATGTCTTTCAGATTAATCAATCAATTCTATTTTTATGATTAATCCAAAAAACATGAAATTACATTAATAATATTAATAATAAAATTAATATTAATTAAATAAATCAAAAATAACTTTGAAATAAACCATTTATAAAATTTTAATTAAAAAATTAAGATTAAACATTTAAAAAAAAAATTAAAATTAAACATTCTTTCCATATATTCTATTTTTAATATTATAAAATATTATTTTTTTAATTTTATAATTTATAAAAACTATATAATTTTAATATTTTTATTTTCTATATATTAAAAAATATTTTAATTTTTTTAATTAATATATATATATATATATATATTATAATTGAAATAATTAGGTGGAAAACATAAACCACCACACGCACGGTTAGTTAACACATCCTTGCATAATTCTACATTGGTCTTAAATTAATAGCTAGGATTCCTCATTGTGAATTGCACATCGAATGTACTCTCACGTTGAATTTCCTTTATGTCAATGTCACGTCGTGAGTCGACTAATATGCTCCCTATACAATTTAGTTCCACATTCTAGATTCCCCGTATATTAGAATTGTTTTTTTAGGAAAGGGAGGACCGTACATAAATTTACTCGGTAAATTAGTGTGACATGAAAGTTTTTTATTATGGTTATGAAAATGGTAAAAGTTTGTTTTTTGTTAGGGTTATGAAAATGGTATAAGTCATGATTATTATGGTGATAAAGTGTATTTATTTTGACATAAAGTTTTTATAATTTTATTTTGATTATCAATAATTATTAAATAGATAGTAAAGATTTAAAATGAAATATTTTAAAATATTTTTTTAGTAGTATTCACAAATAAAGAGCTAAGATTTATTTTCAAAGTAGTTATATTTTTTTAATTTTTTTAATTAAAAAAAGTGTCATATGAAATGAGTTATAAGTTTTTGAGCATGTGGTATTGATAAGTCATGGTATTGTAACAAAGCAAATTTACATATTAAAAATTTCCATGACAAAGTGGGGTGAATATCATTATTAAAAATCTTATTAGATGTTATTTTATAATGTATGTATATTTAACTTATATACTAATTATTTTTATTAATATTAATAATATTAATATATATTTTTATTTTTATTAATATATATTTAACTTATATTCTACTCTTCGCTTGCGTATGCCTTCTCTGGATCACTGGTGTGGAGCCCTTCAAAGTCACTTGAACCTAATTTTTGTGTTGCCTCACTCAAGCTGGGTGGTCAACCATGACTAATTTCGCTTCTCCATCTTAGCGGGACTAGGAGATCGCTACATTCAACACATTGGTAACAAATGGCCCTAAGTTTCAAAAAGATTTTTCCTCTTGGTTCATTAAGAAGTTGGGAGAAATTTCGAAGGTGGAGGTTTATGCCCCTCGAGCTAGGGTTTGTGCCCACCAATTGGAAAATCAGAGTATTGTGGGGTAATTTATGGGTTTATGGCCTTCCCCCTGATATGTCTGCCTATGGATCCAGAAAAACTGGAAACCCTTGATCAATGGAGAGGTAACCTCTTCTTTCTGTGGGAAGGGGTTTTACAACTTCTTATTTTAGAATAAATGAGATCACAACTAGATCTTTCAAAGTGGTCCATATTTCATTGGAGCGCAAGGGATTTACCTGGATTGTTGGAGCCCAAACTTTAACTTGGATTGTGACGTCCCCACTTCTATTCCATTCTGGGTAAAGTTGCTCTTCCTCCCCCTGCATTACTAGAATCAATGCAACTTTCAAAAGAATTGCAAACACCTTAGGGAAATTTGTGGATTGTACAGAGTCATGCAATGGAATTTTATCTTGTGCCTGAATTCTATGTTGAGGTGGACCTGGACAAAGGATTACTTGTGGCAATCAACCTCAGCATGGATAGTTGGTTTCATATTCAAGAGGTCAATTATGATCAGCTTCCATTTTATTGCAAAATGTGCCACAACTATGGACAGTTTTCCATAAATTTCCCCAAAAAACTAGAAGATCAGGAAAGACAAGGGAATTATGGAGATTAGTTACAATAAGAAAATAAAATAAGAAAGGGCCCTAAAGGAAACAACCCTCGTCAGACCAACAGGGCAGACTCAAAAAAATGGATTTTGCCCAAGCTCCCCCAAGAATAAATCCAATACCAGTGCAGAAGGAACAAGCAAATCATCCATCCCTAGAGGAACTAATATATGTATGAAGCTCTTGTTCATGAGAAAGAAAAAGGTGAAATCCCTCAATCAAGCTCTAATGTCACATATCTGCCATGTAATTCAAAATACCCCCAAGTTCCAAATTGAGCTAGTGATCAAGTCAAAATCCAATGAAGAACAAGAAGTCACTTTAGAGGACTCCTTGGAAGGGGAAGAAGACTTCCTTTCATCATAGGATTGCACTGCCAGAGTTGCATATGCTAGTTCAGGTAATGAAAAATAAGAAGAAGAAAATAACAAGGAAAAAGATCTTTGATCTCGCATATTTGGAAGGAAGTCCAACCGAGAACTCAAAATAGAGAAAACAGAGAAATGAAAATAACTTGAACATCAATCCACTTTAAAAAACCTCCAAGCAGGCAATATGTGAGGCAAGGGAAGTAAAAGAAAAATGGGTGTTTCCCCATATAAAGGAGCATCTCAATCCAAAGTAAACAATGATTTTCTTCTTCTGGAATTGTAGGCCCATTAGGGTCTAAAAAAAATAGATCTAAAGTAAATCTTTCATTAAAAAGAAAAGCCCTCAATTTTTCTGATTCAGGAGACAAAATTGGAAGGGAAATAAATTTTAGTTCAATAGCATTGGATGTGGAGTGGCAGTGGTATCATCTATGTAATTTCCAAAGGCACATATGGAGGTCTTTGCACTCTCTGTGTAATGCCTCTTCTCACATTTACCCACTTTCATCGGTCTGTCGGGGTAAACATGAGTTGAGGGCTACTATGACATGACTCAACCTCGTAAGCATAGTTAAGGAAGTGGAACTGAAAAATTGAAACTTTGTTGACCTTCCTCGAGAGCTACAAGACCCACAAGAGATAAACAACCACTCTAGGTGCCCAAACCCTAAGATAACTTGCCTTTTTAATGATATGGACTCTTAGACACTTGCATAATAAGACAAGTCAGTGACTGTAACCCTCTAGTCGCATGGATAACCCTTCATCCCAGTGACTGCAGTCTATATTTCCCAGTTTTGAGTATTTGACCCCAGAATCTGAGCCACTTTTTCAGAGCTAGCACCCAGAATTCTGCTCAAAACTTGATAGAACATTCTAGAATGATGAACGATAGAAGGACAAAGACATTAATGCAAAACTTAGTCAAGAATGTGACCTAACCATGACAAGAATTTCTTCAAACACATGGTGAACATGAAATCTACAGGTCATGAATGCATATCTGAACATAGATATCTAAAACTTATCTGATATTCACCAAGAAGGTCTCATGTCCTCTCACAATAGCTGCAATAAAATATATTAGGTCATGCATTGAATAACCATTCATTTACCAATTAAAACATTATAAGGGCCATAACTGGAATTTGTCATAAAACCATGCTTATAACCAACATATAACCGGATAATTAACAATGATAAAACAACCATGAAACGCACATCACATCAAGTAAATTTACACATAAAATACAAGAGGAAATTAACTCTTAATAACATATGTAAAAGCCAACCAAGACAGAGACTTCCACATACCACCCCGCCATAGATTGGGTTGAACTAAATCTTTCTTTTAGCCAATCACCCCCATGCCATATTCTAAGCATGAATGTGGGATCTCATGGGATAAACCAATTCATAGACAACCAAGGAAATCCATAGGTTAACCCACCTCCAACCTCACACTACCATGATCTCACCTAAACAGATTCTAAGATCACAAAACCAAACCAAGCTTTGATGCCTCAAAATTCCCTCACCATCCCTTGAGGAATTTTCCTGTCTCCACCCACCTGTTGAGGGCTTTCAGGAGAAAACCATCTCCATCCCCAACCCTTGGGATTTTCCTGAGACCACCTCACCCAAAAGTAAAACTTTCAGCAATATAAGCTCAACCAAGAATGAATGGCATCACACCATGGTTATCTGTAAATGGCAAGGTGTTGGGTGTGTGTTATATTCTTTCCATGAATAGTCCCACGTTTGTTACGTTGCGTCGGGTATTGCTCGTATTTTTTTTTATGTAGACCTAATAATAGTTGGGTGGACCCAAGAATGGGGGCAAACCCAAATACGGTGGGAAAACCTACCCATGGTTTTGTGCATGGGTTTTGCACATGGTTTTTTGCATGATGGTTTTTTTCCCATGGTATTTTGTAGATCTGGTAAAGGGAACTACAATTATGTTCTAATACAGGGTTTGCGGATTGGGGTTTATGAATTCTTCAGCATGTATATATATATATATATATATATATTGTAACATTGAAATAAATATAATGAAAAATCAATCTGGAAGTCTCAGTTTTGGGATCCAAGGGAAAATCTCTATGTACATTTGTTTTATGTTCTCGCCATTGTGTATTTTTATGTTTTAAGAATTCATTTGCAGGTAATTTTTGTACAATGTTAAAACCTACACAAGGCAAGTTTTAAACCACTCTCAAACCAGGCAAAGCCCATGCCAATGAAAGAAACTGAACCAAATACAGACACGCATGTACCATACATGCCAAAACTAGCTAGGAAATTATACAGGCAACTCAATACTTGTAAGTAATCCCATTGTAGCCACTTGATCCTTGCTTTCCTTTGTTTTCTTTGTCCTTTATTTGCTTGTCTTTTCTTTCCTTTACTTGATTTCTTGTGTCCTCCTCTTGGTTCTCTTCTCCTTTCTAAAACCAATTCCAAAACTAAACTGAAACAAAAAAAAAAAAAAAATGTTCCAAACTAATGCTCTGATGCCTTTTAATATTGATGCCTCTAATTTCTTCATTTTTCCTTCAATTTCCTCCTCACATGCAACATGTGACCTTTCACCTTCCTTTTCTCCTATTTTCCATTATTTTCATAAATAAATGGCAATAATTTCCACTTTGCCTTTCCAAAGCCTTTGCCAATTCCTTTTCCAATTTCCTTAGCCGTAATAAACAACAAATGATGTCCACTAGGATGTTTTTCCCAACATTCATCTTGGAATATGGGTCCCATGACCTTGGTCTTATTTTTCCTTTATTAACTTTATTGCATGAAATTTTAACCCAGGGATGTTACAGACCCTCCCCCTAAGGGGAACATCATCCTCGGGGTTCTATGACACATATGACCAGTAAGACCACTGAAACCAAAGCATACTTCCCATGGAGATTTATAACTTAGCTCGACACAGTATTTACAATGAATAACCTGCTCAAAAGCAAAACCGTCATGACAAACATGAAAACCATACCGCTTATTGGAGCTTTATAACACAACTCACATCGGTATTTAAAATAAAAAACATACATAAATATATACACATTGTTATCACTCAAAAAAAAATTCAAACATCATTGTTTCAAGTTTTTTTATGATCATGGGTCAAAATAGGGTCTTAGGAGTCATTTCTTGAATTTGACCAAAGGAGAGTATTAGATTTTTAGGTTTAAACCTTCCTTAGTGTTAAATAAATTCATTTTAAAGGTTTTTCATGTCAAGTATCATCATTAATTTAATTTCCCTAAGTTTTTTCATCAAAGCTATCCAATTAGCCAAGAAAACTTACTTTCGTAGCGCCACCCATTGAAAAAAGTTATTTTGTGCTACGAAAGCATTGTTTTTTCGTAGCGCAATACGAAGCAAAACTTTGTTCTCTGGTTTTGAGAAGTCAAATTCAAAGGAATTTTATGAGCAAACAGAAAGGTATTTTAAGAAAATGAGAGAGATTATTTTCAAAAACATATCAAATAACAATAACCTCTCTCACTTTTCTCACAGGTGTTATCAGTTGGGAGATACAAGGATTTATTTGAATCCCTATTTTCAGAAACAAATTTTTCCTGTTTTACACATTCTTTTCATTTAAGGCATTTTCTGGACAGCAAGAGATATGTTTCAGAAAAACAAGAGAGTTTTTTATTCAAGACATAATGGCCTACAAAAACCTCCTTTATTTTCTAAAAATAAATCATGGAGTAGGAGATATAGGCTATGTCCCAAGACCTATTTCTCAGGAAAAAACAGGAAAATCAATAGGCCAACCTATTGCAAATGAAGAAGAAATGCCTCAAAAAAGCTAAAATGAAGTTAGTATATGGTTGTTGTGGTTTTTAGATGATGAGATAAGTAATATTTTGAGTTTTGGGGCAATAATACTTTCCACTTGGCAAAATTTTTGACAAAACTGCATACTCAGCAGTTTCGTAGTGCATCTAGTGTAAAAAAGCAGAAAAGCGCTACGAAACTGTTGTAGATACCTTTTCTGCTCCTTTTGGTCAGTTTTCAAGGGGTTAAAGGATGAGTTAAGAGCTTTAATTGTTATAGAATATGTATTGAAGGATGATTAAAATGTTTCATAAGGAAATAACCAAGTTTTTGAAGAGAAAAGGTTGAAATGGCAGCGCTACAAAGGGCGCTACGAAACTGCTGTGTTTTCGTAGCGCCATAAATTACAGCCTTTTGAACAAGTTTTTTAGCAGTTTTTGGACAGCTGGAGGCTAGGGATGAATGATGAGACATGCTAAGATAATATTCAACAGCAAAGGACCATGAAATGAAGATTAATTGATGGTCAGAATGTTTAAAGAAGTAAAAATATCTTATGCCTAAAAAACAGGGTATCGTTTCCTGCTTTTGTGGAGGTCAGCAAAGTAGTCATGAAGAACTTAATCTCATTATCCAAACTCGACCATGTGATGATACACTTTTCAATGATGTAATTTCAAGTCGATAAGGTTGTTAGGATAAGGTTTTTAAAGATAGTAATAAGGAGTTTGAGTCCTTTTTGGAATAGGATTGTTTAAGTAGATTAGGTGTCCTTTTGTAATAAATTCCTTGTCTTATAGTTATGCAAGGTGTCAGTAGTTAGAAATTTGATGTATCTAGCCTAGAGGTAGATCATCTCATGGTGTAAGAGGTCTATTAAAGGCCAAGAGGTCGAATATGTAAAGGGTTGGAAATTTTTAGCAAAAAGACTGTGTTTATTGTAAGTGACTGGTTTTCAGTTTAATACAGAGTTTTTTACTTAGCCAACTCAAGATTCATAAAGAGTTCTAGTGTGTTCTTGTTCTAATGGAATCTTTTTACTATCCAATTCCAGTGGTGTTTGCTTATGCTACTCAGAATTCATCATTGATGCTCTGACTTCCTTCATAGACAAACTGATTGTGTGTTTTACAGTTTCACATGTGTATCTCTTGACTAGAACTCTGATATGCCTTGACTTCCATGCTAAGTAGATTTTTTGGTTTTACTGAAGCTATTATGACTCCATAAGCCCAATGTGCACTTGATAATGTGATTTACAACTAATATTCATTTTTATCTTCTTATTATCCCACATAGAGTTAGCCATCTATATTTCTATCAAAAATCATTAATCCTTGAGAGAGCCCTCTCAGGTTGAGGAGGCTAAGCCTCAATCAAAATATTGGTTTGAAACAATTACATGAGATTGATTTTATTGGCAACCTATCAGGTCTGATTTTGTGATAACACACATACCAAAAATCCTTTTCCTTAACTGGAAAACAATGAAGGATACATAGCCCACATTTTATCAGCCATCTACCATGTAACTTCTTCGGTCCCAAAGTGCTACCACTACACTTTAACTTGCTTGATTTATTGGTTCCTAAACATGAGTTGTTTCCATTGCAATATGCACTGAGGTTTCATTTGAAATTATCCTTTTAGATCCACCTGCAATATAGGCCAATCAATCGCATGATAAACATCTTTTACATATTTTTAATCAATTAAACGTGGAAAACATCATGGACTTTCATTTTCGGAGGTAGTGCAATTATGTAGGCCACTAGTCCAATATTCTCAAGGATCTCGAAAGGCCCACAATATCGAGGTGCCAACTTGGCACATGATCCAATCCTCAAGGATCTCTTCTTGGTATTTATGTGTATGTACACATGCTACCCAACTTGAAACTCATTAAATTACCTATGTTGATCTGCATAACTCTTCTGTCTATCGTGTATTATCTTTAGATTCTTCTTGAAAACCTACATTTCTTGTTCCATCTCTGCCAACATGTTTGGTCCAATCAGTACACATGTTTGTGAAGTTTCCAGGAAAATTCAAGACACACTGGCTAATGGGCCAATACATTATCAAGCATATTAATGATGGAGTCGAGGTCCAATTATCAAATTTGAATGAATAATTAGTTCAAGGAAGAGAAAATGTCAGCAGGTTGAAGCTGTACAGGGACAAATCTTCCCCTACAACTTCATTCTGAAGCAGAAAGGAGAAAATTCTTACTGCCACTTGTAGTTGAAAGTGGGCACTTGACTATAAACTATGTTGCAGAAAGAGTTTTGACGTAAGAAGGAGTGTTCGCTACAGTCTGGAAAATCTTGAAGTTTGCAAGAATATTTGTTGCACTACAGTCTGGAATATGTTGAAGAGCCGCCGAAAAAATATGACCGCTAAAATGGAAATTTGTCTTTAGAAGGCGCGGGAAGATGCATTTATGAAGACAAATTGGCAGGATCCAACAAAAAATATTCAATTAATGGACCAAATCCAAACAAGATCTGAGCTAATGATGAGTTTGGAATTTCAAAATGGTTATAAAAAGTTGCATCACGCCAAGATTTTGGCACTTTGTTGTCTAAGAGCTCAAAATTTTGTAAGTGTTGATAATTTGTAGAAGTTGTGCTACTACATGAACACTAAATATTTTATCTGTATATTCGATGAGAAAGCTATAATAGGAATCATGGAAGCCACAACATCATATAATACACCCGTAGTAGCATCTCCACTAACACAGTGGAGATATCCACGAAAGAAACCATCCAAGGAACAAAGAAAAAATAAGAAATAGGACAAGAAACATGCCAAGCCACAGCCAAAACCCCAAAATGTAAGAGACATCGAGGAAGAAGAAGAGAAGTAGCACATGGAAATGGAGGGTGCAGTGTTTCCATCACCTCTTCCAGCATATATTCCACCCAGGAAACCAATGAGAAACCAGTGAAAGATTCAAAGGATGCGAAGTATGGCACCTTTACACCACTATTGCCATATAAAATTTTGTTTGAGGGAGAATTACTTGGGACGATAGAAATAAATGCCCACAGTTCGCACCAGGAAGATATTTAAGCAAAAACAATACCTAGAAATTGGTGTGACGAGGCTAGAACCAAATCAGTGGGCGACAGGGTTACAACAGTCTGGTTTATTAAACATGTTGAATGTGTCACACTTCGGCAAAAGTATAGCAAACACATGCCTTTGGATGGGAAAAAGGATCCCCATAGATGAAATTTTGATATGGATAATTACAAGGCTATCGTATCAAGGATGGGACCCCGCAAAAGAACCTATGGGAAAATACCAAGATAAAGAGATAGCTCAAAATATGAAGGATAAGTTTGGATTGATAAAAGGGAAGTGGGGATATGACATCAACTCAATCAGCAACCAAGGTGTCTACTTCGCCGCGCATATATTAGCTCAGAAAATCATGAGAAAGTGTCGAGCCAATGAAGTCCCTGCAGCAATAGTTTCATTAGCTGCACAGTGAAAGATTGGGGTTCATTACAACTAGGTCGGATATCTCTACAAGGAATTTATGTATGAATGCCGCAAAGTATAGGAGAAAGGTACAAACTTTCATTATGCATGGTTGATTTTAATAATAGCAATGTTGGCATGGAAAGAGTTAGAGGATTTTCAATTTGCTCCGATAGAAGAAGATGTGTGTGAATTTGTGCGATATTCCTCAATATGGTATATCAATCAGACATCGCGAGCATAGGAAAACAGTATATTCTTTGTATTATATCACATGGATTTTCATATGTTGGTGAAACAACACCCTCAACTGTCACCAATTCTATACTAGCAATATAGCTTTGTTGTGAAGTTCAAGGAATATTTTCACATAATATATGTACAAGCCCACAAAGACAGCATGAAGACATGGCATGCCCTTCCATACTTGGTAATAGAAGGTGATATCCTCACACTATCACAAGAATGGCCCGTGGAATGGGTGAATTTGATGGAGAAATACATAAAGGAGAGTCAGACAGAGGAGGAAACATAGGATCACGGAGAACCAAGTGGAAAAGATAAAGACAAGGATGAACAAGAGTAAAAACATGAGCAGGAACATGATGAGGGTCATCAATATCCTCATGGAGCTGATGAGCAGAATAAGGAGAAGACAAAGACAAACAATTGAAAGAGGAAGATACATAGTGAAGCTTCCCCGAGGAGAAAAAAGAAGCAGGAGGAAGATAAGTCAAAGGACATAATTCCATTGTTCCTTACTGATGGGGACCTGGATGAGATTGGGGAGAAAATTCAAGAGGTGATAGGAGAGTCGTGGAACAAGATAGAGGATCACTACGGCGCACTCCTAGCAGGTGTCAATGAGTGTATCATGGACTTAAAAATATTGACGCAGACACCCAATACAGATAAGGGAAGGGATTTGAAAATAAATACTAATAGAGTCGACATTTGGGGTGTGCCTTATGCATAAACCTGTCAGAGCACTGTAGTTTGAATCTTTCATAGTAAAGAAGTAGGCAAAAGGATGGGATTTTGTCAACATGAAAATCACAACACTTAAAATTCATAAATTGCATGAGTTACATCGAGGAATCACAGATGAGTTGAAGCAGTGAGAACATCTCACCTCAAAATTGAATATTCAGGTAGAAAAAGAGCGAGCTTTGTTGAAGAAACAGCTCGAACAGACCATCAAGGAGAAGGACCAGAAAGAATAGTAGCAGTGAAATTGAAAGAGGTGGTCGAAGCCACATGCATAGAAGTCCTAGACATCAATGTCCAAGAATAGGAATCAGTGGAAGAGAAGGTTGCGAAGCTCGACCTCGTGATAAAATGGTATAAGGATAAAATTGCATAATTCCAATTTTCATGTGAGATGAATATCAGTGAGTTGCAGATGAAGCTGCAGCAAACCACACCACCAAAAGTACAAGAGAAAAGGGAGACCAACCTGAAGACTGTAGTGGTTGGAATATCTACATCGGTGATAGATTGTGGCAAGTTGCTGGGTAAAACTTTACAAATTTGGTCTTTTTTGCAGGAATATCCAAACATGCAGAAGTTAGAAGAAGACATCCAGTAGAAGTAGAAGCAGTTAGAGGAGATTCGGGAAACTACGAATACCTTTCCAATCTCGCAGAGGTTTGCCAATAATAGCAAGGGAAATACCCTCCAGAAGAAGCTATAAGAGATGAGAAGGGAATAACATACTTTGGCAGAGAGGACTCGGCCATGGCAGGATGAGGCTCTTCAACTATCTCAGGAAGTAGATGGGAAGATTCAAGAGATTCGACAAAGAGAAGAGACAATATTGAAGAAGGCAACATGACCAGTGAAAAAGCCATTATTAGAAGAAGTACGCAATGAGGAGAAGCAAGTCACGAAGATACTAAAGAAGTTCAATAGTGCCTATGACAGTGTTGTGAAACTAGCTCCGAAAAGAGAATAAATGAGATATCAACGCCTTAGAAATAAGCCACTTCGAGGGGGAAACCTCCAATACATTAAATGAATGAACAATTCTTTGATGATACAAATGAAAGAAACCTCCAATACATTAAATGAATGAACAATTCTTCGATGATACAAATGAAAAAACCTCCTATCTATATATAGGAGTCCATGGGGCCACAATGTAATCCTAGCCGACCTAACAATAATAATGTAAGGGAAAAATAATAACAATATGGGGGTTACAAGGGTACAACAATAACAATAAGGGGGACTACACTAACATAATAAGGGGCTATACTATTAATATAGGGACTTAACATGCCCCTCTCCTTCAAACAAGTGTTGTCCTCAACGCTTGATTATTTCTTGATGCTTCTGTATAAAATTCTCATCCTCCCATGTGGAATCTTCTACAGGAAAGTTCTTCCACTTGTTGAGATACTATGAAATTGATCGTACTTGTCGAGTTCTTGTTTATGTGACTGCTTCAGAACTTCTTTCGATGTGATGTTGATCTTCCTTTTGTTTCATTAGATTCTGCACCAAAGTTAGGTTATCCTTTGAGAGTTGGAGAACTTGTTGTTGATGCTCGATGTGATCTTCCACTAATTTATCATCCATATTAGCTATTATTTGATCCTTCAAACCATCCAAATTAGCCTCCATTTCTTCTTTTAAACCATCTATGTCATCTTCGATTTCTCTTCGTAAGATCGAAATTTGTTGCACTTAGTACCGTAATTTTGATATCTCATACTGCAATTCTTCCTCTTCATGCGTCATAGTATAGATTTTTGAGGGCTTAATGGGTATGGAATTATTTTTTGGAGGCATTATAGAACCCAATACAAATAAAAATTCTGAAATATGCCCTTGAAATCACTTCAAACTGCTTTTTCAGACACACATTATGCAATTTTAAAAACCAAATACACACCTTTTTCTTGCTTTTGAGGAGCTCGATATTGAAATTGAATTGTATCTATAATTACAGAGCCTAAATATCTGAAATTCAGCCCTGTAGTAGCCCTCTGAAGCTTCTTTCAAATGCCACAGGTCTAATCTGATTTCGATTATTCAAGGCAAAGTTATGTCCAATATCCCACAATGACCCAATTTTGGACTGGTTCAGTAGAGCGAACTTGTATGACTTGCCACGTGTCACTGTTTCCTCCTTTGGCTCTAAAATTGATAGAAAAAACACTAAATTCTGTGCACTTGCGGCCACTTTTTACAGCATTCCAATCCGATTCTCAGAGAGAGAGCTATGAAGATTTTCCCACGATCACCTCTTTGAGATGAAATTCAGATGCTTCAAGAAGCCCTAACTTCCACAGATCATATCTCCGAAAATATTGCGAACCAATTTCTGAAATTTTGCGATGATGTTCCTCAGGATTGTGGCTTCGCACTATAAAAATTTCAACTTCTGAACCTTCGTAAAAAACAATTTATTACGAAAATACCACGATGACCTATTTAGGTTAAATTCAGGAGCCTGCAAAATTACCTAACTTGCACAGATCCTATCTACGAAAATATTGCGAACCAAGCTCTGAAATTTTTTGATGATGTTCCTTAGGATTTTTTCTTCGCACTCTAAAAATTTCAGATTCTGAACCTTCGTAGAAAAAACGTAATAGCAAAAATTCCACGCTGACCTGTTTGGAGCAGTGAAACCCTAGAATCTCAAAGCTCTAATACCAAATGTTGTGAAACCAACTCCAAAAAGAGAAGAAATGGGATATCAACGCCTTAGAAATAAGCCACTTCAAGGGGGAAACCTCCAATACATTAAATGGATGAACAATTTTTCGATGATACAAATGACAAAACCTCTTATCTATATATAGGAGTCCATGGGGCCACAATGTAATCCTAGTGGGGCCACAATGTAATCCTAGCCGACCTAACAATAATAATGTAAGGGCACAATAATAAAAATATGGGGGTTAAAGGGGTACAAAAATAACAATAATGGGGGACTATACTAACATAATAAAGGACTACACTAGTCATATAGGGACCTAACAGACAGCATCACAGAAAATATTAGTGGCAGAGCAACTGAGTGACTCAGGATGACTCACATGCGAGTGTTGGGGTCCTGTTGGGTGTAGCACAAATTGGACTAAATTTTGGCAAAGACTCACCAATTTTTGTAGCGTAGCGCCCAGTTGAACATGTAGTGGAGTACGAAGTGGACCACACAATAGAATTTTTCAATATACTATGTGGTAGTGAGGGGCTTCTAGATAAGTCGAAGCCCCGTCTTTGTGTAAAAGTGCACAATTTTGTAATTGGTTTTGTGCTATAGTTGATTGTTTTATGGATTCCATGGTATTGTAGTGATGTAGCCCCTCAATGAATTGTATATAAAGAGAATCATTTATCTTTGAGAAGACATGATCTATGGATGATATGATGTGTTAGTGTTGTACTTTGTAGTTTTTAATGAGGGGGAGGCTCTGCAACTAAGTGTGAAAAGGCCTAAGTCTATAGTTGAGTGCGCAAATAGCCTGCAGCTTAGTGCATAGGTCGAAGATTAGTTGTATTCAAAGATTTATCATAATAAAGAATAAGTTTTGCGGGTGATAATTTGATGTTCTTATGTGTTTCTTGTATCAATTTTCTTAATATATGTTGTTGTGAAGTAGTTGTTATAGTTGCATGATATTTCTGCGCAGTAATGGTTTATGGACTTATGTGACATATTTTTGTGATTAATTGAATATTGTGAAGTGATTTATAAGCTATATATAATATTCCCAAATGGGGAAAGCAGCAATATATCACATAAACATGGAAAGTAGCAGTGAATACATCAATACACCATTACATGAGACAAATTTACAGCCATATTATTAAATATATCAGCAAATAATTAGGCACAAGGTCTTGAGGATCAAGTCACCCAAGTAATGGGAAACAAGCCTTCAATAGCAAAATATGCTAATACATGAGAAATACTGCCATACAAGTTCCATGAGCCATGACAGCATAGTTTTAGGGCATAAATTGTTGCATAAATATATATCAATGTAGATTTATTTCTATATAGCTCAAAAAATTCTATGAGTGAAGATCTAGACTCCTAAACACATTTCCAAGAGAACCCGGGAAGGGTTTCCGTAAATACCCAAAAGTACAAAAATGCCAGAATGCATCCTTAGGGATAAATTGCAACTGCAAACTGAATACTAGAAGGAGGTGGATGAACTGATAAAAAAATGAATAGATCTCCTCCAACAAAGTCTCCAAGTGAAAGGCTGATCCTAACATTGAAGATCTCACCCTCCAAATCAAGCACTGAAACCTCCACTGCAAATGCTCACTGAAATAACGTAGTCAAAGAGGGAATATGTGTTGTAGATGATGGGAATAGGTTTTCCTGCTACCAAGATGTGAAATAAAGCATAAGAACCTCCCTTGCTCATCTCCCAATGAGAAGAATGCTTCCTCTCCTAAAAAACTAGCTCAGGAAGTGGGTTTCTCAACCCTCCACTGCAACACCCTACAACACAACACAAATCTGAACAGAAATTGCACTGTAGCTAAATAATATAGCTTGGATAGAATTTCTAATGTGTGGAAATGATAGTAAAATACTCTTCCAAGAGGCTCCCTCAAGGGAAGAGGTGGGATCCCCGCTCAGGAACACTCTATGCTAAACAACACTACAAGCTCAACTAAACAGTTGAAGGATGCAAGAAGTCATACAGACCATAAAATCAATAATCAATAACATAACCACTATGGCTACCTTTCCCTCCTTATAAACAATGTGAGCCTTCTCACCTTGAGTCCCACTCATTAGGGTTTCCACTATCATGGATTTTTCCTTCCATTCACCCTGCGCTGTCTCTTATTGATGATATTGTTGACTTGGTCAAACTAGACCTTGTCCACATGCATTAGCCCCTATTCACAAATGACAGTGCTTTATCCAGCTATGAATATGATCCCTTTTCACATTAAGAGGGATTTTATGCCTACTAAAGAGATTTATGGGCCTCCCTACCCATTTATTCATCTAACTAAATGACAAGAGCAAAATTAATATTCTAAAACAGCTACATGCTAATTTAGGAATATTACACTATAAGTAGAAGATAATAGAAATATACCACATCTCCTTGTCCCTAAAGGCTGCAAAAACTTGGTTCTTCATCCACCAATAGTCACTTCGGGTGAGACTGTGATCTACTTGCAGGTTGTTGCCGAAAGGGCCAGTGATCAAGGGTTTTGTTGGTGCACAGTAAGATCGAACCTAGGTCATCCCAAATCAAACTAAAATTAGGTTTAAAGCATTAATAATTTGATTTTATATGTATCATTCTAAATTGCATTGTCCTAGGAAGATGGTCAAGGTTATGACATTCAGGTATGAGTCGACTTATTTGTGACATTGTGTTGTATTAATCTAGATTGATTGTGCATATGTGATTGTTTGGAAATTGTTTATGATTTTATGATGTGAACATGTTAGCTAGTTACTCTTATGTATATTGTGACCTTATTATGATTGAGTTGATATGTTGTGAAGTTATATCATGCTAATCTCGATTTATTATGCAGACAAGATATCCTCCCTTGAGATACATTAAGGTATGAGCTTTCTTATGTTGTCTACTTTGTACTTGAACGTTTGATTATGTCATCTATTTGGTGTTTGAGTGTTTGTGTATATTATGTCGTCCATTTATTGTTGAGGGTTTGATTAATCGCATGATATGAGTATGTGTATAATATTGCATGAAAAAATTTTATTGCTTTAAAATGATAGCACTAACACATATGCATTGAGACAATTGATATGTACTTGAGTGTAAATAGGTAATAGTTGTAGCATCATGTATTATGACTAATGATTGTGAGTTGATTGTTGATTATGAAATGGTTGTTAGTCTTGGTAAAATTTGATTTCGAATTTATAGATATGTTGTCTTGATTTTTGGTACATATGGCTAACTTGTGTGTTCAATTATAGGTCAACATGCTTAGCACAACAAGGTAAGGTAACCAGCCTGTTGTTATGTTTATTTATGCACTGAAAATATGTGTTTATGAAAGTATGATGCAGGGGATTGCAAGGAAAAATATATTGCCATGAAATCTTTGAAAAGGGCCAGGTTGAGATTTCCCTAGGAAGCACCAGGGACCATGGGGATTGAGTCATGGTGATTTTTGCTAGTTTTTCATTTTCGGCCTTTTATGATTTGTTTGCGCTTGATTTGTAGTTTTATTTATGTCCAGTGTGTTATAGGTCAATTTAGGAACCATTCCCAATGATCTGGTTAAACTGGACATCATCCCCAGAACCAATGTATAGGGTCTATCATCCCCTATCATTTCAATTTCTATATGCCCTAAGACAAAGAACAAGAACAAATCATCCATGACTTCCATTGCAAGGTTTTCAAGATTTGAATTATATGTTATATCACCTATGAGCTCACCAACACAGTCTCTTAAGGGGCTAACTGCTTTTCATATGCAGGCACCTCCACTCAAGGGTGCTCTGCAAAGCACTTCCCGACAGCAAGGGTGCGTTGGTCAAATTAGGAGAGAAATTCTCATTGTTCCGAAATCTCCACTTGTCCAGTGCCTTCTAGAAGAGTGCATATGTGTCAAACTTCGAATCCATGTGTCCAATTGACACCTCTGAGCTTGGGAACATGTATTTCCTATTATTATAAATTCATTGATTGTGAACTACCTTCAGCTCATCTATAAATTGAGCACAGATCCTAGTGCTTGAGAAGGAAGAAATTTGGTAGAGAAATTTTGTTGGATTCTCAATTGAGTGTTTGATTTGAGTGATATGCTGCTGGAGAGATGTTCATTGTGATGAGGCTTGGATGATGCTGGAGTTGGTGACATCAAATCAATCATTGGTTGTAACCTCCCCCTTCTATCCATTAATAAATATTGTTGCTTACTTTCCCACATATGTATCTGTATAAGCTTATGTATGATCCAGATTTATGCAGGAACACAACAGAATATAGAAATAACCAGAAACATAGAAATACAATGGAAATAAGGATTTTCACTAATATCAGATCACAGAAATATGCTTACAAACATGATGGAAATAAAATAGCTAGGGTGCTGGTAGCGAATCTATGAGAAGAGATGTGGCGACTACAGACCTCTGAATTGTATTACAATGAGGCTCAAGGGCCTATTTATTATGGATAAACAATGGAGAATTCTAAATGTCCAAAAACCTAACCCTAGGATATGAAGAGCCAAAAATATGGGCCCCGTTTGGGTAAATTGGTGTTTCAACTTCCCAGGGACGTAACTTCGGCATACTATCTCCATTTGGGGCTTCAAAACGGCTCCGGAAGTTCAGGACCCAAAAAACTGCTAAAAATAGTAAGTTGTGAAAAAAACTGAAAGAGACAATGGTGGGGCCCCAAGTGGAATAGGCGGGTGGCCACCAATATCCACTTGGATCATTCCTCCCCCCCTAGGAAGCAATGGTCCCCATTGCATTGAGTTCCTCCATGAGATGAGGAAACTTCTGTTGAACTTGGTCCCTGGTGAACCACTTGCCTTGGTGCAGGAGTTGGCCAGCTTTGATAACCCGATACAGTTGGATCTTCTGTCGATGATTGTTCTTGATTTTCTTGTCCATGATACAATCTGTGGTGGCCGGTTCCATGCAGTCTGGGTTTAATTCTTTTGGTGTGAGTTCTTCTACAATGTCAGAGGTATCCAATAGAGGTGGGAAGTAGGGACGAAGGTGGTCTACATTGAATATTGGGTGCAGACCAAGGAATGGTGGAATACTGAGCTCAAAGGAATTGTTCCCTACAGCCTTGGTGATGGTGTACGACCCATATCAAAGCGGGCGAATCTTGCGGTGGGGTCCATTGAGGCGCTCGTTCTGCAAATGTAGCCACACTTTTTTTTCCACCTGGAAGTTGTGTGGCACCCGATGTTGATCATGTCATTGCTTATACTTAGAATTGGCTCTGTCCAATATGTCATGAACCTGTTGGCAGATGTGCTGAATGTGCTTGATGAAGTTGTTTGCTTTGTCAGCTTCATACTGGACATGAGCCGAATCGGGCTGAGTAGCTGCAAATGGTATGGCTACGTCAATGGGACATAGTGGCTAGAATCCCAAGCCCACCTGAAAGGGGTTGTGGCCAGTTGAGCTGTGGAGAGCCCAGTTATAACTGTGTTGTACATAGGGAAGGCTCTCATCCCATGTGTGTAAATTCTTTGAATTGTACATGCGTAGAATGTGTACAATCATCCTGTTGACGACCTCTGTCTGGCCATCAATTTGGGGATGGAAAGCTATGGACTTGGTGAGCTTGGTGTCCAACATTGACCAGAGGTTGGACCAAAATGTGTTAAGGAACTTGCTGTCACAATCTGATATTATAGATTGTGGGATCCCAAAGTGCACCCACACTCGTTCAAAGAAGACTTTAGCAGTGGCTTCTGCTGTGATATTCTTCTTGCAGACCGCCATAATGGCCATCTTTGAGAATCTGTCGACGACCATGAAAACACAGTCATTTCCATGCTTAGTAGAAGGAAGGCCTGACATGTAATCCATGAAGATGGATTCCCAAGGTCGACTAGGGGTAGGTAGCAGAGTATAGAGCCCTTGCTTCTTGATGGTTGGTTTGGCAATGGCACAAGCAATGCAGGATCTGATGTACTTCTCGACATCCTGTCGAAGGTTCGGCCAATATAAATACTTCTGTAGTATTGCCACTATTTTCTCGACCCCAAAATTCCCAACGACTCGACTGTAGTGCGCTTCCCATATCATCTTGGCACGCTCGCTTGAAGGAACACAAAGGTGTCCCAGGTGACATAATAATGCATCTTGGAGGTGAAAATTTGGAACTTTCATACCCCCCAATAGTGCCTTGTATGTGTAGCTAAATTCTGGATCGCTCTTGTAGAGAAGCGGCCAATCAGAAGTCTCATGCCCACAAGAGTTGAGAACGGTGGTTATGGCCATGATCGGTGGTTGACTAAGGCAATCTGCAACATTATTGGTGCTACCCTTCTTGTACTTGATGTGCAAAGTAAATTGTTACAGATATGTTGACCACTTCTGATGGCGATCATTCTGCAACTTCTCTTGTGTCTGTATGAACTGCAAGGGTCGGTGGTCTGTGTGGATGATTGTCTCCTTCCCCAAAATGTAATGCTTCCATTGTCGACAAGCCTGCACAATGGAATAAATTTCTTTGTCATAAGTGGGATACTTTCGAACTGTGTTGAACAATGTCTCATTGTGATATGCCACTGGATGCCCATATTGAGTAAGAACTGCCCCAATAGCATAGTCAGAGGCATCTGTCTCAATCTCAAATGGTTGTTGCAAGTCTGGTAATGTGAGGACCGAGGCAGAACAGAGGCGATGTTTCAATTCTACGAATGCCTTCTATTGAGATTCCGACCAACAAAATTTTGCTTTTGCTCCTCCCTTGGTGACTTGACTCAAGGGCCAAGTGATATGACAGAATCCAAACACGAACTTGCGGTAGAAATTAGCAAGACCTAGAAAGCTACAAAGCTTTGTTAGGGTGGTTGGGGCTGGCTAATCCCGAATGACTTGGATCTTGGCTGGATCCACATGCACCCCCCTTTCATCAATAATGTATCCCAGATATTGAACTTGGGTCATGCCAAAAGTGCACTTCTCCAAATTGGCACACAACTTGTGTTGCCACAGTGTCTGGAGGACTTCTTAGATGTGGTGGAGGTGCTCCTCCCAAGTCTGGTTGAAGATAAGAATGTCATTCAAGTATACCATTACAATTGAGTTGGTGAATGGATGAGAGATCTCGTCCATCATCCTCATGAAGGTTGCGGGAGCATTTGTCAATCTGAAAGGCATGACGAGCCATTCGAAAAGGCCCTCCTTAGCTTTTAAGGTAGTCTTCCACACATCGGAGGGTTCGATTAGTACCTGGTGATACCCATACTTCAAGTCGATCTTGCTGAAATATTTTTCCCCTTTGAGTTGGTCCAAAAGGTCATCAATCCGTGGGATCGGGTACCTATTCCGAACAGTGATCTTGTTCAGTGCCCGATAATCAATATAGAGTCTCCAAGTCCCATCCTTCTTCTGTACCAACACGATTTGGCTCCCACAGGGTGATGAACTTGGCCAGATGTGACCTTTTTGCAGCAGCTCCTGAATCTGCCTCTTGATTTCATCATTCTCCATAACAGAGCACCTATAGATTGGTCCATTGGGTAGCGGTGCACCTGGGGTCAGGTCAATGGGGTGCTTGACCTGAGAGTGTAGAGGCACCCCTGTGGGTGAGGTGAAGATGTCCCCGTACTCCTCCACAACCTTGTCCATTTGTTGTTGGCATGCAGAGGAGCCATGTTTGGAGGTCATGGCCACAGTCTTCTTCTTGCCCTGGGGGCGGATCATCAGGAAAACAAATTTGCTAGTTTGGGAAATGAGCTTACTGCATTGTTTTGCAGTAACCAAAGAAATAGTGGGAGGTGGTGGTACCTATGGTATCCTGTACAATTTATTTCCCAAAGTAACAATAACAGCGCAAGGACAAGACTCATACACAGCATGTCGCTTCCACAAGTATGGTTGGCCTAATAATACATCAGAAACATCAATAGGAGCAATGTCACACAATACCTCATCCATGAAGGGCTTGATGCTATAGGGAAGGTGAAACTACTGGCTGACGTGGAGATCCCGTCCCTGGTGAAGCCACCCGATGGTGTATGGCTGTGGGTGCCTGTGGTCGGCAAGCCCAACCGCTTCACAACATCTGCTAAAATGAGGTTCTTTTGGCTCCCATTGTCAACAATGAACCATAGCAGGGAACCCTTTACCCACATCTGGGAGTGGAAGAGACGCTCTACCTCCTCTGGATCTTCTGGTTCCTCCTTCTGGATCTTCGTAGTGGCAATAATGGCGTTGGGCTCCGCATCGATAATATGCTTCCCTTTGTCATTCACCTTGTCAGGTTATGATTCAGAGTCAGAGCATGCATCTGATTCAAAAGCCCTCATCTCGGCCACCAGCCATTTCTTGGTTTGACACTCACTTGTGTTGTGAGTGGAGCTCTTATGGAACTCACACCACTTTCCCGTGTCCTTCTTTGGCTTCAAGGTGTTGTTCTTTGCTTGTGTCTTTGGTAGGTTGTCTTGGGCCGCAATGCCTTGGCTTTGTCCTTTGTTCTACGGTTTGGGGGCACCTTTCCCTTGCTTTTGATTCGCAGATCCAAAGTCTTGCTTCTTCTGTTTGAATTTATGCTCAATCTTGGTAGCACATCGGTATGTCGTACCAAGAGAGGAGATGTCGAGGAACTCCATTTCCTCCTGAATGTATCTGTGCAGACAATCGTGATACTTTAGCACCAAATGTTTCTCTGAATCTTTGATACCCAACTTTGTGCGCAGGGTATGGAACAAATTCGTTAGCTTATGCACATCTTGATCCCTTTGTTGCCACAATGTGGTCCATTGTATGTACTTGTCCTCATAGCTCCCCACGGGATAGTATTGTTCCTTGATGGCATATCAGAAAGAATTCCAAGTGGGTACGGCTGAGAACAGAGAGGGTTCTGTCTCATCCATTTTCTCACAGTAGGTTTCCCACCAGTCCTTGACATGGGGGTTAGCTTTGAGGAGTGAAAAAATAATCTTCTCCCGATCAGAAAATCATGAATTGAGAAATATCCTTCTAATAGATTCAACCATATATCTACGGCATCTGCATCTATTTGACCCTCAACTATGGGAATGTCAAAGTTTACTTGTACCTTAAAGGGAGTCGCGCCTCTAGAGTGGCTGCTAGATGCAGATGCGTCGCCGATGGGTAGTCGTTGAAGGATCTGGGCAAAGTTATCCATCATCGTATTCCTTTGTTTTTAGAGGGCCTCCTCGAGCAATATTTTTATAGGATCTCCTGCTCCCTCATCTTTCTTTTCGTCCCCCATGGGCGTCCGTCGGGGTTTGCGAGGCTGATCTTGCAAAGGTTCCACCATATCGAGCCCTAACTCCTTATACCCCGACCTCGTTGGGGACATGCAAAGAAGTATCGAGAAAAATCAAACCTCTCTGATACCACTGATCTGGATTTATGCAAGAACACAACAGAATACAGAAATAACCATAAACATAGAAATACAGCAAAAATAAGGCTTCATTTCATTAATATCAAATCACAAAAATATTCTTACAAACATGATGGAAATAAAATAGCTAGGGTGTTGGTAGCGAATATCTGAGAAGAGATGTGGCAAATACATACCTCTGAACTATATTACAATGAGCCTCGAGGGCCTATTTATTATGGAGAAACAATGGAGAATTCTAAACGTCCAAAAACCTAACCTTAGGAGATGAAGCGCCAAAACTATGGGCCCCATTTGGGTAAATTGGTGTTTCAACTTCCCAGGGAGGTAACTTCGGCATACTATCTCTGTTTGGGGCTTCAAAATGGCTACAGAAGTTCAGGACCCGAAAAACTGCTAAAAATAGTAAGTTGTGAAAAAAACTGAAAGAGACAATGGTGGGGCCCCAAGTGGAATAGGCGGGTGGCCACCAATATCCACCTGGATCAATGTATTTCATATTATGGATTCTTATATGGTTTATATGTCTCATTTTTCATTGATTTAACTGATTAACGTGAATATCCATCTATATATTGCAATCTCTTTGATGTTTCGTGTTCATGCTTGCAGGAAATATTTTGGCAATCAAGCTTGGATAGGAGCTAAAGCAAGAGCGACAGAAGGAGAATAGGAAGCACTTGGACTCCAACTAGGTTTCTTAATCTATTCTGTGTATCTATTTACTATTAGGAAAATTATCTGCAAAGTCTTTAACATGTTCTAAATGAGCACCAGATTTAGGGAATGTGTTTTATCCGTAATTCATAATTCTGTATAACAAATTGGCGACTCTGTTGGGGAGTTTACCCTTCATCCTTAGTGTGTTTTCCTTTGTTTATCCACCCAGTAGCATTTACTCTTAAATATTAGGCTATTTGAAATAAAAAATTGCATTAGAAGTGTGCTAAACAGCTTGAGTTTTTGTTCTCTGCTATGCCCAATGCACTATTGAACATGACATAGTGCTTTGCAAAGCACTACCTCCCACTCAACGGTGCTTTTCAACGCACTGTCTCCCCTTAGAGGTTGTGTTTCCCCCTAGATCCAACCAAATTCCCATTGAATTTTTCATTGCATTTTCTTTCAGCCTTTTGTTTGATGTGTTTTCAAGTGCTTGATGCCTCATAGGGACTAGTGACTTTACCTAAATCTTCCTCCTTTGAAAGATAAGTTTGTTCAATGTCTCTTTAAAGTGTTTTTATTTATCATTAACAAATCAAATTCAAAGTATTTTTATTTCTGCATTAGATCCATTTGCTTTTGAAAAGGGAATTGTCGTTAAATTCTTAGTTTCCTATAGGAGAAATTGTAGTTTCGTTCTTCATTTTTCCTAAAAGAGAAATTCTTGTTCAATTCATCATTTCTCAAAGAAAAAACATTTGTTTTTGTTGATTTGATGCATGTAGTTTCCTTTTTTGTATTCACATTAAAGGGACTGAAAATAAAAGCTTGTATCTGCATGTAGTGTATTGTGTGTTTTGCATAGGAAAAAATTAGGAAAGTTGCATATTAGTTTGTGCTCTTTGTTGTTTGCTCTCAAAATTGATTGCTCTTTCCCTCTAGTAGCTAGGATTTTAATTGAAGAAACTAAAATTTAAAAATTTTCTTATCATTTTATTTTGTATTTTAGGAATTTCCATCACATTATCGCGATGAACCTTGAAAGGAAAATTGATAAACAAGATCAACTTAAAATTTACATCAATTTAGCTAACAAAGCATTGGAACCATAACGATATCATTTAGAAGGTCTAGGCTAGAGACGTGTTCCAACGTCATGAAAAATAGAAACTGTCGTTAATTTTCTATGATACATTCCAAGTGTGATACTTCACTCCACGTACGTAAGTATATCGTAGCTCGTCCACATACCTTCGGGTATATCGGGCGGTGTTATAGTACGAAAAGTATAAATGGGTTCTCTCACTATGCAGTTTTGCATTAGACAACGTTATTACGGACTTGGGCCTCCACGTACCTTCGGTTATATTTTTGAGGACAAATTTAGGTTTCTATCCATCCATAGTGAACCGAGTCAGCCGCCTTGTAAATTGTGATACACCGAACACAGCATTCGGGGAGATTGTCTGCCCGAACTTCTTGGTTCGCCAAGAGGTATTCTGCAGTTCACAGTTTCCTGGTAAACCTTTTTCCTATCATTACCCTTTTTTTTTGTTTTTTTTTGTTATAAAATAAATCAGTAATTGTGGAAGAACAAAATCCTTTTCCCTATCATTCGCGTATATTAGCATTGAAACCACCTTTACCACCAAAAATTACTTCTGGTCGGCGAAGGCGACATCACTCTAACGAAACCAGTACTATCAGTACCTCTGGTGAAGCATCATCTTCCCATATACCAGAGTTGGCACAAGTTGTTTCTACAAATCCTAATTTGTCTACTATTGTCGAGACGGAGTCCTCACAACTACCTATGGTCATGATCCATCCAATCAGTGAGACCATACCTCCTGAACTCGACGTTGTTCAATTGGAAGGTTATCTAGATCCTGTCTCTTCTTTGCCAAAACATCTGAATCCCGAAGTCAAACGACCAGAAGTTGTTCCTGTATTGGTCATCCTAAAAATTTTGTATCCATTGAGTCTCCCATATCGCACAGTCAACATCCTGAAATATAATTTGGGCCTGACAACAAAATACTTCCACATGGTTTGATTTCGATTGAATAGATCCCACAAGACGAAAAACCTTTAACTCCAACCCATTTTGGGGAGGATCTTTTCTTGTATGTGTATTTTCCTCAATCAAATCCCTCTACTTTTGTTGATCCTTTGCCTATTCAAATTCCCATCATTTCAAAAGGGTACACATTTTTTCAAGTAACCATGCCTGAACCAACATCTTCAGTTGGGCCATATGTTCCAATTGCATTAGCACCTGCTCTCGCTACCCTGTTGACGTTCACAACTTCACCAGAGTCATATTTACATGGAGGTCCTTTGCTTCCATCAGGTTATAAATATTTATCTGGAATTTTCTCTGGTGCATCTTAAAACCTATGGACTTCACCAATGTCATCGTCTGGTATTCTAACTGGTAAACCTATAGTGAGTACTGAATGGCTTGATCTTTTATATCCATCATTAGGGCAATATCAAGCTGGTCCATCTGGGTCTATTCCATCCAGTACCATCTCAATTGGAATCCTTGCATTTGGAGAACAATATTTTCCGTCTTATTATCCTCCTCATGCTAGGGGGCAACCTATGGTCACCCACTTCGACAATACTCCGTCATTTTTTGGTCAACCTAATGTCGAAATGAATTTTTGTCAATGGCAACCCACTATGCCTATCCAACCACAAACGATTGTACACTTGTATCAACCAGTTCAACCTGTTACACACACATCCATTCCAATTATTAATACATATTTACCCCTGTTAAAGGCATAAAATGTTGTTCCTCAACCGTTTCAGGTGGGTCCTTCAACTCAATACCCTCAAATAGTGGGCCCTCAGACTCCAACTCCTTCGGCCAATATACAACAGCAACCTGTACCCAGAATCATGTAATCACAAGTTGGATTACCATATTATGGAATGCCACAAAAAGAACCAGGTTATACATATCCTCAACCGAATCCAAGTTATCCTAATTTGGGTTATAACATTGGTGGACAGACCCCTTGGAAGCCTTAGGCACAAATGCCTCAACCTTCATTTCAACAAGTATCGTACCCAGGTTTTGGTCAACAGAATCCTCAAGCGTTTTCCTATCAAACAACCCCTATTTGGGTTACCAGCAGCAGATTCCTTATGTTGGTGCTCAAAGGCCTGTTGCACAAGCAATTCCATCATACCCTGGCTATTCTCAACCTAACCTTAATCGACAGTTTCCTTTTGTTGCAAATTTAGAGTTACCAGATTTAAATCGGTTAACCAATGACCCAATCAACTATGCTCCTTGGTGGCTGGTGATACCTCACAAATTACCCTCGGATATTCTTAAGTTCAATGAAAACCCTATGGAATATCCGTCGACTCATGTTATGACTTATCATTTGTGGTGTTCATCAAACTCCCTGAATGATGACTCTAATTGACTACGTCTTTTCTAGCGTACGCTCATGGGTTCGGCTGCAAAATGGTACATTGAGTTACCTAGAGCTTCTTTTGATAACTTCACTGCCATAGCTACTGTCTTTTTGACTCACTTCCAGTTACCCATACGATATGAAACTATAATGGAACTCTTGACTAATTTTAAATAGACTAATGCTACTCACATTTTTTATCATATTCATGAGTGGTGTCGTTGTCGTAGAATGGTTAAGACATTTGTTCCTAATCAGCTCCTTGCTAAGTGGTTCATTAAGTCCCTGTTACCATCTATAACTGAGGATGTGGCTAAGAGTGGCTTCGTCACTGAAGAGCAGGTCATTTCTCTTGCTCAATATTTAGATTTGATTTATACTCATTCTAACATGCTCTACGAAAAAATTCCAAATGCGCTGTGATCTAATTTTACTGTTCCTCCTCAATTAAAGGACTCTCATGGCGGAGACGGTATGATTAGTACTGCAAGCACACATCATAATACTGCATCTGATCCTACACGTTCTTCTGAAATCAATGCCGTGTCATTTCACAAAGGAAAAAGTGACAAGCAACCCAGAATTAAGAAAAAAGGGAAATCAAAGAAAAATAAAACTTCTAACCTGCAGGAAATATCATCTGATCAATCGTTTGGAAATAGGAAACCTCATTTTCCATGCATAATCTGTAATGAGGAACACTTTGTTCGAGATTTTCCTCACCGCGCCGAAGTCTAAAAAATGATTAAGACTTCACATGCGTCATCTGTGTTGACATATCCGTTTCCGAACCTGGACACCAATTTGGTTGCTACGGATCCAGCTTCTAGTTCCCAAGTGCTTAGGTTATCTGTCACAAAAAATTCAACAGATATTTTGGTGTCAACGCGTAATAAAGGTTATGGTAGTCAGGGTATTGATCAACCTACTACCACAACCACGAATCCTTCTACAAAATCGGTACCGCCTACTGTTATTCCTGAATTGACAATCAAGCCACCGAAGGGATTCGTTCATAAATCGACATATAATCCTCGAGCAAGAGCTACTCAAAATTATAATATAGTTGAAGATTTGGCTCAATCACCTTTAGCTATGTCAGCTCTTGAGGTATTAAAAAATTTTCCCTCCGAGAAACAGGCTTTATTGTCGGCTATTAGTGGAATTGATCTGACTGATTCTAATCTCGTAGTCTTTAATCATACGGGCTATGTGCCGCAGTTACTAGCAGAATTGGAATTCTCCATACAAGTAAATGTTCTCAATCACCTTGTTCATTGTATTATTATTGATGAGGAAGAATCTATGTGCATTATGTCTCTAAACTGTTGGAAGTCACTTGGCTCGCCACGCCTATCTCAATCATCAATGACATTGAAGGCTTCTGACGAACGTACATATAAGCCTTATGGTATTATTAATAACCTACTTGTTGAACTAGGGGGAAAAACAGTGAATGTTGATGTTGAGGTTGTTGACGGGCCACTTGACTATAATATTCTACTTGGAAGGCCTTGGGTATATGCTATGACTGCAATTGTTTCTACAAATTTTAGAATGATCGCCTTTCCACATAAAGGTAGTATCACAGTCATAAATCAACTATCCTTCTTTGCCTCCTCCTCACAGGTAACTGGAAGTGTTCCATTCGTTCATGCACCCCACTCGCACTTCAGAACATTGGTGTAGGACTCTTAAAGGATTCCACTCTCATGGGAACCTTTGCATTACCGCTGCCTACGACGTCGACGGAAATTGCAAGTATAGAGACCTGCTACATGATCTCTTCCACTTCATCTAGCTTAAGGAAGAGTATGGGTGATTATGAAATTGTTACATTGGATGATTTTTTTTCACCCAGCCTTATTGAGCTGGCATAGTAGTGAATCTATCCGGCTTGGGCAGCGAATCTGAAATCATCATCGCCGGTTGTTCGGGTTGATCATTCATTAGATTTTTGTACTCCATCTTATCCTTTTTCCTCAAATTTCTTGACAAATGAGAATATTTTGGAAACCATGATGTCAGAAGGAGAACCATGGGAATATTATCACCATCGTTCCCATCTCCCTGATTATGAAGATAATCTTAGTGAACTATATCACCCATCAATCAAAAATTTCTTTTCGAATTCTTTACCTATTAATGCAATCAATTTCGAGAAAAATTTGTCAAATATTCAAGAAACTATTTCTATCGATGTTTCTACCAAACCTGGTGTGGTAGAAAATATTAGTGTCGGCATGTCTTGTTCTCCATCAAAACTTGAAACATATCACTCTTTATTTCATGAATTTCGGGATATCTTTTCCTGGTCTTACGAGGAGATGCCAGGTATTGACACTAGTATCGTTGAACACACTATTAATATGTACCCTAATGTCAAGCTAGTACGTCAACGCCTTCGTCCTGTTCATCCAAAGAAGGCTACCGCCATTAAAGCAGAAGTTGAAAAACTTTTGCGTGTTGGTTTTATTTTCCCCGTTCCGCTAAATGAGTGGGTTTCAAACATCGTTCCTGTCATGAAAAAACAAGGAACCATCAGAGTATGCGTCGATTATCTGGATGTTAATCTTTCTTGTCCAAAAGAAAACTATCCTACTCCCTTTATCGACCATATTATTGACAATTGTGCTGGATGTGAAATATTTCCATTCATGCATGGATTTTCCGACTACAATAAAATCAATATCCGCCCAAAGGATCAACATAATACAACATTCATCTGTCTCTCGGGCACATTCACTTATAGGAAACTACCATTTGTTTTAAAGAACGTTGGGGCTACTTTTCAAAGAGCAATGGATTATGCTTTCAATGACATCAAACACATTGTTCAACCCTATCTAGATGATTTACCTGCACATTCACGAAATCAGATTGATCACCTGTTGCATTTGAGAGCCATATTTTTACGATGCTGACAGTACAAAATATGCCTCAATCCACATAAATGTGTGTTTTTTGTAGGGTCTAGTAGTTTTCTTGGATTCATAGTCTCAAAATAAGGAATTCGAATCAACCCATCGAAGGTCCAGGCCATTCTTGATTTTCCTGCGCCATCAAATTTACTTTAGATATAGAAACTTCAAGGAAAGGCTAACTTCCTAAGGAGGTTCATACCCAACTACGCCAAAATGGTTAAAGGATTTACTCGACTCTTGAAAAAGGGGGTTCCCTTCCATTGGGACCAAGTTGCGCAAGCTTCTTTTGATGTTGTCAAGGATACTCTTGTCTGGGCGTCATTAATGTATCCCCCCAATTATGAGAATGATTATTTCTTATATATCATTGTGGATGATACGACCATTCCTATGGTATTAGTCCAAGTAGAAAATGGGATATAACATCCGATCTATTATTTGAGTCGTAATCTCAATGATACAGAAGTCAAGTATTCATATGTAGAAAAGCTTGCCTTGGCAGCTGTTCAAGCTATCCAAATATTTTGCCACTATATCCTGTTCTGGAAGACCATTGTCGTTTCAAATTGCAACCCCGTGACTTATATCTTATCACGTTAATTGCTAGGGGGGAATATTAAAAATGGATTGTCATTTTGCAGGAATTTCATTTGGAATTCATCAAATCCAAGTCAAAGAAGTCTTTAATTTTTGGCAGAGCTTCTATGTGACCTTCCCTCTGATAGTACTGTTACTACGTCAAAACCATTAATTCCTGACAAGTCTCTATTTCTAATCGGATCATCTGATCCTTGGTATGGAGATTTTATCATTTATCTCCAAACCCAAAATTTTCAGCTTGATACCTCTCGCTCTGACCAGCGACGTATTTGATACCAAGCCAAAGATTATCTGATCGTCGGCGATACACTTTATCATCGTGGTATCGATACAATTTTAAGAAGGTGACTCACTCATGAGGAGGCCGAAAAGGTTCAAATGATTTTCATGCTGGGGCTTGTGGTGGAAATTTATCTGGATACGATACCGCGCAAAAGATGCTCCGCACCGGTTACTTCTGGCCTACCATATTTCTCGACTGCATCCTCGCGGTTAGAAGTTGTCATGCGTGCCAGATTTTTTATCGTAAAATCTGCAAGCTGCCAGCGCCAATGGATAATTTTGTCTCTGTGGGACCATTTTCAAAATGGGGTATTGACTTCATGACCTGTAACCCTCATTCTTCTAGGGGGCATGGTTATATTATTGTCGCAGTAGACTACTTTACCAAATGGGCCGAAGCGATGCCTACATTCAACAACACAGGACAAACATCTGCATTGTTTTTATTTAATCATGTTATTGCATGGTTTGGGGTCCCACAAGATATAGTTACAGATCATGGGAAGCATTTTCACAACCAAATCATGACTGAATTGACTGCCAAGTTAGGATTGTCACATGATAATTCTACTCATTATCCACAATCAAATGGAAAAGTCGAAGTTATCAACAAGATTCTTAAACGTATGCTTCAACGAATGATATGAGTTCATAAAAGAAACTGGAATTTGATCCTATACTTGGCCTTGTCGGCATACCGAACCTCAGTGAGAAACATAACCGGATTTACTCCTTTTCAATTGGTGTATGGTCTAGAAGCTATCTTGCCAATCCAATGTGAAATATCGTCGTTGAAACTTGAAATCCACTTGTTACCGAACACCTCAGAAGCAGAAGTGTGTCTTTTTAACCTCATCCACCTTGATGAAACGCATTGTGAAGCCCAATTGGCCAATGAAAAGCATAAGAGATGTATAAAGGCGCAATACGACAAAAATGTCCAGCCTTGCATTTTCTTGGAGGGTGACTTGGTCCTTCTTTATGATCAAGAATTTGATGTAATAGGTACAGGGAAATTTGAACCATTATGGCATGGCCCCTATATTTTCAAAAGATTTCTTGCTAAAGGTGCCTACGAGTTTGTGGATTACGATGGAATTCCATTGGCGCAGCCCTGAAATGGGTTGTATCTGAAACGTTACTATGCTTAATCATGAGCGTAGTAATTTTTTGTATTATATTTTATATACATGTTGTTGATTTGCATTCATTGTCTTAGTTTGTTTTTAGATTTTTCTTGATGTTAGTAATCCACTTTACATTTCATCGCATATGTATGAATCTTTAGAACCATTTTTTGGATATGTTGATGGTGCTATTCGTAGTATGCAGAATCTATCCTCTGCAGCGTGGGCCATTTTCATTCCGAGCGGCGAGTTAGTGAGTTTTTGAGGGATTTTTATTGGTAGATCGAAAAACTATATTGCTGAGTATAGCGGGTTGATTGAACTTCTATCTGATGCCATTTCATTTGGTATTAACCGCATCATCATAAGGTTAGACTCACAACTTGTGGTATTAAAACTTACTAGTGTCTATATTGTTAGAAATCCAACATTGCATCATTTTTTCCTAAGAGTTCGATTGTTGGAAAGACACTTTGATTCTATTCAATATCAACACATTTCCAAAAAATTGAACACATTGATCAGCTAATCATGTTTTAGACAGACATTTGCAACACATGTAAAGATACATTCACATAATTGAATAGGATTACGCAATAAACATAGGAAAACACTGAAATAAAATAGATAAATAGTTATAGGTTTTTACAAAAATTTGTG
Organism: Pinus albicaulis; assembly: GCA_034641835.2. Lineage (NCBI taxonomy): Eukaryota > Viridiplantae > Streptophyta > Pinopsida > Pinales > Pinaceae > Pinus > Pinus albicaulis. The sequence goes on from CM076582.1 coordinate 242,913,306, forward strand.
CCCAAGACACATTGGTCATCTAACCTCAAAATGTATGCAAAATGTCGAAAATAAACTAGTGATGCTCATGGTAACATGTTATAGATCTAGCTATCCTACACAGTAACCAAATCCAACGGTTAGAAACACCTATATTGTGGCGCTACAGTCTCATGGGTAACTCTTCGATCCGTAAATCCGGAATCCCAAAGGTCAACCCCTCTATGTGCTGCCGAAGCTCAGTCAAAGTCTCAACCATGTCTAGATCCTGAAGGACTGGTCTCCAGACAGCCCTCTCTGCTGGCTCATTCGCTCCATGCTCTAGTTCCTCCACCAGTTGAACTCGACCAACATCTGCATTACATTAAAACTTTAGTTTAGTCTTGGGAAAACATCAAAATAAAAAAAAATTGTATAAACCTTAGAAAAATAAAAAACATGGTCAAAAAATTCTTACCTATTGCACCCCACTGAGCGCCTTCTACTAAGTCTAAGTCTGGATCTCCTAGGAAATCGACGCCTGCCTATGCATACTCATCAATGGCGACAACCTCTCACCTGAACCAGGCGAAGAACGCAGTCGAGAACATAATGGTTGATTGGCATGCATGCCTACCCATTAGTTCTACCAATCTCTGCATCATCGGATCTCTAGGGTTAGACACACCTAGTGTCACATGCTCAGGCTACATAAGTGTAATCCGATCTAAGGAAAATGAAATGAGGATCGAACCATAACTAAAGTTCTTATTCCTTCCTCCCTTTTCCTTGTTTAGTTGTTCCTTTATTTGGTAAAGTACAACTTCAGACCAGTTGAATATTGTTGGCTCCATGCACTCTAGCGCATACTGCATATACAATCTATTCACTACATGTAGTGCAACGGTGCTGGCAAGTTTTTCGATCGTGAAAATAATGGTTCTCAAAGGAAAATATCGAACGTCACGGATGTTTATTTTCCCGTGTTTGATTAGCTCTACCCCTAGATAGAAATACTGCAAAACAATCTCTCATTGTCTCTCCTCCAAGAGCAGACCCTGAGAGTGAAATGGGCAAGCCTCTCCTCGACAAACCTATGAGAAAGTATACATCCTCAACTGTAATATGAACCACTTTGTTCCTAATGTGAAATACCTCAATAGCTGGATCCCATGCTTGAACTAGGAACTCCAAGAGTTCTATTTGTTGCATCATCCTTGACAAGTGGAAGTACTTTAACAACCCACAATCTCTTAGGGCTCTTATTGTACTCGGATCATTTAGGGCAACCATATTCTATTCTTCATGCTCTCTTTCTCTCCAAGTAATTGTCATTCTAGTCCGATGAAATTCTGAAACATAACCATAAGACTCATTAGACTCCTCTTAATGCAAAAAATTAGACAAATTTTGGGCACAGTGCAAGAATAAAAAATGGTAATTGCACCCAACGCAGTCGTGAACAAGGGACAGTGCATTGCATATGTTGAGTCTCAATTCTGCATCTTTTCCATACACTTTTCTATACCTTTTTCACTCACCTGAACCTCCCAAATTGTCAATATCATTGTATATTAATTTCAAAAGAGCATCTAACATGGTTTTTAATTATATTTTTGTGTCTGCTGTTTGATTTAGATTTTGTTCATTTAGCTGCGGAATCTTGCCACTTTCCGCAGCTGCTGCAACTTTCCGCAGCCATTTTGTGAAACTCTATGTTACAGGTGTCTACAGGAAAAACGGGCCACATGGGCAAGTCAGAACTGATGTGGACATGGTTCGTGTCCTATTGGTTCGAGCAAACTCATCTAAAGAAGCTGCGGTCAAAGGCGTCCAAATGGAAGTCAACCATAGAGTCTCACGGTGACAGGACTCTGTTTCGTGTCACGTGAAGGTTCATATGGCCGTTTCTGAGTTGCGGAGGACAAGTCGACATCTGTACATGGCTCCATAGCCGAATTAAAACATCCACTCCTCATAGATTTACTTTGCAATACGGCCATGATCCTAGATCCGTGGACGTAATGGTCTACGTGTTCTCCACCAGCATAAACTTTAGGAATTAGTTATGTTTCTTTTGTTATAAATAACGCGTTTGCATACGCATATGGAGTTAGTCTCGATTAGTCTCTGTTATCTTTTATTAGTCTGCTCTGTAATGTAATTACGTTGCCTTTGTGCCGTAATACTACCTTACTGTTATGACTGCATTTTAATATAAGAAGACTCTGTTTTCCAACATAATTCGTACTTGAAGATTATTGCCAAGGCCGGTGTAGAGGGCCCCTGCACTTGCCAAGGTTCTGTGCATTATTGTATAGTTCTTCTTTTATTTCTTTAAAGCTCATTGTGCCATAATCCATTCACATGTTTATACATTGCATCTTTCATGGTATATATGCTTCATTTCTGTTTATAAACTTTCATGCTTTCCATTTCACTTTTGTCTTTCATGTTTTATGTTATTGATTACTGATCAGTGTTCTTGTTTCAGGTTATAGATAGGCAGCCCGGGCATTTGCATAACTTTTTGACTAATGACATGGAATTAACATTATTCTGCTGCTAATTTGCTTTTCTTAGTTTCTGTTTAATTTCAGTACTGCTTTTTTTAATTTAGTTTTGCTCATTTTCTTCAGTAGTTAAATTTAGATATATTAAACTGCTCATAACATCTTCAGTTGCCTCCGAAAGCCACAGCTGGACTGATGGTGAGGGATTGTATTATGAAATGTGTAGTTTGGTATTAGTTTCCTTTCTACAAATTTAGATATATTAAACTGCTCATAACATCTTCAGTTGCCTCCGAAAGCCACAGTTGGACTGATGGTGAGGGATTGTATTATGAAATGTGTAGTTTGGTATTAGTTTCCTTTCTGCAAGATTAGAAATATTAAATTGTGCATGACATCTTCAGTTACCTCCGAAAGCCACAGCTGGACTGATGGTGAGGGATTGTATTATGAAATGTGTAGTTGGTATTTGCATGACATCTTCAGTTACCTCCGAAAGCCACAGCTGGACTGATGGTGAGGGATTGTATTATGAAATGTGTAGTTTGGTATTAATTTCCTTTCTACAAGATTAGAAATATTAAATTGTGCATGACATCTTCAGTTACCTCCGAAAGCCACAGCTGGACTGATGGTGAGGGATTGAATTATGAATGTATGGTTTGATATTAGTTTACTTTCTGCAAGTTAGATATCAGTTACTCAAGTTGTCTATGGTTACTTCCGAAAATCATAGCTGGACTAATGATGAGGGATCAGAAGACAAGTTGATGTAAATTGATTTAGATTTACTTTATTGCAACTTTTGGATTTCTTTCAGCATAATTTATTTTGTGTTTAGACAGCAGCAAGAATAGTTTGGTTTCATGCTCACTAGTTCACTATTTTGATTCATTAAACTAGCAGCACCTTTTCATTTCAGCAGCATATTTTCATTTCCTTTCAAGTTTTGTCATTGTAAATTTCAAATTCCTTTTTAAGTTTCAAGTTGGTAAATCATTATAGAGGATATCATTTCCTTGAACAAACATAACCATACTTGTTTTCATTTTAGAATTTCCATTTCATCTTAGAAAACCAAAAACGACAAAAAGTTAAGAAATAGGTTATCTTGCACATATAGTGCGCCTCACTTCATCAGCTTACGAATCCCGGATTGACAAATTAAATGCAGCAATTTAGGACACACTAAATTGACCAAACAGCATATGCACCTAGGCTTCAATTTAGGTGCCCCACAATGCACTTTTCGATGCTCAAGGGTGCGTTGCCCTCTTTGGAAGAATAATTTACCCTAGAGGGACCAAATCCGTAAAAAATTGCAATGAAAGGAAATGAATTGACTATTGAAAGAAAGAGAGGGTTCATGGCACTAACCTAGATCAAACGGTGATGAAAACCATCCACAGAATCGATCGCAATCAACAGTTGAAGTTCAGGGGAAAAAACAGGTTCAGAGCTCCAAAATGGAAATGGTAACTTTTGAATGGTAAAAATGAATAGTAAAACTCTTTTTATTAGTCATTTGATTATTTACAAATCATATTTATTGTTGTGATTATGGTTTTATTATATTTTTATCATGAAACAGGTATTTTTAATCCATTTGATGTTGTTCTGAACAGGTTTTACAAATCATGAACAGATTAGTCGTACAAATTTATTTCAAGAATGAATTGACCACAAAGCTTACTTTTGTCCTTATTTTTGGAGCTTTGTTAAAAATAAAAAAGGACTTGAAGCGCACTTTTATCTCTTTTTTGAGATTCGATAAAAATGAAAAAGGAACCCTTGGAGTCTTATTTTAGCTCTTTTCAGACTCCGATAATGTGAAAAGATTGTCGAGCACTTGTATTTTCGAGTTCGTAAAATTAAATGATTGATATCTACCCAGTATAATTTTAACCCTTTTCAGGACTGACATAGATTACTTACGAAAAAAGGAATACCTTAGTCAAACATGACTAAAGAGGTTCTCTCAGATATTATTTTACACTTTTTCAAATCTGAGCGACAACTTTAAGAAAAATTACTTATGGTTTCAAACTCTCTAAATATGAAAAAGGATCGGGTTATCACGGTCGTTAGGCTCGTTAAAACATAAAATAGCAGTGGGCTTGTCGATCATGGCAAGAATCGAGTTCCATTCATCATTAGACTCATTAAATTATTAAATAGCGATACATTATTCGCTGAAAGGGTTGAATTATAGATCAATCATATGTTATCCTCCTCAAGCTTGTTAAAAATAAAGAGGTACTGGTCAACAAATGACCGAGGAAAATTTGGGAAAGTGAACAGAACTTTTTAAGGTAGCATGTCACTCTTGAACATGACACTTCACTCCATCACTGTAACTGTTTGGGCTCGGTAATCTTCTTGACAGTTCATTCATACCTATGGTTCATCATGTTAGCCACCTATAAAATTTGTTATATCAAAAGGTGGTTAAATAAAAAAAATTTGGAGCCTTCAAGAAACAGGTTTTATTGCTAAAAGAGTTATCTCTTCAAGACTCATGGAGACATCATGCCCTTTGTTCAATACTCACTGCTGTTTCCATTTTTCACTTTGAAATTCTGCTGATTTTATAAGAGAAAACACTGTTGCAAAACACCATTTTTCCCTTTCTTCCACGTCAAACCTAACCTCATTTTTTACCCCTTCATTTCCTATGAAATTCTTATATTTTCCATTTGTTCCCCTTTTTTCCCCTTTGTAATTTCCTCTTTACAAAGTTTAAAACTCATTTTTAAACTCTGTCGAAACCCCCAAATCCATCAGAAAACTCTGAAAAAATCATAAAAATACACTTTTTGTATTATAGGCTTAAGCCCCTTTGGGCTAAATCCTAACCACTTCCCCACTACATGCCTTGGTGCTGGAACCAAGCGATTAGCCCTTTGTTTATAAGCCCCAGTCCCATTCATTTCCATATAGACCAATGGCCCCACAGACGGGCACCAAGCCATTCCATATATATATTACCCGCCCGATACATAAACCTTTGTAGTTTCATTACATTTTTTGTTTTTCATAAGTATTAAAGGGTTTCTGCTGGTTCCATATTTGAGATAATCTCCGCCATTGATCTTGAGCCGATCAAATGGCCCACGCAACATCGCATCACAAGTTTTATCGGGCTCATGTTTTTTCCCCTCCGATTGGTCACCCCTACGATTCACTCCCCACCGTCGATCTAATCCTCAGATCGACGGCCAACGCTAAATCGCACCAGAGGTTTTTCATCGCCCCTTCCCCATTCCCTCTTCCGATTGCGATCTCCTGATAGCATCTGAGCTGTCCACATGTCTATTTTGGACGGTCCAGATCTTCTCTCGTCTCCCTTTGTTATTTTCATCCCCCTGCTTCATAATGATTCTTATCCAATCTCCGCCGTTTTCTCTCTGCAGATCAACGATCTGTATTAACTTTGACGGGCCCGTCTCTTGTGGGTCCTGCCCTCCTCAGATTCAATCTCAACCGTCTAGATCCTAGATCAACGACCCAGATTAAAACTGCCGCACCTACTTCTTCCCGTGCATATTTTTTATATCGCGTTCATTCCGAGTCGTTAGGTCTGAGACCCCAGATCCAGCGGTGGATGCGCGTTTTCGCTTAACTTTAAGCACGAAGGATAATCTCCCAAGGGCTGCGTGATATAGGTGGTTTTAAGAAGCCACGTTTCGAGCAGGGACGCATATCACGTTCCAGAAGGTAAAACCACTTTCCCACCCTTCCGCAGCGCGAAACTCGTGGTTTTCTTTTCCGAAACCACTCTTCCCCATTTACACTGCGATTTATCACGTTCCTCCTCCGCCCTTGATCTCTGCAGATCAACGGCTCATGTTTTATCTCTCTGTTGAGGAGGTAAATCCCCTCTGTGGACAGAGGCGATCCCTACTAGCCCATCACAGGTCTAGCAACAATCATCAAATGCTACAGCGCAAATTCCTAATTGCGAATAAACAGACCAACGATGGAGGCCTACCTGGAGTCCAATGCTATGATTCGTAGAAGAGACAGCGTTCCCGTTCCTTAGCCTCGGCAGATCACGATCCCCACGATCTCCATGGATGCACACCTGCACATGCAAGAAACAACACGAATACAAGCATAAAATCCAGAATACGCAACTATATATCAGTCAGAAAGGATATAACTCATCATTATCATAAGTGAAAAACAGAGTGGAACCATAACCAGTAGTCATTCATTAATAAGCAATCGAAAGAGAGTACAACCAATCTTCTGACGTTGAGGTCTCCTTTGGAGGGGTCTCTAGTCATGCACGTCTCGCAAAGCCTACCAGGGATAGGACAAGCCTCTCTTAGATTCTCTTGACGATAGTCTCCTTGCTTGAGTCGACCTTAAGGGAAGAATGAGGGCTCTTGCAGCATGAAGGCTCTTGGGAATTTGGAGATTCAAAGCTTAGGCACTTCAAGACTAGCTTGCAATGGCAATGGGCAAGCTTTTATAGATGGAGGAAGGGAGTTGGGATCCCTATAATCGTGGGATTGGCCCTATCTTCAAGGAAGCTTCCATGAGAGGTGGCAAACCACTTCCCTTCCATGGAACTCCCGGAGCCAAACCTCCCAACTCAAGATAGATAGCAGTTTCTGAGTTTGTTGAAACAAAACTTCCGCCTTTCTTATTTAAAAAACACTCCTTAAATTGGCTGGCGCGACTGCGACTCTGGGACAGAGTGCCAGTTGGCGCGGCCTCTTTGTGGGATTTTCCCCAGTGGCGCGAGTGATGAACTGGCTCCCCGCGCCAATGCAAAAAGGGATGTTTTTATGGTTTTTTGCAAGGAGATGTCTTTAGGGCAATTGAAGCTCATGTTTAGAGGAATGCAATGATAATGGTTTCAAGGCATGACATTGCTCACAGGTCACATAATGGGCCCTCCAATGTGTGGGACGAGGAATGGTAGGGACGGTGACAAATTACTGTGTAACAGATGCCCCCTAAAGCATGAGGCCCGAGAGAGAGAGAGAGGTGAAATGCTTTACGAGAACGTGTCCAACTGAAGCTCCGCCGTTGGAAAACCTGCATGGAGAAATACAACTGTTATCTCAAGTACATGATGTATATGTGGTATGGATGCAGCCATCCAAAACAGAGTATACAATAATCCAAATCCAAGGTATGGTCGCAGCCATCCAGTGAGGATCGATAAATAAACTCAGGTATGGTCGCAGCCATCTAGTGAATAAGTCATGTAAATAATAATCCACAAAATTGCAGCCTGGATTACAATAGACACAATCCAGGGTCTTGCGCTCCATCTCGACCCAACAAAGTACAAGTTCAAGCATGCGAATATGTGAGCTGAAGTCGAACATGCAAGAACATCGTCTGATTACCAGCCAATAATGAGAGCTGTTAAGAGACGCGAGAGGAACCACCAATAATGACGATGGCCCTCAAGGTACTACAGGTACAATCTATGGCATGTGAATCAATGAGCTGGCGTCGAACACCCGTAGAATCACTCGATCGGAGGCCAATGATGAGAACCTCACGTCGAATGCAACGAACCTGCCATTGAGGCATGCAAGCTCCAAGGTACCATAAAGGAGTCTCTAGATCAGCTTCCTGGATAATGAGCTGAAGTCGACAGGAAGTGACCTTGATCGAAGGTGGGCCATAATGTTTCCCACATCATCGACACGAGACAGAGGAACATGATGTTTTTGTTGTGAATCAGGATCATATGAGAATCAGAGGAAGGTTGATATTTGCAGAGGTCAACTTCTCTTGAACATATAACGGCACAAATAGTGGTTTTGGCATAGCACTAGGTTCGGGGCTTGAAAAGGTGGCTCAAGTCCCAGGATCGCTAGCACAAAACTGAGTATTTGGGGCCCTGACCACTGGCATGCAGTGTTATGGCTTCGACTATTGCCTCCTGGACGCAGGAATGCAAGCCTATGCCTACGTATATGGCTCAAAGAGGTCAAAATTTCAGTGTGACCCGGGGGTAAGAGGCCTAAATGGTTGGGTTACCTCCTAGGGGTGTTGTGGTTGTTGTACAAGGTCTTTATGTTGTGTTTCTTTCGGTTCCACTTCCTTAAGGTCACCTAGGAGGTTCAATCTAATTATAGTAGCATCTCCTCACATGTTTACCTGGTTGGATGGTTACTTGGGTAGACGTGGGAGGAGGGTGTTACAGCTGAGAGTTTTGCAGGATGCAATGGAGAATGCAGATACTCTTTCAAATTTGCATGGGTAGAGAAGGTCACCAGATTGGTGCACTGGCTACATGGCTTTAATGACTAAGCTTGTAGAGACTGAGCCATCTTATTTCGAGGAAGAAGTATAGAAACTCGTATGGTTTGATGCAATGGTGGAGGAGTGAAAATGCATTGTAAAGAACAATATTTGGGAATTGGACCCAAGACCAACAGAAAAACCAATTGTGGGATCGTGATGGATCTTCAAGGTAAAGTAGGCAGCAGACGAAAGCATAGAGAATTACAAGGCCATATTTTTGGGCAAGGGGTACTCTCAAGTTGAAGGGATTGACTATGAGGAGACCTTTTCTCCTATCGAAAGGTACTCATCCATTAGATAAATTATTTCTCTAGCTACAAAGGTGGGGTGGAAGATCCACCAGATGGATGTAAAAAGAGAATTCCTCAATGGATTTATTGAGGAGGATGTGTACATCGAGAAACTAGAAGGCTTTGAGAATTTTGATCGAGATATTCATGTTTTCAGACTCAAGGAGCATTTTACAGTCTCAAACAAGCACCTCATGCTTGGTACACCAGGATCGATAGTTATCTCACCGGTTTGGGCTTCACCAAAAGTGAAGCGGATGTAAACTTATATCATATCTTGGTAAAAGGTAAATTGTTGATTATTTTCTTATATGTTGATGACTAAATTTTAATGGGTGATGAAAAACTTATCAGATCTTGCAAGGAGGACCTTGCAAGAGAATTTGAAATGAAGGACATGGGTCTCATGCACTAATTCCTCGGATTGGAATTATGGTGAGGCAATGGGGAAATTTTTGTCTCTCAATAAAAGTATGAAAATAATATACTACAGATATTTCGCATGCAGAGTTGTAAACCCATGGAGACACCTATAGCGACCAACAGGAGGGAGGAGGATGCCAATTCAAGTGAGGAAGTTGATGTTTCCATTTATTGGAAGTTATTGGGTTCAATAATGTACCTTGTCAACACATGACCATATATGTGCTACGCATTCAACCAGCTGAGCCAAGCTATGGTTATGCCAACCAAATTATTTTGGAGGGAAGCTAAGCATGTTCTACGGTACCTCAGAGGCACTATTCAGTTTGGGCTATGGTACAAACATACAAAGGGAGTGAAGTTGTGCGGTTTCACATATGCATATTGGGTGGGAAGTCCCTCATATCAAAAGAGTATATCAGGTGTAATTTTCAGTGTTCGGTCCGTAGTTATTTCCTGGTACAGTAGGAAGCAAATATTTTTGTCGCTCAGCTCGGCATAAGAAGAATACATGGTTTCAATTCAAGAAACATGTGAGGTGATCTAGATGAGAAAGATACTCGTGGGACTATTTTTTCAGATGATGGATCCAACTGTGATATATTATGATAATTAGAGTTGCATCAAGATCTATGAAAATCTTGTTTTTTACAATTTATCCAAGCATATAGATATTCGGTATCACCATTTACGGAATTTATGCAGAGGTGGACAGGGAAAATTTTAAGGATTGATATCTATTTGAAACTTTATAAACCTTGGCGAATCTTAGTAATCTGTAATAGAAAAATTATAAAATTTTTGATAAATTTTTTGTAAAAATATCTAAAATTATGATTATATTATATTAGTATATATAATATTTTGGCAATTTTTAAGGTAAAATAATTTCACACTATAGAACTTGGGCGAATTATTTTTAGAAAAAAATGGAATTTGGCGAATATTTTTTTTGGAAAAGGTATAGAAAATTATCCCATCTGCGAATATTAGCCCCTAAAATTTTCCCTGGAGGTGGATAATGTTGTTGCGGTACAATCCGCTAGAGGAACAAGATGTTTAAATTTTGAGAAAGGTCTTGTTAAGAGGGAATTTACAGTTCCACGGGTGCAGGATAGGGGTAGTTGATAATCCCTTTCTTGGTGAGAGGGAGTGTTGAAAAATTCAACAAGAAATCCACAATTTGATTTTGCCTTGATTAAATTGAGAAAAATCGAATTTCCACATCAGCAGACAACTTGCGTGTACTTAACTTGTGTGACATGGCTTGTGTCACCCAATTTACTCAGTAAATTCGAGTTGGAGGATTTATATTTCAGTTAAGCATGTGTGATTGATCATTTTTAGCAACCAAGTTCAATTATCTAAGGTTGTTCAGTTAAACAAGTTTTGATTATTGAAGGAACTAGTGGAGGGTCAATTGTGCAGTGGGAGTTCAGTCAAAATTAGTGATCATCCAATTAATCGATCAAACAACCCAAAATAGTTACTGTATGCAGAGAATTAAAGTTCCCCATGCTTGGTGGAGATTCCAAGGTAGTGTAACTTTAGTTGTAGACTAGTTTTAAGTGTACATGTGTTGCATGCAGTCAAATGATTAGCCTAAGGCATAGTACAATCCATTTTAGATGAATTCCTAAATAATATGGGCGTAATTTCTCAAGGAAGAGGGAAAGGAAAGAGGATCTCAAGAAGAGGCGGAAATTGACTAATTCTAAGTCAGATCTTCTTAGTGAGCAGAGAGATAGGTTATGCACTTACAAGTTATGCTCAGTTGAGAAAAGAAATTGTAATGCATCTATATTCATCATATTAATGCAAGATTCATTGGGGTTTTTAGTGTTGGGTGCGTGTTATATTCTTTCCACGATTAGTCGCATGCGCTGTACATTGTGTCGGGCGCAGTAGGGGGGTCACAGGGGGGGCGACAGCCCCCCCTGTCGGGGTCCGGGGCAACACCCTGGTGAAATTATTTTTTAGTGTGCAGTCCCACTCATAGGCGGACCCACCCATGTTTTATGCATGAGTTTGCACATGGTTTTTTAGGGTACGATGGTTTTCGACCCCTGGCATTTTGTAGATCTGGTCAAGGGAATTACGGTTATGTTCTAATCCAGGGTTAATGGATTGGGGTTTATGTATGCTTTGGCATGTATATATATGTGTTGTAACACTAAAAGGAATATAATGAAAAATCAAGCTGGTCACACCGATTTGGGATCCAGGGGAAAATCTCTGTGTTTATCTGTTTTATGTTTTATGCTCTCGCTATTGTTTATTTTCTGTTATAATATTCATGTGTAGATAATTTCTGTTCAGGGTTAAAACCTAAATTTGGTATCAGAGTTGTTTCGGCTTCAAGGGGACGCCTTTGCTGCTGAGGTTTTTTTGCTCGGGCCTAAGGTAGCCCCTATTCAGTGGGAGATCTGCGGGATTGATTATTGCGGTGAAAGAATATGGCGAGTGGTGGGAAGATAGAGATTGAGAAATTTAATGGTCAGAGCTTTGAGTTATGGAAGCTCAAGATGGAGGATCTGCTGGTGGATAAAGATCAGTGGATCGCGGTAGATCCAGGTACTAAACCAACGACAATGTTAGATGAAGACTAAAAGAAACTGGATCGGAAGGCTAAGAGCACAATACGGTTGTGTGTCTCAGATTCAGTATTGTTGAATGTATCTGGGGAAGCTACGGCAAAGAATTTGTGGGAAAAACTTGGGAATTTGTACCAATCTAAGTCTCTGGTGAATAAGTTGTTCCTACGGAAAAAGCTGTATAACCTGAGGATGAAGGATGGAGACTCGGTGACAGAGCATCTGAACGCCTTCAATACTGTGGTAAGTCAGCTGTCATCTGTTGATATTAAAATCTCGGATGAAGATAAGTGCATCAGTTTGTTGTGTTCTCTACCAGACTCGTGGGATAGTCTGGTTATTGCAATAGGTAGCAATACAACTACCTTGAATTTTGATGACATTGTCTCAGCCTTGCTGTCGGAGGAAATGAGACGGAGAAATATGGAGGGTCGGAATGGAGATGCCTTATCTGTACGAGGAAGGTCCCAAAACAGAAACAAGAATAAGGTTTCGAGTGGGAGATCTAAATCTAGAGGGAGATCTAAATCTCCTGGAAAGTTTGTAAAGGTATGCTGGAAATGCGGAAAGGAAGGGCACTACAAAAGGGAGTGCAGATCTAAAGCTCCTGAGAAAGGAAAGGGATCTGATGATGCTCCTTCTGCAAAGGAAAAAACCACCTCGGATGAAGGTGGGGATGTGTATTTGGCTTCTTCTTCAAGTACTCATGTAGATCATGAGTCATGGTTGATTGACTCAGGTGCATCCTTTCACTTCACTCCCCATAGGGAGTGGTTCTGCGAGTATGAGAAATATGATGGTGGTGATGTCTTCATAGGGGATGATAGGAGGGCCAGAATCATCGGACGTGGAAAGGTCAAGCTGAAGCTGCAAGGTGGAAGGATTAGAACACTTCCTGGTGTTCTGCATATTCCTACATTGGCCAGAAATCTGATTTCTGTAAGTAAGATGGATGATGCAGGTGTAAAAATAGTGTTCGAGAAAGATGCCTGCAAGATGGTTCGGGGAGCACTGGTATTAATGCGGGGAGTTCAGACTGGAACTCTGTACAAGCTACAAGGTAGCACTGTTATTGATGGGTGTAACAGTTATGTGGTTCCTGAAAGTGGAGCGAAAAGCCTAGCTGTCTCTGGAGAAAAGACCATGCTATGGCATCAAAGGCTTGGACATATTGGAGAGAAGGGCCTTCGGATACTACATAGAAATGGTATGGTAGAAGGTATGTCTAATTTCTCTCTGGATTTTTATTTCTATGAACATTGTGTATATGGGAAGCAGAATCGGGTGAGTTTTCCTTCTGGTGCTAAGAGGGCGAACAAGATATTAGAACTTGTGCACAGTGATGTGTTTGGACCTGTGTCAGTTCCATCACTGGGAAAGTCTGTGTACTATGTTTCATTCATAGATGACTTCTCAAGGAATACATGGATATATTTCTTGGGGAAGAAATCTGAAGTCTTTGACAAATTTAAAGAATTTAAGGCTCTGGTGGAAAACCAGACAGAGAAGAAGATAAAGGCATTGAGGACAGATAATGGTGGGGAGTTCTGCAAGAAGGAATTTGAAGAGTTCTGTAAGAAGTGTGGTATAGCATGACAGAAGACTACTCCATACACACCTCAGCAAAATGGAGTTGCAGAAAGAATGAATAGAACACTGATGGAAAAGGCAAGAAGCATGCTCAGTGGTACCGGGTTAGGACAAGAATTCTGGGCAGAGGCAGTGGAGACTGCATGTTACTTAGTTAACAGATCACCTTCATCAGCGTTTGAGGATAAGACTCCACATGAGGTATGGACTGGTAAGAAACCCTCTCTTTCACATCTAAGGGTATTTGGATGTGATTCATATGTACATGTTCCAAAGGAGAAAAGGACCAAGTTGGATAATAAATCTGAAAGGTGCATCTTTATTGGGTATAAGGATGGTTTAAAAGGTTACAAGCTTTGGAACCCAGAAACAAGGAAGGTTGTGTACATCCGAGATGTGGTGTTTAGAGAGGTGAAAGATGTTGTTACACATGAAGTCCTACCAAAGGAACCTGAGAAGATAGAGTTTGAGCTAAAGGAGGATGAATCAGACTCTACAATAGAAGAAGATTCAGAAGAGGAAGAGCCACAAACCCCATCTTTGAGAAGATCAGTTCGGGAAAGAAGGCAACCAGAAAGGTATAGTCCATCTGCTTTTTGTTCAGGTTTTGCCTTAACTATAACTGATGATGATCCCAGAACTGTCAGGGAGGCAGTAGATTCAGAGGATGGAAAACTCTGGAAGGAGGCCATGGTTGATGAAATGGCATCCTTGCATAAAAATGAGGCATGGGATTTGGTGGAGTTGTCGGCTAGAAGGAAGCCCATCAGGAGCAAATGGGTGTTTAAGAAGAAGATGAATGTAGAAGGCAAGGTGGAGAAATACAAAGCTCGGTTGGTAGCCAAAGGTTATTCCCAGGTGTCGGGAATTGATTTTGTGATATTTTTTCTCCTGTTGCCAAAGTTACTTTTATCTGTTGCTGCTGCATTTGATTTTGAGATAGAACAAATGGATGTGAAGACAACATTTCTTCACGGGGATCTAGAAGAGGAGATCTACATGAAGCAACCTGAAGGCTTTATGGTTAAGGGTAAGAAATAACTAGTGTGCAAGTTGAAGAAGTCTTTGTATGGGTTAAAATAGTCACCAAGGATGTGGTATCGGAAATTTGATACCTATATACAGGGACTTGGCTTCCCTAGAAGCAAGGAGGATCACTGGGTTTATTTTAAATTAATTGGTGACCGTGTTATTTATTTGGTCTTTTATGTGGATGATATGTTGTTGATTGGAAATGACAAAGAAATTATCCAAGATTTGAAGACCCAACTGTTCTCCAAATTCGACATGAAGGATCTTGGTGCTGCAAACTATATTTTAGGCATGGAAATTAAGAGAGATCAAGCAAAGAGGAAGCTCTGGTTAAACCAGAGGAAGTATGTCGAGACTATATTGTAGAGGTTCAATATGCAGGATAGTAAACCAGTGAGTGTTCCTATTCCTGTAGGTGCAAAGATGTATGTTGAACAATGTCCCATGACACAAGAAGAAGAGGAGGATATGTCCCGTGTTCCATATGCAAGTGCACTGGGTAGCCTGACGTATGGAATGGTCTGTACTAGACCAGACATTGCACATGCAGTGGGAGTATTGAGAAGGTTTATGTCAAACCCAGAGAAGGAGCATTGGACAGCAGTGAAGCGGGATTTCAGATATTTACGTGGCACTAGTGATTATGGCTTGTGCTACCAAGGAAGACCAAGATTAGAAAGAATGTTGGACATTCGTGGTTTTGTTGATGTAGACTAGGCTAGAGATCTGGACCAAATAAGATCTACAATTGGGTATGTATTTAGCCTATTTGGAGGTGCAGTCAGTTGGATGAGTAAAAGATAGTTTGTAGTGGCGCTTTCAACTACAGAGGCAGAATACATAGCAGCCACTCATGCAAGCAAGGAAGCAGTTTGGTTGCAGAGATTGTGTTCAAGTATGGGGTTGGTACAACAAGCTATAAGGATAGACTGTGATAGCCAAATTGTAATTGGCTAAGAACCCTGCTTATCATTCAAAGACAAAGCACATTGATGTTCAATATCACTTTGTTAGAGATATGGTTGACGCTAAAAGGGTGTTGCTGGTAAAGGTGGACACTTTGAAGAATGTTGCAGATGCATTGACGAAGTCTGTAAGCACTCAGAAGTTCTCTTGGTATAGAGAAACAATGGGTGTTGAAGAATTGGCCAAATGACTAAGCTCTCCTATGGCCCCCTGTGGAAAGAAAACAACAAGTGGGAGAATGTTGGGTGTGTGTTATATTATTCCAACGATTAGCCCCACGTGTTGTACGTTGCGTCGGGCGCAGCACCTCGGCGAAATTTTTTTTTGGTGTGCGGTCCCACTCATAGGTGGACTCACCCATGTTTTGTGCATGAGTTTGCACTTGGTTTTTTGGGGTACAATGGTTTTCGACCCCTGGTATTTTGTAGATCCGGTCAAGGGAACTACGGTTATGTTCTAATCCAGGGTTAATGGATTGGGGTTTATGTATGCTTCATTTATATATATGTGTTGTAACACTAAAAGGAATATAATGAAAAATCAAGTTGGTCGTCCCGATTTGGGATCCAGGGGAAAATCTCTGTGTTTATCTGTTTTATGTTTTATGCTCTCGCTATTGTTTATTTTCTGTTATAAGATTCGTGTGTAGATAATTTCTGTTCAGGGTTAAAACCTACATTTAGAAGATTTCTTTCCCCAAGAAAAATACCATTTTAATGTGTGTGATTTATTATTGCATGTCTGATATTTTTGTTCAAAATTGTGAATTAATGTCCGTGGAGAAGTAGAGTAGGTTTGTGTCTTGTGATTTTGATTAAAACTTCATGAGAAATTGCAAATCTACATCATAATTTCTACATGGTTGACCATTAACCATTTAAATTTCATCAATGTACTTAAATTTCAACTTTTAGTATGGTCCCCGGTTATTCCTAAAATATTCATTTGTAATAATTGTTTGAAATGTATGTATTGTTGTGGAATTTTTATGCAAATATGTCTTTACCTCTATATAAACTCGATGGTAAGACTTATGCAATTTCTTAACTTATTGATTCCAATGTTGAGAACTTATCCAACCACAATGAAATGTTATCATTTTAGCTCTCTTCCTCTTTTACATTTATTGGATTATTATGTCTTCCCATAATAAATACAATGACATAGATCGAAACAATACTTCCTCCATGTGACCAACTTAATGAAAATGTCATCATTTAAAATTTTGATGTTAAATACAATTGGCGAAATGGAATTTTCTCAATGTAATCCTTGAATATAGAAGTGGATTCAATTGTAACAGTTAAGAATATGAAAGGAAACCTCCTTATCATATATGAGTCATGCTTTGTGTTTATTGTTGTATATTTGTTCCCAAGGTTTGATGATAGGATTGGAAAGATTATGTTGAACATGTGGAAGTTAACTTACTACATACTACAGAACCATTAAAAGTTTTTTGACTTTTAATTATTGGAACTCGGGTTCATGTATAGCTTCGGCTTCATTTGAATCTTCATTGGTAGCCACATTACTATGTTGATCCTATGTTGACTAGTGATTCGATTATGGAATTTGGGATTGATAGTCATCAAATTCAAATAAAGGATTGCTTTGAACGAATACTAGTTCAAATGTTGTAGAAGATATTGATTCTTGATTTGTATTTCATCATGTTGAAGTTGTGACTAAGTTTGAAGAAGTTCAGTTTTGATTTGTGAAACTTGCAAACAAATTCGAATATATTGAGAAGTTACTTTATTAATTATCAATATATTGTCTTAAGCGGTTAGTATTAAATTATTATGTAGCTCTAATAATTCTTGACTTCAAGAAATTTGAAATATTGAATGAGGCCTCATTGTGTAGGTAGATTTTGGTATAAAAGTGTGATTGACTCGAGAAAAAAAAAAGGAAAAAAAGAGGGCTTCTTGAAAATTCATCCTTTGAAAATAAGACCCAACAATTTTAATTTACACTCATAAATTGGAGGGTGTTGATTTCAACCAATAATGCACCTAACAATTACAATTCAATTAAACTTAATTTTGATTTGATACTTACAAAAATAATGATTACAATTACCATTTTTTTTAGGCTAATCGAAGATTTATATTGCCTTTAAATTGAAATATAACATCGATAACCTATGTTTATTGGTCTACTAGAGAAGTAGCATAGGTAAGTGGCTTTAGGCCATAATACCAATCCAAAATTGGTAATGTATTAATATACGATTAATAGTATGATCAAATTTGGAGATGAGCAATAAAATTTAGTCCTATAATTATATAGAGATGCGTTATGATGGCCCTGTTAGCCACCTATAATATTTTGTTATACCAAAAGGTGGCTAAGATCTTTTTTGAGCCTCCAAGGAACAAATTTTATCACTAAAAATTGTTGGCTCTTGAAGACTCCTTGTAGGCCTCATGCCTCTGTCCAAAATCTTATCACTTTCCCTATTAATTCTGCTGATTTCCTGTAAGAAACTGCTGAAGAAACCATCATTTTTCCCCTTTCTCCCACTCATAACTAACCTTCATTTACTCCCCCTTTTCTCCATATTATTTCCATACTTTTCATAAGTTTCTCCTTCCATTCATAAAAATCCTCCTGACATGGTTTAAAACTTCTTTTTGAGTTGTGTCTGAACCCCCAAATCCATTTAAAACCTTGAAATTTTTCATAAAAAACAAAGTTTCATTGCTATGGACCTAAGCCCCTTGGGCTAAGCCCTAAACCACTTCCCCACCATATGCTTTGGGTCTGGAACCACTTGCTAATACGTTAAGGTGCTAATCGCATCGGAAAGAATCAAAGACGCAAGTCTTTGCCATACTCCAAAAGTTTCGATTGCGATTAGCCTTGCTGCTTAAGACCCCCGATCATATTATTTTCATATAACCCTGAGCCCGCCCTCGGCGCTTAAACCTTGTGAATATTTCATTTCCGACCCATTTTTCCTTTGTAAATTACAAAAACCCTCTTTTCCAAAGTTTTGATTTAATGAGCCAAAGTCACATGTTAAAAATAAAATGGTTAGATTAAAAAGACCGATCGCGCAATCGCGATCGGAGAATTCACAATGGGTTGATCGGAAAGACCAGGCCCGCGATTCCGATTGCAATTAGCCTTTGATGTACTAAGCCCCGGGCCCTTTGCGTTCCATATATCTGAAGGCCCCGCAGGCGGGCGCCTATCCTTTGTATATATTTTATTTCCGCCCTGATCCATTAAACCTTCGTTTATATTAAAAACTTGGGGTTTTGATATATTATCAGGGTTTCTGTCGGTTCGTTCTAAAAACTAATCTCCACCGTTGATCGTAAGCCGATCAAACGGCCAGCGCCCAATCGCATCGGGGTTTTCCATCGCATACACTTGTTTGCACCCGCCGATCGGCCATCCCCCGATTCACTCTCCGCCGTCGATCTGATCTGCAGATCGACGGACAGCGCTTAATCGCATCGGAGTTTTCCATCGCATGCATTTATTTTTTCCCCCGATTGCTGTTCCTCCGATTCGCTCCCCGCCGTTGATCTAATCCTCGAATCCAACGGCTATCGCTTAATCGCCTCTCCCCTCCCGATTGCGCAATCGCATTGGAGTTTTTTGTCTAAATCGCACTCTTTTCCTCATCCCTCCGATTGCGACTACCCTGATTCATTTCCCACCGTTGATCTGAATCTTAGATCGACGGTCTGCGCTAAATCGCATCGCATGTTTCAAATCGGTGCATTTTCTCGCTACCCCCGATTGCGATCCTCTGATTGAATCTGGACCGTCCACGTGTCCAGATCGGACGGTCCAAAATCACTCCGACTTGTTCATCTCCCCGCTCTCCTTTTCGCCTCGTCTACGCAAATCTCCCACCGTTGGATGTTTTCATTTGATGGATACGCTCCTCCCCCGCCTTCTGAAGCAGTTTTTCCCCAAAAATGAAGGATTTCTTTAAAAATTGTTTGTGTTTTGCAGGTCTCAATACTTTTTCCATTATAACAAAGGAAAATAAAAGCCGAGGGTGACGATCCTCTGGTCTTTCGTTTATCAAAGGGAAAGAGATATAGAGGGTTTGAAGACATGTTTCATCAACGCTTCATAGGCGTTGATGCCATACGAGCCTAGCGCGGCCCTGCACATCGACAAGACACTGTTTTATTAAAAACACAGTTGAAAGAGTATCAATGTTGAAGAACAGAGTGCAGCAGAGCAAAAGATTGAAGACAAATTTAGGGATTACGACTAAGATTGACTATCAAAATCCTAATCCCCAAATTAAACACAGTTAAAGAAAAATCATAAGCGTTTAAACAGACAGAAAGGCTTCCACCGTTTCAACTAAAGGCGAATTAATTCCTCAGCTACCGTAAAGGCCACCTGTTGCCTCAAACCATTCAAACCAAAGGATGAGTTATTGAAGAAAATCAGATATCCGCCTCCAGCACAGCCAGGGAGTTACTTCTGCAAGGAAACCAATGAATAAATATCTGCAGAGTTACTCCAAAACATGCACAGAGCCTCAAAGTCAAACAAAGCTACCACCGAGCTTTGATAGTTATTGTGAAACAGTTAATGTAGTGATCCACCCGTAAATTTTTCCCTCGAGCCTCTCAAAGGGCCGAGAATTCTTCACTCTGCATTAACTGTCCTTGAGATATTTTGTTAAAATCTCACCTCCTCATCTTCCTATAAGTACTTCTACAGAAGATGAGGAGTTGTTGGTTGCAGAACTTTGAAATACACTTGAGCTCGAGACTTCTATTTGTACATAGTGTTCATCGTCCTTGAAGCCTTGCTTCCAGAGTAGTTAGGTTGAATAGTGAAGATGATCATTGAATCAAACATCGGACTTGAAGATCAGAATCGGTTTGACATCAATGGTGTTGCCGGATCCTCGGTCTTTATCACTCGTGCGTTTTTCGTTAATCGTTTTTCTTCTATGTATGCCATATTGTTCATTTTCCCTCTGTAAAGAACAGTTTAAACAGGGTTAGGATTTTCTGTATAGCAGTAACCTTCTCTGGCTGAGAAATCTTTATCTTAATGTTTTCTTCAGATTTGTTTATTTAAGAATGATTCAATACAATTTAAACAGTTAGGAATGTTGGCGTTCCCTCGTCCTTCTGTTTGCTCAAACATTGTTCTCGAATGTTATTTCCATTATTTGCTATTAAAGTTAGACTAGAGAAGATATGGTTTGCCCTGATTCCTAGATTCTTTCTCCAAAGGCAGATTCTGAAAGTTTCCCTTGGTGTTGACTGAAAGCAGACTAGGTTTAAAAGTACTTTATCTGATCTTAAGTTACACTCTGTTTTTCTTATGTGTTTTCATACTTTCTGAAGGTAATTATGTGGATTACTGGATTGTTTGTCAATTAAGCTGCTTTAATAAGAACTTGCCCAAGAAGTCTATGGTTAGCCTTGTCCTTGGTTGGTTTTAAAACAGTTACTTAAGAGGCTTTTCTTGTTTGGACTGACTATAAATCCTCTGAGAAATTATTATCAGTTTCCACCCCTCCAACATTTTAATGTTCCCATTTCATCATTTTAATCTCAATAATCTTGTGGTATAGATGACTTGCCCCTTGGATCACACTTGATGTTGTTGTTCAATTAAAGCCCAGATATGACTCCATGGCCCAATGGACTAAAAACCAGCGTTATATCTATCTATCTGCCAAAATTGTTCTATTTGCTTGTAACTTCTCACTTTTGAAACTTTTTTCACTTAGGACTTTCCCCTCAAGTAACATTTCATGCTCAACCATCCAAAACAAAACAAAACCCTTGGCCTTCATAACTAGCGTAATATCATTACCTTAAGCTTTTCAAAGACAATATCCATCTTTGCACATATTGGAGAGATCCCTCTCCGGATTCAGGAGGGCTAGATCCTAGAATCCCAAAGTTTGGTTGAAATGATGTTAACTCTGTGATTGGACTCTCCCAATATTGCTAATAAATTACAGAGACCTAACATTTCTGGCGACTCCGCTGGGGAGAACCCTTATCATTATAAAATCATTCAAACTCAGTTAGAGGACTGTGGGATTTACAATTGTAAAAACAGATTGGTTAACCTCTCCAAGATTGTCATATCTGGTTGAACTTTTCTTGTTTTAGGTCTAAACAACATAGCATAGTGGCTTCTAAAAAGATTCACACTAGAGCCCACCTAGACCCTAACCCACCTGAGATAGTTGATAATCCAGAAAGTATCCTTTGGAAGTCTCCTAAGGTTAAATTATTAACTGTTTTCAGATCACCCTTGAGAGCTAATTCAGTCCCTGAAAATCTTTCAGCTCTGCAACAATCACAAACTGACTTAGTGAACCCATTTAGGACTAGGTCATTTGATGATATAATCCAATTAGACTCTGAATCTTCACTTTCATCTCCTGAAACAAGTGAACATCCTGGTAGCAGGGAAACAACACCTCCTGATTTACATTTCCTTCACAATTTAGGTGTCTCCCATCCAAGATCATCTCAACAGTCTACTCCTGGTCCATCCACTTCTACTCACCCTACATCCACTGTTCAAACCACTTCACCTTAGCCCACTTTCCCTTCTGTAAATCCACCTCCACCTCCTGCCATGGCAACATGGTATGCTCCCTTAGTCCTTCCTGTACCATTAGGCAATCTTCCACAGGACTATCAATCCAAAATTCCATTATATGATGCTAGTAATACTATAACAACATCTCAACATGTGGACAAGATGAATGACTACTTTGACAGAAATGAAATTGATGATGATTCTGTCAAGTTGAGACTATTTGCTCAAAGTTTGGGGGGAGAAGCAAGAAAATGGTTTAAAGGTTTAACCCCCCATAGTATTAACGATCTCCAAGCCTTCCATCAAACATTCTTAAACAAATGGGAAGTGAGAAAGAATCCTCTCTAAGTCCTTGCTGACTATAACAATCTCCATAGGGACCCTGGGGAAAGTGTACAATCTTATTGTACCAGATTTAACAGCGTCTATAATGCACTTTCCCCTGAACTAAAACCTCCTTAGGGCTCAGCTTTAAACAAATTTCCTGAAGGGTTTGATCCAGACATGACATATTCACTTAGAGAAAGAGTTTTTTCAACTCTTGAAGACATGAAAAGGGGTGCTCTTTCTGTGGAAGTAAACTTGATGGAGAAGAGAGCGAGGATGAAAGCGGAAAAGAGAGTATATTTTAGAGAGGAGTCCACACCTTATACTTCCAACTCAAAAATGGAGAGAATGATGGAAGAAATGATGAAAGAGATGAGCATAATTAAGAGAGCACAAGCAAATCAAAATCAAACTGCTCCTCAAAATAGGAACCAAAATCAGAATGTTAGAAGGAACCAACCTCCAAACAGACCCAGGGAAGATGATCAACAGATCACCCCTCCCTTTCATCAAAAATATGTAAGTGAGGTTGAAGAAATAGAAGACATAACAGAGCCAGAGGATATCAACATGTTTGGGGAAGAGGATGATGACTTTGAGGTTCATTATGATAATAAACAAGGTCTTTACACACCTTACGACGACAAAAGAGATGATAAGGAAAATTATTATCAGGACATGGAAAATGTCGTCATAGAACCTCAAAGAGAATATGACCTTAGAAGCAAGACCAATCAACAAGCCCCCAACACCAAAACCTCTGACAAATCCTCTCAAAGCAGCACCGCAGCCAAACCCAAAACAGCCAAACAAAAAGACAAAACAATGGCTGTTAATTCTGATAAGGATAAGGAGAAAAACACTCAAAATTCTGAAAAACAGAGTGAAGACATCAGCAGTACTAACACTTCAGCTAGTACTCCTTCTACAACAGTTGTGTCAAGTAAAACAAATCAGCAAGCTGTAATTGTTGATAGAGTGACAACTAATAAGGTTGAAACAAGTGCTTCAAAGAATCAAACCTCTTTCAGCCTGGAACAGGAAATCTTAAAGATCAAAATCTCTATTCCATTAACTGAGTTAGCTGCCCAACATGTATATAGGAACCAAATTTTGAAGGCTTTAAATATAGAGGAAAATGGAGATACAGTTAATCTTAGTGACGACTTACCAGAGTTGATTTTTGGCCCTAAGATTGAAGGGAAGTTTCAAGAGGGACCAGTTCCTCCCTTTTATGTGAGTTTGAACATCCATGACAAAATTCTACACAACGCTATGCATGATTCCAGGGCTTCTCATAATTTAATGCCTAAAGCTGTGATGGAGAGCCTTGGTTTAGAAATTACCAGACCCTACAAAGACCTATACTCCCTTGACTCAAATAGAGTAAAATGTCTAGGATTGATCAAAGACCTCTGTGTTAACCTAGCCCAGATTCCAGCCAAATGTTTACTCATGGACATTGTTGTGGCTGATGTCTCCCCAAAGTATGGAATGCTATTATCAAGATCCTGGGGAGCTAAGTTACAGGGGACTATGCAGATGGACATGACATATGCGACCATCCCGGTTTTCAATCAGACCAGAAGACTTTACAGGGAGTCTCATATGCAATACACGGTTACAAGTCAAGACAGACTACGAAACTCTCCTATATATTCTGTCAATACAGGCCTTGATTCTTTTATCATGTTTAACAATGAAACTCCTAGTGAGCAAGTCACTTTAACAGAATTAAAGGCCGACAGGGAAGAAGAGTATAATAACGCAGAAGTGTCCAAACAGTTTGCTACATGTGAAAACATTAGTAAACAAAGCATAGGTCTTGATTTACCGGTTATGAGTCCATTGTTTTTAGGACTTAACAACCCAGAAAATACCCCTAACATTTCTGGCATCATCCCTCAATCTATTGAAGAATTTGAGGAGTCAAAACAAATTCAATTGGGTGCTACTAATCATGAACAGTCAGAAGGCACCATAGTTAAAAAGGACAATCGCCAAACAGACGAAACCGAAGACAGTCCTTTATGGAGTATGTATTTTGATGGGTCATGCACTAGAAATAATGCTGGTGCGGGGGTTTGGATCATCAACACTGAAAACAACCACACAGAATGCATCTCATGCAAATTAAAATTTCAGTGTTCCAACAACATAGCAGAATATGAATCCCTTCTCTTAGGCTTGCATCTCTTGAAGAAATTAGGAGCCAGAAGAATTAATGTGTACGGGGATTCTAAGTTAATCATTAGGCAAGTCAATGGGGAGTAATGCAAATCATCCCAGACTTAGAGCCTATCGGAATGATGTCATGGATCTGTTGACAACATTTGAGGAGTCAAACCTGAGTTTCATCCCAAGGAAAAAGAACATTATGGCCCACAATTTAGCTTTTGCGGCCAGGACATGTCTAACGCCATATGAGACTGGAGACAACACAACTCCGATAAAATTTAGACCGGCAGTGCCTGATAACGAAAAATATTTGCAAGTGTTTGACAATGACAAACAAATAGAAGACTTCATGCAATTCAGAAATGAGTTCGAACTGCACAGTTCAGATTCAGATTATGATACAGACTGTAGTGAAGAAAACTTTCTTGGTGAAGAAGAATTGTCTCCTCAACCTGCCAATATTAACCTATTGTCTAGCAAACTTAGGAACAAAACAGAATTAAGTGCAGAGTTAGAAACGGAAGAATTACAAACTCTGCATTCTAAAGATGAAAATTTGCCGAGTGGTCTAACGCCTTTAGAGGAGTTGTTCAATTTTAACGATGTGGCCAATAAACCAAAACTGGAACCTGTAGAGACTGAAGTAGAGGAGTGCAATATAGGCAGTGAGGAAAAATCGAAAATGATCAAACTGTCCAAAACTTTGCCAGCTCACATTAAACTCAAATACATAGAGTTGTTCAAAGAATTTTCTGATGTTTTTGCATGGAGTTACGAAGATCTTAAATCCTATGACACTGAAATAATACAGCACAAAATCCCTCTTAAAGAAAACCAAAACCCATTTAAACAGAAACTGCGCAGAATAAACCCTGTCCAGTTGCCATTGGTTCAGAAGGAGATCATGAAAATGTATGAGGCTGGCATTATTGTCCCTATTAGATATTCTGAGTGGGTATCTAATCTGGTGTCCGTTAGAAAGAAGACTGGAGAAATCAGGCTTTGTATAGACTTTAGAGACTTAAACAAAGGTTCGTTAAAAGACAACTACCCTTTACCAAAAATGGATCACATTTTACAAAGGGTGGTGGGGTCTAAGAGGATTTCGTTGCTTGATGGCTATTCAGGTTATAATAAGATTTTAGTTCACCCTGCTGATCAATTAAAGACAGCTTTCACTACTCCATGGGGCACTTTCATGTATGTGAAGATGCCTTTTGGTCTAATGAACGCTGGAGCAACCTTTCAGAGAGCCATGGACATAGCATTCTCGGAAGAATTGGGTTTCTTCATCATTATCTATCTAGATGATGTCACTGTGTTTTCAAAAACAGATGAAGAACATTTGGAACATTTGAGAAAAGTTTTCGAGAAGTGCAAAAGGTTTGGAATATCTTTAAACCCTAAGAAGTCACTATTTGGTCTCCAAGAAGGTAAGCTTCTTGGACACATTATTTCAGAAGAGGGTATAAAGATAGATCCAAAGAGGATCGAGGCTATATTGCAAATCTCTCATCCTCGAAATATCAAAGAGTTGCAGTCTTTCATTGGAAAGATTAACTTTTTGAGAAGGTTCATCCCTAACTTGGCAGAGCTCCTTAGAAATATCACAAACATGTTGAAGAAGGAGCAAGGGATAAAATGGACCTGGGAAGCAAAGACATCCTTTGAGCTGGTGAAACAAGCATTAACCAAAACACCGGTTCTCATAAGCCCTGATTTTTCAAAAGATTTTTATATCTTCTCGTTTGCATCAGAACATACCATTGCTGCTGTCCTTTTACAGAAAAATTCACAAGGACAAGAGCAACCTATTGCATTATTTAGCAAGGCATTGAGGGATGCCCCTTTGAAGTATAATATTATGGAAAAGCAAGCTTTTTCTTTGGTTAAAGCATTGAAAGACTTCAGAGTATACATCCTTCACTCACACATCATTGCCTTTGTCCCTAATTCGGTTGTTAAAGACATTCTAACACAGGACCTAGATGGTAAGAGAGGTAAGTGGATTGCTGTTATTCTCGAATATGATTTAGAGATAAAACCCACTAAACTCATCAAAGGCCAAGGTCTAGCTAGATTAATGGCCGAATCCAATTTTGAAGTTCTTGATATTAATATGATTAATGCTTTGGACAGCCAAGAAGAATTCTCAACTCCCATTATTGAAAACCATTTTATGAATTCTCCTTGGTATGCCGATATCGTTTATGTTTTGCTTAATTTAAATACACCTCCTGTTTTATCGAAAACAAAGGCAAGGTTCTTAAAACTGAAAGCAGTAAACTATTGCATTGTAGATAGATGTCTTTATTGGAAAAATACAAGTGGTATATTGCTTAAATGTTTGCCTGAGTTTGATGCAGAGAAGGTTAAGCAGGAATTTCATGAAGGAGAGTGTGGAGGCCATTTGTACTGGAAGTCAAAAGCCAACAAAATTTTGAGGGCTGGTTTCTATTGGCCCACCCTTTTTCCTGATGTTCACAAAATGACAACTACTTGCCACAAATGCCAATTGTTTGAGGGCAAGAGAAAATTATTACCCCTTCCTCTGCATCCAATCACTGTTGAAGCTCCTTTTCAATAGTGGGGACTTGACTTCATAGGTGAAATCCATCCCTCATCTTCTACCCAGCATAGATGGATCCTTACTGCCACAAACTATTTCACTAAATGGATAGAAGCCATTCCTTGTAGGCAAGCCAATGATTCAGTTATTATAAAGTTCATAGAAACCAATATCCTCTCCAGATTTGGTTGTCCTACCAAGATCATCACAGATAATGCAGCAGCGTTTGGATCAAAGAAAATGGTTGACTTCTGTCATAAATACCAGATAACACTAGGGCATTCCACAACCTATTACCCTCAAGGTAATGGACTTGCAGAATCTTCCAATAAAATCTTAGTGAACATAATCAAGAAACTATTGGAGGACAATAAAAAGTCTTGGCACACAAAGCTAGTCCATGCACTTTGGGCTGACAGATTAACTTTGAAGAAATCTATTGGGATGTCACCTTTTCAGCTTGTATATGGTACAGATGCAATCTTTCCTAATAGCCTTGGTGTACCAGTTATGAAGTTTATCCAAGAATTGCAGACTGAAGATAATGAGATGATTAGAAGAATAAATCAGACCATTCATCTTCAGCAAATCAGAGAGGAAGTGTACAATAAAACATTGCAGAAACAGGACAGCATTAAGAAGCTTTTTGACAGAAGAACAAAGGCCAGCAATTTCAAGATTGGGGACAAAGTTTTAAAGTGGGACTCAAAGAGGGAAGACAAGGGAAAGCATGGTAAATTTGACAATCTATGGCTTGGCCCTTACTCTATGCATTCAGTTGCTGGAAACAATGCATTTTTCTTACAAGAGATGGATGGAATAGATTTGTTTGGGGGTCCTGTCAATGGCCGGATGCTCAAGCATTACTTCTCTTGATTCATGATATGTTTTTAAGCCTTATTTTTTCTTTTTCATTATGAATATTTCATCCACCATTGCATTCAAAGTTATGAAAAATCAAAAAATACAAAAACAAAGAAAGAAAGAAAAGAGGGCAGAAATGAAAAACAAGAAAGGCACAACCCCATGCCAAAAAGAGAAATAAATCTGAAAGTGTGTAAGCTTAAATGCCACTCCTACAAAACACACTTCTAGTTAGTCAAATTGTTTAATCTTGACTAATTAGCTTTCAATTTTCTGCTGATAGGGTAGTGAATTTGATTTTACAAACCATTTAATCTTGGCTTATCAGTAGATAGATTAGGATAGAAATTAAGGTTCAAACAAACTCAAAATATGAACTAAAGTTTCCAAAGAGAGATGACTCAAACTGTTTTATTTTTCTGAGTCATAAAAGAGAAAACTGGTTCTAATTTGCCCAAAATCTGAATCAGATATCAAGAAAGAGACAGCTCAAAACAAAATTAAAAACAAAGCTGTAAAGAAAAAGAAGGCCATAATGAGAAACTTTCAGATCTTAAGCCTTCCATTTTTATTTAATTTTCTGCAAATAATAATCTATGTGCAGCTTGTTCTTATGCCATAGATCATAGCAAGTCAAACAGCTCAATCTTGACTTGACTATTTTTTAATTTTCTGTTGTAGAATTTAGAGAATGAAAGTTTGTTGGACTGTTCAATCCCAACAGACAGTAGACTAGGTAGAAAAATATCTGAGCTCAACTGTTTAATCCGAGTTCAGGGAGAAATAATGAGTAGAAGTAGATTAGATTTCCTGCTTTCAAAAGAATAAAATGTTGTGAATAGAGTTTGCCAATCCAAGTGCACTCTGATGAAGAAAAAATGCTAGATCTGTAGGATTGGGTAGGTAGCAAGCTTGTTGATAAAGGTCCATTGTTTTCATGGTTGCCAAATATGTTTTTAGAGAAGATCATTCAATCACAGAAGGACAGCCCAATGGATGAGGCAACTAATCAGCCTCCCAGAAATCAAGTCTGAATTCTTGATGCCTTCAAGAAGGCACCATCCCCAAGTGGAGCCACTGTTAGCCACCTATAATATATTGTTATACCAAAAGGTGGCTAAGATCTTTTTTGAGCCTCCAAGGAACAAATTTTATCACTAAAAATTGTTGGCTCTTGAAGACTCCTTGTAGGCCTCATGCCTCTGTCCAAAATCTTCATCACTTTCCCTATTAATTCTGCTGATTTCCTGTAAGAAACCATCATTTTTTCCCTTTCTCCCACTCATAAATAACCTTCATTTACTCCCCCTTTTCTCCATATTATTTCCCTAATTTTCATAAGTTTCTCCTTCCATTCATAAAAATCCTCCTGACATGGTTTAAAACTTCTTTTTGAGCTGTGCCGGAACCCCCAAATCCATTTAAAACCTTGAAATTTTTCATAAAAAACAAAGTTTCATTGCTATGGACCTAAGCCCCTTGGGCTAAGCCCTAAACCACTTCCCCACCATACGCTTTGGGTCTAGAACCACTTGCTAATACGTTAAGGTGCTAATCGCATCGGAAAGAATCAAAGACGCAAGTCTTCGCCATACTCCAAAAGTTCCGATTGCGATTAGCCTTGCTGCTTAAGACCCCCGATCATATTATTTTCATATAACCTTGAGCCCGCCCTCGGCGCTTAAACCTTGTGAATATTTCATTTCCGACCCATTTTTCCTGTGTAAATTACAAAAACCCTCTTTTCCAAAGTTTTGATTTAATGAGCTGAAAGTCACATTTTAAAAATAAAATGGTTAGATTAAAAAAGAGTCCATCGCAATCGCGATCTGAGAATTCACAATGGGCCGACGGAAGACCAAAATCATATCTTATCAGATTACCTTGATGGCTCCGGCCCTTTTGCGTTCCATATATCCGAAGGCCCCGCAGGCGGGCGCCTATCCTTTGTATATATTTTATTTCCGCCCTGATCCATTAAACCTTCGTTTATATTAAAAACTTGGGGTTTTGATATATTATCAAGGTTTCTGCCGGTTCGTTCTAAAAAATAATCTCCACCATTGATCGTAAGCCGATCAAACGGCCAGCGCCCAATCACATCGGGGTTTTCCATCGCATACACTTGTTTGCACCCGCCGATCGGCCTTCCCCCGATTCACTCTCCGTCGTCGATCTGATCTGCAGATCGACGGACATCACTTAATCGCATCGGAGTTTTCCATCGCATGCATTTATTTTTTCCCCCGATTGCTGTTCCTCCGATTCGCTCCCCGCCGTTGATCTAATCCTCAGATCCAACGGCTATCGCTTAATTGCCTCTCCCCTCCCGATTGCGCAATCGCATTGGAGTTTTTTGTTTAAATCGCACTCTTTTCCTCATCCCTCCGATTGCGACTACCCCGATTCATTTCCCACCATTGATCTGAATCTTAGATCGACGGTCTGCGCTAAATCGCATCGCATGTTTCAAATCGGTGCATTTGCTCGCTACCCCCGATTACGATCCTCCGATTGAATCTAGACCGTCCACGTGTCCAGATCGGACGGTCCAAAATCACTCCAACTTTTTCATCTCCCCACTCTCCTTTTTGCCTCCTCTACGCAAATCTCCCACCGTTGGATGTTTTCATCTGATGGATACGCTCCTCCCCCGCCTTCTGAAGCAGTTTTTCCCCAAAAATGCAGGATTTCTTAAAAAAAAAATTGTGTTTTGCAGGTCCCAATGTTTTTTCCATTATAACAAAGGAAAATAAAAGCTGAGGGTGACGATCCTCTGGTCTTTCGTTTATCAAAGGGAAAGCAGATATAGAGGTTTGAAGACATGTTTCATCAACGTCTATAGGCGTTGATGCTACACGAGGCAAACAACATGCCCGCACATCGACAAGACCGTTTTATTAAAACATAGTTGAAAAGATAATTAAATATATTAATAATCGCAGCGCAACAGAAAGGAAAGATTAATATGAAATTTAGGGATTACGGCTAAGATTGACTATCAAAAGCCTAATCCCCAAATTAAACACAGTTAAAGAAAAATCATAAGCGTTTAAAGAGACAGAAAGGCTTCCACCGTTTCAACTAAAGGCGAATTAATTCCTCAGCTACCGTAAAGGACACCTGTTGCCTCAAACCATTCAAACCAAAGGCTGAGTTATTGAAGAAAATCAGATATCTGCCTCCAGCACAGCCAGCGAGTTACTTCTGCAAGGAAACCAATGAATAAATATCTGCAGAGTTACTCCAAAACATGCACAGAGCCTCAAAGTCAAACAAAGCTTCCACCGAGCTTTGATATTTATTGTGAAAGAGTTAATGTAGTGATCCACCTGTAAATTTTTCCCTCGAGCCTCTCAAAGGGCTGGAGAGAAGTTCTACCGCATTAACCGTCCTTGAGATATTTTGTTGTAATTCTGAATGATCTATCTTCCTATAAGTACTTAATCTCTGGGTTTAAGATGAGAAATTCGTTATTTTTGCATTGAAATACACTTGAGCCGAGACTTCTATCTGTACATAGTTCACTGCCCAGTTCGTTTGCTCTAGATTAGTTGGGCTGAATAGTGAAGATGATTGTTGAACTGAAACATTGGACTTGAAGACTGTAACCGGTTTGACATCAATATAAAATTTGTTTCGTGGGATCTTGGGCTATGTCATTGGTGAAGTGCATCTCTCTTTGTTATTGCTTTCCTTCTATGTATGCCATATTGTTCATATTCCTCTGTAAAGAACAGTTTAAACAGGGTTAGGATCTACTATATATCAGTAACCTTCTCTGGCTCAGAAATCTTTATCTTAATGTTTTCTTCAAATTTGTTTATTTAAGAATGGTTTAATACAGTTTAAACAGTTAGGAATGTTGGCGTTCCCTCGTCCGTCTGCTTGCTTAAACACTGTTCTTGAATGTGATTTCCATTATTTTCTATTAAAGTTAGACTAGAGAAGATATGGTTTGCCCTGATTCCTAGATTCTTTTCCTGTGCTGCGTATTCTCAAAGTTTCCTTGGTGTTGGATCAGTGCGACTTCAGGTTTAAAAAAGTACTTTATCTGATCTTAAGTTACACTCTGCTTTTCTTATGTGTTTTCATACTTCTGAAGGTAATCATGTGATTACAGGATTGTTTATCAATTAGTCAGCTTTTAATAAGAACTTGCCCAAGAAGTCTATGGTTAGCCCCTATTCTGGTTGGTTTTAAAACACATTAAGTGGTTTTCTTGTTTGGACTGACTATAAATCCTCCGAGAAATTATTATCAGTTTCCACCCCTCCAACATTTTAATGTTTCCATTTCATCATTTTAATCTCAATAATCTTGTGGTATAGATAACTTGCCCCTTGGATCACACTTGATGTTGTTGTTCAATTAAAGCCCAGACATGACTCCATAGCCCAATGGACTAAAAACCAGCGTTATATCTATTTATCTCAAAACGTTTCTATTTGTCATAACTTCTCACTTTTGAAACTTTGCACTTAGGACTTTCCCCTCAAGTAACATTTCATGCTCAACCATCCAACACACAACAAAACCCTTGGCCTTCATAACTAGCCTAATATCATTACCTTAAGCTTTTCAAAGACAATATCCATCTTTGCACATATTGGAGAGATCCCTCTCCGGATTCAGGAGGGCTAGATCCTAGAATCCCAAAGTTTGGTTGAAATGATGTTAACTCTGTGATTGGACTCTCCCAATCTTGCTAATAAATTACAGAGACCTAACAGGCCCTAAGAAATGTAAATAAAAATAGATGATCTAAACATTCAAAGGGAATCAACCTGTATGGTTTTTGGATTTCATGTGTTCTCTTTAAAACATATGAGCTCTAACTCAACTAGCTTCTTTTCTATTAGAAAAAAATTGGAGTTTAGCTTCTTCCATTAGAGTTGCACTTCATTGATGTTGAGGAGGATTTTTTATTGAGCCTTTAATCGTTTCTCCAAAACCTTTTCCATAATTTTTTAAATTTTCCATTATAAATCAATGATTTGATGATATCTAGTTTGTCTGGTGCAAGTATCTCTATACCAGGGATCCAATCACTCACACAGTCTTCTACTTTTGCATTAATGATGAAGCATATTTCCACTTTAGTTTCTTTCTCAGCTTGTTGTATTTCTCTATAAATTGAGGGAGGAGTATTGATCCAGGTGGATATTGGTGGCCACCCACCTATTCCACTTGGGGCCCCACCATTGTCTCTTTCAGTTTTTTAGTTTCGTCACAACTTACTATTTTTGACAGTTTTTCGGGTCCTAAACTTCTGGAGCTATTTTGAGGCCGTAAACAGCGTTTTTTTGGAAAACCGAGAGCGACCAAAATTCTTGCTCTTGCATCAAAATCTGTACAAATCGGATAGATATTTCTAACGAGCTATTGAACGCGTCAAACGGAGATCGTATGCCAAAGTTACGTCCCCGGGAAGTTGAAACACCAATTTACCCAAATGAGGCCCATAGTTTTGGCACTTCATCTCCTAGGGTTAGGTTTTTGGACGTTTAGAGTTATCCATTGTTTCTCAATAATAAATATGCCCTCGAGCCTCATTGTAACACAGTTCAGAGATATGTAGCCACCACATCTCTTCCCAGAGATATGCTACCAACACCCTAGCTATTTTTATTTCCATTATGTCTGTAAGCATACTTCAGTCATTTTATTACTGACCTAGATTTTATGTAGGAATGCAATAGAATACACATATAACCATAAACATAGAGATGTAGCAGAAACAATACTTCATTTTATTAATAAAAAATGACCGAAATATGCATATAGACATAATGGAAATAAAAATAGCTAGGGTGATGGTAGCATATCTCTGAGAAGAGATGTGGTGGCTATAGACCTCTGAAATGTGTTAAAATGAGGCTCGAGGGCCTATTTATTATTGAGAAACAATGGAGAACTCTAAACGTCCAAAAACCTAACCCTAGGAGATGAAGCGCCAAAACTATGGGCTCCGTTTGCTCAAATTGGTGTTTCAACTTCTCGGGGACGTAACTTTGGCATATGATCTTCGTTTGACACGCTCAATAGCTCATTAGAAGGATCTATCCGAGGAGTACAACCTTTGATTCAAGAAATATAATCTTGGTTGCTCTCGGGTTTTCCTCAAAAATTTCATTTAGGGCCTCAAAACGGCTCCGGAAGTTTAGGACCCGAAAAAATGTCAAAAATAGTAAGTTGTGCCAAAACTGAAAAACTCAAAGAGACAATGGTGGGGCTCTAAGTGGAATAGGTGGGTGGCCACCAATATCCACCTGGATCATTCCTCCCTCCTTAGGAAGCAATGGTCCCCATTGCGTTGAGATCCTCCATGAGATGAGGCAAATGTTGTTGAACTGGGCATTAGATTTGTCGGAGATGTCATGGACCTGCGGGCGGACATGCTGGATGCGTTTAGGAAATTTAGTTTCTTTATCAGCCTCAGACAGTACATGTGTGGATTATGTATGTGTAGTTTCTGTAGGTGCGGCAACATCAAGCAGCGGTGCATCGAGGGTTAGATTAATGGAGTGCTTGTCTTGACAGTGTAGAGGAACCTCTGTGAGTGAGGAGAAAATTTCCTCGTATTCCTCCACGACTTTATCCATCTGCTGCAGCCATGTAGGGGAGCCCCGTTTCGAGGTTTTGGCCACAATTTTCTTCTTTCCCTATGAGCGAGTTGTAAGGAAAATAAATTTCCTAGTTTGGGAAACAATCTTACTACATTGTTTTGCAGTAGTCAAAGAGATGACAGGAGGTGGTACTACCTCTGGTATCCTGTACAAGTTATTTCCCAAAGTAATAACAACAACACGAGGCCTAGACTCATACACAGCAAGTTTCCTCCACAAGTATGGTTGGCCCAATAATACATCAGCTACATCAAGAGGAGCAACATCACACAATACCTCATCCATGAATGGCTTGATATTGTATGGAAGGAAACACTGTTGGCGGATGTGGATATCTCTCCCTAGGTGAAGCCACCCAATGGTATATGGTTGTGGGTGTGCTATGGTCGGTAGGCCAAGCCACTTCATGACCTCTGCTGAGATGAGGTTCTTTTGGCTTCCTCTATCAACAAGGAATTACAGTGGATAACCCTTCACCCACATCTATGAATGGAAGAGGCACTCCCCCTCCTTTGGATCCTCGGGATCCTCCCTCTGGATCTTGGTGGTGGAAACAATCGCACTGGGATCCACATCAATGATCTGCTTCCCTTTGTCATTCCCTTTGTCTAGTTCCGACTCAGGA
Source organism: Pinus albicaulis (assembly GCA_034641835.2). NCBI lineage: Eukaryota > Viridiplantae > Streptophyta > Pinopsida > Pinales > Pinaceae > Pinus > Pinus albicaulis. The sequence goes on from CM076582.1 coordinate 242,948,704, forward strand.
TCAGAAAATGCATCTGATTTGGGTGCCTTTAGTTCGACCACCAATGACTATTTGGCCCAACACTCGTTTGTGCTATGAGTGGGGCTGTTATGAAATTCACACCACTTCCCCGTGTCCTTCTTTGGATTTGTGGTTTTGTTATGAGTTGTACCATTTTGGCCTTGCCCCTTGTTCTTTGATTTGAGGGCACCTTTCCCTAGATTCGGATTTGCAGATCCAAAGTCTCGCTTCTTCTACTTAAATTTCTACTCGATCTTGTCGGCATAGCGATATGTCGTGCCAAGCGATGTAATGTCGAGGAACTTCATTTCCTCCTAAATATGTTTGTGCAGAAAAACAAAATACTTGAGTACCAAATGTCTCTCTGAACTTTAATACCCAACTTTGAGCACAGGTTATGGAACAAATTCGTAAGTTCATGCACATCTTGATCCCTTTGTTGTCGCAGTGTGGTCCATTGGATGTATTTGTCCTCATAGCTCCCCAAAGGGTAATATTGTTCCTTGATTCCGTCTCGGAATGAATTCCAAGTGGGTGTGGCTAAGAACAGAGAGGGTTACCCTTCGTCCTCTTTCTCACGGTAGGTTTCCCACCAGTATTTGACATAGGGGGCGGCTTTGAGGACTGAAAAAATAATATTTTCTCGGTCGAATAAATCATGGACCGATAAATACCCTTCCAGCAAATTTAACCATATATTTACGGCGTCTGCATCTATCTCGCCTTCAAATATAGTAATTTCAAATTTTACCTGTACCTTAAAGGGAGTGGCACCTACAGAGTGGCTGTTGGATGCAGATGCGCCATAGGTGGGCAGTCGTTGAAGGATCTAAGCAAAGTTATCCATCATCGCATTCCTTTGTTTCTCAAGGGCCTCTTTGAGCAATATTTTGATAGGATCTCCTGCTCCCTCACCTTTCTTTTCTTCTACCATGGGAGGTCATTGGGGTTTGCGAGGCTGATCTTTCAAGGATTCAACCAGATCGAGCCCTAACTCCTTATACCCTGACCGTGTTGGGGACATGCAAAGAAAAATAGATAAAGAGCAGACCACTCTGATACCACTGATTCAGATTTTATGCAGGAACTCAACAGAATACACATATAACCATAAACACAGAGATGCAGCGGAAACAATACTTCATTTTCTTAATAACAAATGACTGAAATATGCTTACAGACATAATGGAAATAAAAATAACTAGGGTGTTCGTAGCATATCTATGACAAGAGATGTGGCGGCTACAGACCTCTGAACTGTGTTACAATGAGGCTTGAGAGCCTATTTATTATTGAGAAACAATGGAGAACTCTAAACGTCCAAAAACCTAACCCTAGGAGATGAAGCGCCAAAACTATGGGCCCCGTTTGGGTAAATTTGTGTTTCAACTTCCCAGGGACGTAACTTTGGCATACGATCTCCGTTTGACGCACTCAGTATCTCGTTAGAAAGATATATCCAAGGAGTACAACTTTTAATGTAAGAAATTTAATTTTGGTTGCTCTTGGTTTTCCCAAAAAACGTCGTTTAGGGCCTCAAAATGGCTCCGAAAGTTCAAGACCCGAAAAACTGTCAAAAATAATAATTTGTGTCGAAACTAAAAAACTGAAAGAGACAATGGTGGGGCCCCAAGTGGAATAGGTGGGTGGCCACCAATATCCACCTGGATAAAGTATTCTCCCAAAATTTTGTAGCTAGTCTTTCAGCATTTATTTGGGCTCTAGTGCTTGTTTGATTCCTAGAAGTGTGTCTCCCTTTGTGGCTAGAGAAGGAAGTTTCCCTTGACATAGTTGACCAAAGGGATAAGATATTGGACCAAGAGAATGATGAGGCATGAGCCAATTATAGAGGGACCATGATTTTACCACTAAAATATTTTAAGAGAGATTGTATCTAGGAGAATATGGACAAGGAGATACAATGGAAAGAAGGGAGAGAGGGAAGTGGCCACCCACCAAAAGATGCAAGGGGGACCCTGCCACAGAGGACAGAGTATAGGAAGGACCAAGGAAAAATAGAAGAGCATCCATGTTTGGAAGATGACATAATTCATTAAAGAGAGAAGGGAGTGTGGTGAATATAGAGCAGAAGGGTTTACCACCTACTGGCTTGAGGGGTCCTGACCCAGGTTCAAAGTTGAGGTTAACCAACAAAACCCTCTTACTAATGGCCCTTTTGGCAGTGACCTGCTTGTGAAAGTCAAAGTATCACCCGAAGTAGTATGGGGGGGGTGCTGGAACCAGGTTTCCACACCCTGAGAGAGATTTAAATGATGTGGGTGGCCTTAGATCTAAAACAATCATGAACAAACCTTTGCAACAAAAGCCGTAACCAGGAAACCCTTAATAGACATAATTAGATCACTTATGCATAATATATTGTGCACAAGCTAAAATAGAGTATATAATCCACGTAATAGCTCTTAAAAAATAGTATTAAATCCCAATAGCACTAGATTCATTCAATAACCATTCATCAAAATCAGTTGCGCAATTGAACTAAACACAGACAATAAAGGAATTGGAAATAATATGCAGAAACGATCATAACATAAACAATGGAACTTTGGAGAGTTCCCGTTGTTGACCTAGACGCTCTGCTTCACTCCTCTGCGTCTGAGGCCTAGCCTCGGCCCTGCTCGAAGGGTCTTGTGCATTCCTTGTGCCCTGGTTTCTTCTGAAGCTCTTGTGCAGCGCTTTCTTTTTGACCTGAGCTTCTCTTGGCAGGGCACGGCGCCTTTATTTTCGACCTGTGCTCTTGGCAGGACGCGACGCTTCGTTTCCGTGTGGCTTCCATGCGTGGCGCTTTTGTGTGAGCTTGTTCTGTCGAGCTTTGTCGGTGCTGCATCAATGGAGCCACCTCCTTCTTCTGACGCAGTTGCCTTCTCCAATCTGGTGGCATCCCTTCCAAAAAAGAAAGCTATCGAGGCTACGAAGTTTGTGAAACGCCTTGATGACATTCCGGAGATCTCTCTCCCACCGGAGGGCCCGATTCAAGTTGCCCTTTCTATGGCTGAGAGAGCTATGGTGGGTCAGTTCACTGGGCTTTGGCCCTCCCCCAAATCCATGGAGAGTTGGGTCACAAGAAACTGGGCGCCGCTGATTAAAGGTAGAGTCACTTCGTACTTTCTAGGTAAGGGATTCTTCCTGTTTGAATTCACTGAAAAGGAAGATAAGGATATGATATTCCGCAACGGCCCCTACTTTATGGGCCCTCAGGGGCTGTATCTCAATAAGTGGATGCCCAATTTTGATCCTGCTGTGGACGTCCCCACAGCCGTCCCCGTGTGGGTTAGGCTGCCCAATCTGCCAGTGCATTGTTGGAATGAGGAGTCCCTTCAACACATTGGAAACACCTTGGGAAAGTATATTGACCATGCAAACAGTAAAGATCAGTACGACTGTGCTAGAATTTGCGTTGAAGTTGACCTCGAGGTTGGTTTGCCTGAGGCAATAAAGATCAGAGTTGGAAACTGGACACATGTACAAAAGCTGGACTATGAACAGCTTCCGTTCAAATGTCGGAAATGTCATGTTTATGGACACTTTGCTAGAGGATGTCCCAAGAACAGCGAAATGGAGAAAGGCAAAGAGGATGGCTGGACTCAGGTTAAAAGAACCAAAACTGCACACAAACCCCCTAGATATGGTAACATTATTGGTAAAGGGACTCAGGCAGGCACTGGAATCCAAACACCTCTCTTGGAAGAACAAGGAAATAAATTTACCCAGTTAAGCTCAGCAATAGAAGACACCCAAGAATTAGAGATGCAGAAAGAAGGATCGCCCCAAAAAGAGTCCCCTCTGGGACCAAAGCAAGCTGAAAGCAATGCGGACAGGAAAAAAGAGACACCCTCAGAGGAGGCTGAGGAAGTCCAACGTTCGAAGGACTCAGAAGAAGAAGGTGAAATAGGGGACTCGCAAACTTCGGTTAGAAGACCATCGAGAGGCCGAAAATCTGCTCGTGAAAAAAGAGAGCAGGAAACTTACAAAGACAAAGTTCACGGAAGTCAACCAACCCTCGAGAATCTCTTGGTTAAAACTCCGAAGTCAACCAGAAATCAGCCTCAGAGCTCTAAAGGAGCTCCACTCTCCAAAAGCAAGTGATGAAGATTGTCTCTTGGAATTGTAGGGGTATGGGGAGCAAAATAAAAGAAGAAGCCATTAAAAGCTTGATGAGATCTGAATTTCCTGGTATACTCCTCATCCAGGAGACTAAAATGGAGGACAAGGCCTTCCTCCAAGTCGTTAAAAAACTGTGGAAGAAAAGTGAAGGAGTAGTTGTCTCAGCTCGTGGTGCCTCAGGAGGCCTGGGCACACTCTGGAATCCAAACAAATATTCAAGGATCAAAGAAATCGTGAAAACCCATTGGCTATTTACTAAACTGCAACACGTCGAATCAGACGAGACCCTCTGTCTTTTCAACGTGTATGTTCCAGTCAGCGCATGAGAGAAGAAGAATTGTTGGGATACCATAAGAAGTTTGGCAGAATCGGAGGAGTTAGCAAATATCATCATTGCAGGGGATTTAAATCTCACTTTATCTTCTGCTGAAAAGCGGGGAGGAAGGATTGTCAGGGATCTGGCGAGAGAACAGGTTGAGGATCTGCTCCAGGAGTGGGACATGATCGACATTAAACCATCGTCGGGCAAATACACTTGGACCAATAAAAGACTCGGTCTGGGACACATCGCTGCAAGGTTAGACCGGTTCTTCGTTCAAAGCTCTTTTCTTCTTCTTGGATTAGAATCAAGAATGCATATCCTTCCTTGTATTGTCTCTGACCACAGACCTATAAAGCTCAATATTCTGGCTCATACGGACCAAGGTCCCATCCCTTTTAAATTCAGCCCCCTTTGGGCCAAGGAACTCTCCTTTATGCAACTTGTAAAAGATAGTTGGAAGCTCCCTGTCAACGGTTCTGCCTTCTTTGTTTGGGAGGAAAAACTTAGGAGAGTAAAAGCTGCTTTGAAAATATGGGTTAAATCCCTTCCTAATCCTGCAGTGGAAAGGAAAAAGATTCAAGAGTGCCTTGAGATACATCATCTCAATTCTGAAAATGAAGAGATCACAAAAGATATTATTGACAAGGAGGCCGACCTTCAACAAAAGCTTCTCAAGGCAAGCCTGGCCGAGGAAGAATACTGGAGGATTAAATCCCGTAGGCTTTGGCTCAAGGCAGGTGATAGGAATTCATCCTTCTTCCACAAACAAGCCCAAGCCCGGAAAAGTTTCAATTCCATTTCTGAAATCAAGGAAGAGAACGTCAAGCATAGAGATATCCAAAGCATAAAAAATGCCGCCTATCTCCATTTCAAAAAGTTGTACAGTGAAGAAGAGGGGCTGGAGCTTATTTCTAATTCTCTGAACGAGGTTCCATCTCTGATTTCTGCCAGAAAGAATCAGCATTTGGAAGCTGAGGTCTCCAATAAAGAAATAAAAGCTGCCCTCTTTGCAATGGAGCCAGACAAGGCCCCGGGCCCTGATGGCTTCACTGCCAGATTCTTGCAGACTTGTTGGCAGATCGTGGAAAAATACTTATGCAGAATGATCCGGAAATCTCAAACTTGTCAGAAAATCGGGGGAAGTACCAATTCGGCCTTCCTGGCTCTCATTCCCAAGGAAAAAGGTGCCAATTCCTTCTCCAGATTTCGCCCTATCTCCCTTTGCAACATAGGTTACAAGCTTATAACAAAAGTAATTTCCAATAGACTAAAAACCATTCTTCCAGCTATCATTCCCGAGAATCAGGGAGGATTTATTCAAGGAAGACAGATCGTGGACAATTTTATCCTGGTCCAAGAAGCGATCCATTCAAGCGTTACCCGGAAAGAGAAAGGAATGGTCATCAAATTAGACCTCGAAAGCGCCTTTGATAGGGTGAGGCATAGATTTTTGTTGGATGTCCTGCACAAATTTTTCTTTGGCCCCAACTTTTTTCAATGGATCAATGCTTGCATCAGTGAGCCCTGGATTGCCCCTTTGGTGAATGGGAGGGCTACTGATTTTTTCAAAGCCTCTAGAGGACTGAGACAAGGGTGCCCCCTCTCCCCCTTGCTCTTTGTCCTCCTAGCCTCTGTTTTCAGCTTTCTCTTGAATAAAAAGCAATCTACCCAAGAAATCATGGGTCTGAACATCGCAAGAGGAGTTAAAAACATACACCATGCGCTATTTGATGATGACTCTCTCTTGATGGGTGCTGCCTCCTTGATCTCTGCTAAAAGAATCAACGATGTGTTGGATGTATATTGTGAAGACTCAGGAAGCAGCCTTAACAAAGGCAAATGTCATATCTACTGTTGGAATATTACTGCCAGAACGCTCCATGATATCTCCAATTGCTTTGGTTTTGCAGCCTCCTCGTCATGGTCCTCCTTCAAGTACTTGGGGCTCCCTATTTTCCAAAAATGTGCCCTCAGCAAAGACTGGCTACCTCTGCTTGACAAATTTAAGGCCAAAATTCACTCCTGGGGCTTCAATTGGCTCAATCTAGCTGGTAAGACAGTGCTCATAAAAGCTGTCTTGAACAGCCTTGCCATTTATCAATCTGCTGTTATGATGGCTCCTATTGGCATCATGAGGAAAATGGAGGATTACATCAGAAACTTCTTTTGGAAAGGTGGCAAAGATAATGAGAAGAAAATCCCTCTTTTAAGCTGGGATATAATCTCTTTACCCAGAATGGAGGGTGGTCTGAATTTCAAGAACATCAGCAAGCAAAATATTTCTTTGGGAGCAAAACTGCTATGGAGAATAATAGGCCCAAATCCGGGTTGGGCTCAGATGGCGTTGTGGAAAAAATACTTTCGTGGCCAGAGAACACGATGTCTGGACAACCCCATTCTGGTCCCCGGAACGATGATCCATAAGCTGTGCAGAAAAGTCTCCATTTTATTCAATCCCCATGTGCACTGGATTTCTGGAAATGGAAAGCGCATAAAAATCTGGGAAGACCGTATTATGGGTTGTGAGCCCCTTGTTGATGACTGCTCCCTAGCCTTGTTAAAAGAATGGATGGATAGAGCTGGCCTCAAAACTCTGTGGGATATTTCTAAATGGGAGAACGGTATTTGGCAGAATTGGGAGAAGCTTGAGGTCCCTCAGAATCTTTCCAAAGACTATGCAGTCTTCCTTTCCCTTTTAAAAGGCAAAGCCCCAATGAACAGCAGAAAAAAAGACTCTCGTGGTTGGGGTCCGACCCCTGGGTATTACTCTGTGGCGCGGGGATACTGGCAGATCTCTTTGCATCCTCACGTTCCCCCCGACCCGAAGCCTTGGCAGGGGATCTGGTCTCAGTCATCAATCCCCAAAATTGATTTTTTCTGTTGGCTCCTTTGCCACCAAAGAATCCTGACTGATGATAGACTCCGGAAGAGAGGCTTTATGGGGCCATCCCATTGTCCGCTTTGTGGGGCTGATGAAGAAAATGCCCCCCATCTGATGCTCTTCTATAATTTCGCTGCTGAAATTTGGAAGGAAGCCTTAGGCCCCTGGAACACTGTCTTCGCCCTCCCTGTCAGATGTTCTGACCTGTTCTCAAACTGGAAATCGAAGTACCCTGGAGGCACTATCAGGAATGTTCACATCAAAAAAGCCTGGCTTGTTCTCCCCAAAATCATCTGCTGGAAATTATGGTTGGAAAGAAATCATAGGATCTTCAGAGACAAGAAGAACGATCCAAAGTTTGTCTGGATTAAAATTAAAAGTCAGCTTAAAGACTGTTTGGGTGATCAACTCGATGGAGTAGATCTTAGTTCACAAGATGCTGATTGGGGCGCTTCTCTTGATATGCATTTCATGGATATCAGCAGGCTTCCCGCTCCTCTATATCCCTGGCAAATTCGCCTTAAGGAACCAGACTTCTACGAGCTGTGCATTAAAAAGTAAAAAATCGCTCTCTTTTTCGACGGGGCTGCCAAAGGAAATCCTGGCATTGCCGGGGCAGGTGGTGTTGTCAAAAGTGCGGAGGGCAGAATTTTTTCCAGATTCGCCTGGGGTGTGGGCTTCAATACAAGTATCCAAGCCGAAGCCCTGGCCCTTTTCCTGGGGCTCAAACAGCTTATCTTTCTGGGTATAAATGATGCATTGGTTTTTCTCTTCTCCTGCTGATTTAAGGCTGTCAAGGTTGATGAGCAGAATCAGAATTCTGCTACAATCCTTTCAGAGTTTAGATTTCTTCCATGTGATGAGAGACAATAATAAGGAAGCTGATGCCGAAGCCAACACGGCGGTCCTCCTTCCCCTTGGAGCCCTTCTAAGAGACAGAGTCAAGGCCTGGGATCCCATCCCTTAATCAGTTTTCAATGTTTTACTATCTTCTATTAAAACAGTTTGTTTGTACCAGCACTCTAGGAAAGATAGATAAGATAGCTCACTCTACAGTTCGTAGTATTCGCAGGCTCAGTTGTGGGGAGGTCTTTTGGCTCCTGGCCAAGGAGAAATCCGAGCGCTGCCACCCCTTTGTAATATGAAATGAGGCATTTTCCAAGAGATAATACACTACAATAACCGTTCCTGTAAAAAAAAAAAAACATAAACAATGGATGCATTTCAGACTCGGATATCAGCAACAACAGTTATTTATTCACAATAGTTCAGATCTTCCATACAAAACCCTTCAGTTCACCTAAGCACACAACCAGCAGGGTCTGCACACAGCAGGACTAAGGTCTTTGTGCACTTACCCAAACAAATCTGCGCAAAATATCAAAACACAGCCAGATCTATCATCAAACATTCATTCTTATCCAAAAACTGACTTATTTGACTCGATATAGACTCCTATTTATATCTTTATCCTGCGCTCCTCTATAGTCCGCAAACCGTGTTTTGCGGCCCCTTTTTCTACCCTTTTTACCCATTACAACTCATGAGGGGCTTTGACCCACCCCAAAGCCCCTTGACTTGTGATGTGCATGACTAAACTTACAAAACCTATTACAAAATATATCAAGATTGTCTTCAAATCTTGGACATAGGGGACCCCACTCCAACAGGCCCCCAACACAATCTTGTGACTCATCCCAAGTCACAACCGCATTGGGTTCTTCATATTGTACTGGAGCTATTCAATAGCAGCAAAAAATGGCGCCAATATGCCTGCACTTTGGTCAATTGCACTCTGCACGATCTCTACTAGCTTCTCCGAAGTCGACCCTTCTGTGGCCAAGGTGACACTTTGTAAGGTCTGATTGAAGTCCCTTACGGCAGCATCCAGGTCCTGAGACAACTTCATTGCCTCATCTGCCCATGGCTTCATGTGGTCAATGACAATCTGCTTCTTATGGCGAAGCTCTTCGACCTCATCTCACAATGCCTGACTGGTCTGGAGGCGGGTCATGCGCTAGGAAGGAATGAATGTGGGCAAGGCCTCCTGCAGATCATCAAACTCTTGATCTTTGGCACAGAGCTCCTGAGTAATGTCTTTGAAAAGTGGATCTATTTGCACAGAGGTCCACAGTCCCATGCAAGTCTCCAGAAGCTCTGAGCCCTTTTCAACATTGGCGGAAATGCTTGCAAATGCAGTTTTAACTAGGGTGGCTCATTGTGCGTGCACCTCTGGAGGAGTTTCAGACTCCAGCTTAGCCTACAATGCAACAATTTGCTACTCAAATTCTGCCTTCACTATCTGGATCTCTTATCTGGAAGCTTTGAGTGCAATGAGCAGGCTTTCAATCTTCACTTGTGGTGCGACGGATGTTGGGATAACTACTTCTGGAATCTCTTCACACAATCTATTGAGATTGATTATGTTGTTTTCGTGGCTGCAGTCTACTCGGCTTCACTGAGCTTCTTCCGTGTGCGTGCCTCCCTGATCTACAACTCGACAGAAATAAATATGTGGAGAGTGTGTAGCTTTCCATTGGGCAGCTTTGCGAGGTCAATGCCGAGCTCATGGCAGGTTTGCACCTGCGCGCACAGCTCTCGCTATTTGCACCTACGTGCATAACTCTCGCTATTTGAACCTGCATGCCCAAGAAGGGGCAGATTCTTCTCTCGAACGCCATGATGATCGAGGTGGTGGGTAGGCTCACTTATACTAGCCTCGCCTTATCCACGCTCACTTGTAAAGTATATGTATTCAAATGTAACACCTGCAATACCGATTACAAGGCCTCCACCGCGGCCTTATACTGCTCCTCCATAGAATTCCATCTGTCCTCGGACATAGAAGCGACTGCGACCGTGATCTTGTCGAGGTCTTGTTCCGTCAGACTGACCTCTTCATCCCCTACAGCCTTGGACCCCTTTCACTTTTTGCACAGACCTTTCAAAGTTTCAGTGCCTCTCTTGGTGCCACACAGATATTCGGTACCATCCTCATTTAGCCCATCTAAACCTTCGGGGTCCACATCATGCTCACCTCCCTAATCATGCTCTTTATCTTTTCCAGTTTCAGGTTCCTTCTCTGCTTTGGCCTCAGTTTATTTTCCGCCAGTCTTCTCGGTGCCTATTTCCACCTCTTTCTTAGTGTGCAGCTCGGTTTCTTTCTCTATTTCCTTTGGAGCTGTCTCTTTTCTAGATGTAGATGGTGTAATGGGTTGGGTGGAATCAAGCTTGAATTTCCATGCATTCGTCCAAGTTTCCAGGACCTGATAAAATTCTGCTTCCGTTACCATGAAAGGAAAGGTATGCCATACAGGGTCCTTGCACACCCCGATCTGCACATTGTGCATGGTTACCTAGAGCTCAGCGATGCTCTTGTACTTTTCAGACACCTCTAGTATTATTCTAGGTCGGGAATGGATGGCAGCATCCATTGCGCCTTCAAAAAGTACCCAGAAGATCTTGTTTTCCTTGACACGCTGGGCATCACGGGAATCCGACAGATTACCGTAGTGTGCCCCTTCGCATATGCCCGGCTTGATCCTTTTACTTTGCCTTTACGTCTCTCTCCACCTTACGTTCATTACTTTTTCTGAATCCCATAATCGGATGAGGCCCCTTCTTTGGCAGGTCAGTCATTCGATGGATCAGTGTGGCGTCTATCGGAATTCTCCCCTGAATCCATAGGCAGCCCTCGTGGACTCAAGCTAGCAGCTGGTGCACACAGATGCTGGTGATTGGGTACCTTCTAAAATGTGAAATCCTTAGCAGATTTAGTATTTTGGCATTGTTCAACCCATGCACCCAAGGCATTGGCTCAACCTTCGGCACCTCTTCATAGAGAACTCATTACAAATAATTTTCCAGTGCTAGCTTGGGGAACGTTTCTTCATTTGCGAGATCATGGTCATAAAATTCAATATTTTGTATTTTTCCAAACATATCACCAGCAAGGGGAACATCCTACGATATCAAGGGCATCTAGAGGTATTCTCGGACTGTATCTACATTCTTTGGCATGTGCATAGAGGGCTTGCACGGCTTGACATATGGCAGCCACCAAGAGATGGGTTCAACAAACATACCTTCCTCTATCGCACTCATTGGTCTCTTTGATGGATCGCTAATGGGGGATTGATTGTTAGTGGTGTGACGCAAGGACATCACATTTCTAGGAGAGGTGCACGGCTTCGAGGAAGCCCACTTTGAAATTTTCCGTTTTCCCTTAGTTGGCCTGGATACAACTTCTTATACCTCAGGGATCACCTCTCGACCGTCATCTGATCCCATCTTAGTTGATGCAGTGAGGGGCATAGATTGCTCCTCCATAGGGTTAGTGGATGTCATTCTCAGTCGAAAGATAAACTCTGGATTACTAATGTCAGATGAAGATTCTCAGCCAAACATACAGGGATCACAAACAGCGTTATGGTAGAAATCATGGATAATCTCAAGGTGCCAAATATTCAGAAATAAAATTAACCAATTGTGACCCGCACTCGTCCTTTTATAAGCCATCCAAGGTAAAAATGGTCAGATTGTCATTAATTTCCACTTACCTTCGAGAAAACAGTAAAAAATACTCCAAGATTGCCTCATTAAATATGAAACTGACTCCATCCAACGGTAAAATCACTTTTTCACCTAGTTTCATTGTTCCAACAGCTAGTTTTTGCTCATGCGTGTCACCTTGCGCTTTTGTCGCACCTGTATGCGACTTCCCTCTGTGTTGCATGCATATCATTTTATTCTGATGCTTCGGCCATATAGTCATTTGGTTGGAAATATATTTTTTCTATATGGCTTCAGACAACTTCCATTGAAATACCCAGGAATATTCTCACCACGCAGTGTGGCTGAGCGCACCGCACCTCCATCAGTGATTTCCTTCATAATATATGGCCCCAACCAATGTTTTTTGAACTTCCCTGGGTGGCGTGAAAACTGACTATCATATAACAATACCAAGTCTTCCTCCTTGAACTCCTTTTGCCTGATGTGCCTATCATGCCAAGCTTTTTCGCGTGCCTTCTACACTTGCTGATGGAAGTTAGCAATGAATCGATCTTTTTCTAAGGCAACGAGTTGCACCAACCGTTCCTCCATAATGTCAGGCTCGGCCATATTAGTGAAAGATACGATGTGTAGGCTTGGGACAATATATTACATTGGCATGATTGCTTCCTTCCCATAGACCATCCTGAAAGGTGTTTTCCCCATCAACTTCTTGCACATGATCCTATACGCCCATAACACTAAAGGGATGTGCAGTCCCAATCGTCCTGATTGGAATTACAGATCTTTGTGAGCACATTCTATGGAATTTTTTTGAAAGCCTATACTACGCCATTTTCTTGTGGGTGATAAGGGGTACTCTTTTGGTGATGGATCTGAAATTCCTCTGTCAAAGCTTCAATTGTTTCATTAACAAAGTGTGTACCTCTATCACTCATCAAAAATTTGGGCATCCAAATCTGGTCAAGATGTGTTCAAAAATGAAGTGTGAAGTTGTATTTGCAGTATAGTCTTTAACTACCTTCGCCTCTACCCATCTGGTTACAACAGTTGCAGTAATGATATAGCATGATCCCGTCTTCTTCCTTGGAGGATTGATTGGTCCAACAAAATCTATAGCCCATTTATCAAATGCCTGCAAGGCCATCTGTGGTTGCAAGGAATTTAATCTCTACACAAGGGCTTCCCAGTCCTCTGACATGCATCACAGGATCGACAGTATGCATGTGCATCACTGTGTAGTGTGGGCCACCATAACCTAGCACGAAACACCTTTTGCGCAGTGTCTTTTCCACCATAGTGGCCTCTTACCACCCCTCCATGAGCCTCAGCCAAGATATCATGCCTTTCATGTTCCAACACATATCTCCTCAATACTTCATCTACTCCTAACTTATACAATTGCCTTGCAATCAAAGTAAAATCAGTTGCATGCACCACCAACTCCTTCTTCTGTTGTACTGAATATTCATAAGATGCGCTTCTATTGGTCAGGAGGTGAATAGTATCAACAAAATTCTCATCACCCACCTTGATAGAAAAGAGTTTCTCATTGGGTAACCCCTCAAGATTGGTTGGTTCTTCATCATTTTCGATCTGCGACAGATGATTAGGTTTGGAATTTAGTCTTCCATGCTTCACAATAATTTAAAATTCATACTCCTGAAAGAGCAGCAACCATCGGAAGATCTTCCACCCCAACACAGGCTTATTGACTAGGTATTTTAAATAAAAAATTGTCAATAAACATTTTGAAATGCCCTCCTAGAAGATAGTGCCTGTATTTTTGCAAAGTGTATGTTAGGTCCTTACATTACTATTTTATTACCTTATTGTAATTATTATAGCCCTCTTATCGTTATTGTTGTACCCCTGTAACCCCAATATTGTTATTATTGTACCCTTACATTATTATTGTTAGGTCAGCTAGGATTATATTGTGGCCCCATGGACTCCTATATATAGAAGGAGGTTTTGGTCATTTGTAAAATCTAAGAATTATTTATTTATGTAATGTATTGGAGGTTTCCCCCTCGAAGTGGTTGATTTCTAAGGTGTTGATCTCTCTTTTCTTCTATTTTTGGAGCTAGTTTCACAACATTTGGTATCAAAGCTTTGGATTCTAGGGTTTCGCTGCTCCAAATAGGTCATCGTGGAATTTTCGCTATAAAAAAAATTATACAAAGGTTCAAAAGCTGAAATTTTTAGATCACAAAGCCAAAATCCTGGGGAACATCATCAAAAAATTTCAGAGCTTGGTTCGCAATATTTTCAGAGATATGATCTCTGGAAGTTAGGGCTTTTTGCAGGCTCTTGAATTTAACCTAAACAGGTCATCGCGGAATTTTTGCTATAAATTTTTTTCTAAGAGGTTTCAGAAGCTGAAATTTTCACAGAGCGAATCAGAGACTCCAAGGAACGTCGTGGAAAAATTTCAGAGATTTATTCGCATTATTTTGGGAGGTAGGATCTGTGGAAGTTAGGACTTTTTCAGGCTCTCGAATTTCATCTCAAAGAGGTGATCATGGGAAAATCTTCATATCTTTCTCTCTAAGCATCATATTGGAGTTCTGTAAAGAGTGGAAGCAAGTACACGGACTGTAGTTTCCTGTCTATAAATTTCAGAGTCGAATGAGGAAACAGTGATACGTGGCAAGTCATACAATTTTTCTCTACTAAACCAGTCCATAATTAGGTCATTATGGGAGATTGGACATAACTTTCTCTTGAAGAATCCAGATCAGGTTAGACCTGTTGCATTCGAAAGAGGATTTAGAGGGATACCTCAAGCAAAATTTCAGATATTGAAGGTCTGAAATCACAAATATAATTCAGTTTCAATATTGAGCTCCTCAAAAGCAATAAAAAGGTGTGTATTTTTTTTCCCGAATTGCATAAGTCTTGTGTAAAAAATTAGTTTGAAGTGATTCCAATGGCCTATTGAGCATATAATTCAGTATTGGGTTCTAAAAAGCCTCATAAAAATAATTCAACATGCATTAAGCCCTCAAAATACTCTATTATGACTCATGAAGATGAAGAATCACAACATGATCTATCAAAACTACAAGATCAAGTGCACCAAATTTCACTCTCGCAAAGAGCAACAAAAAATGAAATGGAAGTTTTGAAGAAAGGTGTGGAAGCGAATATGGATGGTTTGAAGAAAGGCATGGAAGCTAAAATGGATGGCGTCTAAGCTAAGATGGAGGACATGGAAGAAAAAATGGAAAACATGAAGAATGATCTAAAAGCAGACATGGAAGATTTGACAAAGTTGATACAAGAAATGATTCCTAATGGTGAAAAGATAGTAGAAGAAACTCACAATGAGAACAAAATAGATGTTAATTGTGATTTCATAAACTCTAATGTTGGATGGAAGAACCACCATATTCCAAAGATGGATATGAGGAAGTTTGATGGCAAGGATCCTGTAACATGGATACTACAGATGGAGCAATATTTTGATCTCAATAATGTGCAAAACACACAAAAGGTACGCATTGCAACTTTAAATTTAGAACAGAATACATTTGTATGGTAATACAACACTTTTTTGAAGGAGAGGGGCATGTTAGGTCCCTATATTACTATTTTAGTCCCTTATTGTTATTACTATAGCCCCCTTATTGTTATTGTTGTACCCCTGTAACCCCAATATTGTTATTATTGTGCCCTTACATTATTATTGTTAGGTCGGCTAGGATTATATTGTGGCCCCATGGACTGCTATATATATAAGGAGGTTTTGGTCATTTGTAGCATCCAAGAATTGTTCATTTATGTAATGTATTGGAGGTTTCCCCCTCAAAGTGGCTGAATTCTAAGGCGTTGATCTCTCTTTTCTTCTATTTTTGGAGTTGGTTTCACAGCAGCGTACACCATGGTCAGTCCTTCCCTTTCTGTAGTTGTGTATTTATGCTCTGCACTGGAGAACTTCCTACTGGCCTAAGCAATAGGGTGATCAATGTCTCCTTCTCCTCGTTGTGCCAAAATAGCCCCCGGTGCTATACCAGATGCATACACGTGCACATGAAAAACCTTAGACCAGTCTAGGAATATCAAGATAGGTGCAGTGACCATTTTCTCCTTTAGCAGCTCAAATCTCTTCTAACATTCTTCATCCCAGAAAAATGATACATCTTTCTTCAGCAAATTCTCCATCGGCGCAGTGATCAGAGCATACCCTTTAATGAACTTTATTTAATAACCCGTATGTCCTAGGATGGAGCGCAATTGTTTCTCATTATTAGGAACTTCTGGTTGATGATAACTGCTACCTTGGTTGGGTCTACCATAAATCCTTGTTGGCATACTATATGCCCTAAAAAAATTCCAAAAGGCACGCAGAATATACATCTCTTCAGGTTAAGAGAAATCTGGTGCTTTCTACAAGTGTCAAGCATCATGCACAGGTTTAACATATGTTTCTTGACCAATCCAAATATTGTCCAATCATCAAAATATACCTCCAATAATTTATGCATGAATTCTTTGAACACAACCACGACCACGCACGAGAAGATCGCATGTGCATTTTTCAACCCGAAAGGCATGATAGTATACTGGAAAGACCCCCATTATGTCTTGAAGGTGGTCTTGTTGCGGTCTTCAGGTGCAATTATAATATGATGATACCCTGAAAATCCATCAGTAAATGAATAATATTCTTGTCCTCCTACATTATCTAGGATTTCATTAGAAAATGGAGTAGGGAAGGGGTCATTCACACAGGAATCATTCAGCTTGCGCAAATCTACACAAATCCTTATCTCTCCTTTGGTCTTCTTCTCCTGGACCACCATTGGGCTTACCCAATCAGATTGTTCTAAAGGCTTAATGATTCCTATAGCCACCATCTTTTCTAATTCCTCCTTTACTTCCTACTTATATTTTGGATTCAATCGGTATGGTCGCTACTTGATAGGGCATGCATCTGTTTTCAATGTGATCTTCATAAAATGCTAGAATTTCCTCATCCAGAAGGAGATGCTGGCGATAAAGGATCGGCCTGCACTCTGTAAAGGTTCTCATTTTCTATCATTAGGTCAAGCATATTGCAGTGGTGCTCATCGTGACCAACTGAAGAACAAAATTTGCACCATTGTTGCTTCAGTTCTGGAACAAAGGCTCCTAACCACGAGAAATGTTCTATATCATGTCGTCCATCCACCCTACAATCATCGCATCATATTGTGGGGATACTAGGCCCAACATCACTCCCGGGGCATAGTGGATTTGGTCCCCCAGCTTGAAGGTAATCTGAAAACGGAGGGCACTAATATTTGGTGTGGCCAGCACCCTTGCAGCATATGCACCAAACATCTGCGCCAAATTCTTTACCCCAATCTCTGCGTAAATTCTGAATTTGTAAGTGCATAGCTTCTAATTGGCTTTGAATTTGCAGCGCTCCAATTTGAGCATCTTCTTTAGGTGCAACTTCTAATTTCATAGCAATTTCCAAGGCTTCTTCTTGAGATTCAATCTTCTTCTAACCCACAAGTATGCACAGATGTGGCAAGAGCATGGAAATGAACAATTCCTTATACTACTTATCATTATAGACAAATACTCTGTTGCTGATGGTTTGCTTCAGTCGTTGGTCAGCTTCCCAAGCTGATTCCTTTGGCCCTTGCTTAAAATATTTCAGTTCTATCACACACTAAGAATAGGACTTTGGCTTCTGGAACTGCTGCTTTAGGGCATCCTTAATCTACTAAACAGTGGGATCTACGTTTTGAGCAATGTATCCCATGAACCAATCTAAAGTGTGACCTTCAAATGCCATAGCCAGCTGCACTCTCTTGACAGCATCAATATTAACATTTTGCGCAGTCCACACTGCATTAGCTACAAACCAAAATCGGTCCATATCCTTGTCCTCCGCACCCTTAAAGGTGGGTAGCTTCATATGCGCGGCCATATCTTTCCGCAGGTGGTGGTGGGGGTGGGTTAGGAGATGTCTTACCCCTACGCGAGTTCGACAGGGGCATAGTAGGAGGGCTACCTTCAACATGCATAACCTCGCTCCCTTCTAGATCAGGTGAATTTCTCAAAGGTTTGTATACAAATCTATCCCCTCTCTTATTGACCCAATAATATTTTCCGCTACACGTAGTGCTTTCGATCAGATCAGGGGTCATTCACTCTGTGTGACTGCACAAAATACTATTTTCACACAATAGCATCTTAATCAGCAAAGGAAAAATACGCAATAATTTACCCCTCAATCCCTTGAAAATTATCCTTTCAACTTCAGAATATGGCACAAACTTATCTACTACAAATTTTGTCACAAACCCACCCAAGACGATGTCAACCTAGTGATCTACAATCTAGGTGATGGATGTATCGGTCTTTTCCAATTGTTGGATCAATTCAGGGATCCACTGTGTGACCTGATCATCCTTCCAATAGGTTTGGAATTCTGCTAATCTTGACAACCACTCCTACAATTCGTGTGCAAAGGTCACGAAGAATATCTTGTGCACTTCTGTGAAAATATACTTGTTCTTCCACTCTTCAGTAGGGAGCTTCTTACTTCTATTTTCTTTTAGGGCAAAATCCTAAATCTGTTTTTCAAACTAGTCCTCTAACTCAAGCTTTAATGGCTGCCACTGACCTTTCCACATCACCCAACCTCTCTCAAAATGATCCTGGTCCCGGCAACGGAACCATTTGTTCGCTAGAGGGGTCTTGACCCAGGTACGAAATTGAGGTTAACCAACAAAACCTCTTACTACTAGCCCTTTCGGCAGTGACCTGCTTGCACAAGTCAAAGTCTCACCTGAAGCAATATGGGGGGGGTGCTAGAACCAGGTTTCCACACCCTGAAAGAGATTTAAATGATGTGGGTGGCCTTAGATCTAAAACAATCACGAACAAACCTTCGCAACGGAAGCCCTAACCAGGAAACCCTTAACAGAGATAATTAGATCACTTATGTAGAATATCTTACGCACAAGCTAAAATAGAGTATATAATCCACGTAATAGCTCTTAACATATAGTATTAAAGCCCAATATCACTAGATTCATTTAATAAACATTCATCAGAAGAATTTTTGTAATTGATCAAAACACAGACAATACACGAATCAGAAATAATATGCAGAAACGATCATAACATAAACAACAGATGCATTTCACACTCAGATATCAACAACAATAGTTCTATATTCATAACAGTTCATATCTTCCATACAAAACCCTTCAGTTCACCCGCGCACACAGCCAGCGGGGTCCGCACACAGCCAGCAGGAGCCTTTTACCCAAACAAATCCACACAAAATATCAAAACACAACCAGATCTATCATCAAACATTCATTTTTATCCAAAAACTGACTTTTTCGACTCGATCTAGACTCTTATTTATATCTTTATCCTGTGCTCCTTTGTGGTCTGCAAACCGTGGTTTGCGGCCCCTTGTTCTACTCTTTTTACCCATTACAACTCATGAGGGGCTTTGACCCGCCCCTTGACTTGCATTGTACACAACTAAACTTACAAAATCTATTACAAAATATATCAAAATTGTCTTCAAAGCTCGAACATAGGGGACCCTGCTCCAACACCATCGTCAAGGTAGAGAGAAATGAGAACAATCATGAAGGGTGGTTTCTAAGTATGAGATAAGAGAGAGATCAAAGCCCCTAAATATGAATACTAGAAAAATAAATGAAAACCAAAACATGAGAAACTATAGATGCCTAAATGAAATGAAGCCACATATTAGGGAGTGGTTTATATCATGATCATTAAACTTGATTCCCGAAGCCCCCACCATTTCTGAAGGATCACCATGAGTCACCAGAGTGTAATAATGTAGAAATGTGGGAGAAAACAGTGAAATCTATACCTTAAATAAAATTCATTGTGTAATGAATGCCATAAGGATGTGAATGTACCCAAAGATAGATCTCATGCCCAGTTTTAATGCCATTAATACTTATAGATAAAGCATTTTGGGCCTCATGTGCATGAGTTTCCATGAGTGCTCACTTGTCATGGGGGATATTGCAAGTACCAACAATTGAATTAATTTTGAGTGTACAAATTAATATTGATGTACATTTGTCATTGAATGTTGATGTGATTGACAATTTCAATGCTTGAATATTCTTTGAATTTTCTTAATTGGCATTAATTGTATGTGCTCAAATTTCATAAATAAATTTTGATTGCAAAGGTTTATTTGGTCCTTAAATGCTTGTGATTGTAATGTGAGGCAATGGCTAGGTAAGAAGAACATCGCCAGTTTAATGACACTCAACCACACAAAATGCTTTTCATCTTGTGGTCAAATTTTGGGTCAAATCAAGGTTTTAAGGAAAATTATTGGTCACCAAGATGTTGTAATAAAACCCCTTTAAACATACACCTATTCAAGTAGCCCTGATCTAGAGGAGCATATCCTTTACAACACCTAGACATCAAGATCCCAAACTTGGAATCATACAATGTCCGTCCCTTTAAGTTTACAAAATATATGGATCTCTTATTTATGTTTTCATAAGATAACTCTCTCAATAGAAATTTTTACAAAGTTCTCACTGAACTCAACCCATAACTCAACCCATAAATACGTTTAATTTAAAGACTCATTTCTAATAAATTCCATTTGCCACTTTTTTGAAATAGTAAATTAATAATATATTGATAAAAATATATTCCTTTGTTAAAGCAAGCAACTTTGGAAAAACATTTACTAACAAATAGAGATGTACACTAGGAATCATCCTCTATAAAATATATATAAATTGCCCCAAAAATAATGGAAAAATATACTAATTGAAGGTATGTAATGGACTCACTTCTCCATCGATCTTAGGGCTACATGAATCGTCCACATGAGTATTCAAAATTGATATCCATCTTCACAAGAATGTTACTAGCAACCTCAAAAATGGAATATGTTGTGTGTGGCTCTCCTCTTCAATTCAACTCTTTTTCCAGCTAACAATGAGAGTGCCTTGAGTGCCAGGTATATCACTGAGGTTGATCACTAAGTAGATATAGATAACTTAAATTTTGTTACAAGATTGTTGATCGGATTATTTGGAAAATTGTTGAGTACATCATTGAACATATTTATGATTTTAAGAAAAATCATGCAGAGGAATATTACTCGTATAATTGCTCAGTTGCTAATATGTGGGTGCATTCAGTTGTTGTCTTGGGATTTCATCAGATAAAAAAGTCGACTTTGCTCATGTCAGTTTTCAGATAAAGTGATTTAATAGAAAATCTAAGGTATTCTAATGCTTGACATGGGATGAAAACCATTGCAATCTCATTGCAATTAGGTTCTAACTATCCATTTATGTATCATAATTGCTTAAAAGATAATAGTTTATCCACTGGCAAGATAGAGGAAGCCTAGCACATCAATAATTGTATTAGTGAAGCTTTGTTTTCAAATGGTGAGAATGTCTTGCAACTTTGAAGTTTGCATGTCATCTCCATTTCTTGTTACTGTTATTATTTGGGACTTCACTTTGTATATCCAATTGCTTGAATTTGCGATGAGGATGGACATCCAAGACCCAAAAAATATATCTTCCCTTCAAAACATGCTACAAATATATGCTTTTAATGGTGCATCAAATACATGAGCTACATACATATAGGAGGAAATATGCATCTCTGGAGATGAAATTGGAAACAAGTCATAGAGGTTTGCACTTATTAAAGCATGGATTTAACTTTAGAATGGTTGTAACATGCTCAAATCTATAGACTGATCAAGTGAAAAAATTGATCAGTCTGCCTGCACCCTCTGGTTTGTTCCACAGCCCGTTTGTGGTGTCACGGATTTCATCTTTTGCTAGTGTTGTTGTTGTCATCTCCTTGTGATGGTGCTCTCATCGGTCCTACGCCGTGCTTCGGTGTTGATGGATTCGTTGCGGTCTACTGTGCTTCGCTCGTCGAGGTCCCTTTTCCTCTGAGGGTTCTGTTCTGTTGTCGCCATCATATCCTATGGTCTGGGCCTGATGCTGCTGTGGATCTGCTCAGGGTTTTGTTTAGATGTGGTATCATGTCGTCGTCGCCGGTGCTCCTTCTCCGGTGACGTTTTTGTAGTTGCTCACTATGGTGTTGTTACTAGTTTTGACGGGGCTTTTACCCTGTCAGATTATGTCTAATGCGTAGTTCTGGGCTAGTTTTATGGACTTACAGGGTGGCATGGGCCATATTTTAATTTTTTGTGGACAACTCACTCACAATCTGATTTGTCTCCTAGGGCTTTCGGCTCAGTTATTGTGTTCCATTCGGAGTTGTTTTATGGCTCTGGGGTTTTGACTTGCAGGTTTTTATGTGTTGACCTCAGTCCTGTAGTTTCTCAGTTTCTCTGTTGGGGGAATGGTTTTTATGTGTCTTATGCTTGGTTTTTCTTTTTTATCCAAAAATATTGTTCAAAAAAGCAATTATGTGAGGAAAATACTTCATAGGTTATCTAAATTGTGATTTCTAGAGGAATAATAATGAAGGATGCTTTCATTGATGACTTATATGATTTTTAATTCACTGATTTAGAAACATTAACACTTGTAGACATTCTCATATGGAATGGAAGAAGCCATGATCTTTTAGGAAATTATTGGTCTCAACTCTAGTGCTTTAATGGTTAGATGGTGGGATCTAATGCATTCCATGATATATTTGTGATTATATACTTTAATAACATATTTATTTATATATTTACTTCATGATAAACTAGATTTATGTTATTCATAAACGATATCTATATGTGTTTATATTGCTATGATACTTGGCAAATCATTTGCTATGATACCTAGAAAATCGCTTGCTATTATTGAGGGTGATTTAGATGAGATCGATTGCAATTTTTTCTTGTCTTTTCCATTACATGTTCAAAAGGATATAATTGTTCAATTGGTTGTAGATCTACTTATTATGTAGAGTGCATATTCTCTTACTTCATACTTAACTTAACACCATCATCTACATCTATCATACCTCTTATGGATTACAATATCAAGCTTCATGTGGAACACTTCCATAAATTAGTCACAACACCTCACCTTCAATGGATCACTACCATGAAGGAATTACTAGGCCTTCAAGAACTATAGGCTATGGTTCCATGTTAAGAAATAAACACAAGAAAAGAGACAATAATTTTGTGGAAAAGGCTTGAATCCATATCCAATAAATGCATTACGCTCATGATATCAATTTATAGTACATATATTTGACCACCTCTAGATCTAGAAATTACCAACAACTCATTAATAGATGATAGTAACACCTAATCAATATATAAGGATATCAATTGTATCAATTGGGTTTAGCTCGAGTAGTTGGGAGAAATGTTGTTATCCTCCCCACCAAAGTTCACTTCCCACATGTGACATGTTGAACTCATAATGAGTATTTCTTATATGACTTCAAGTCTTGTTCTCTCTGTGCCTCTTGAAGGATAGAAAAGTGTATCTTTCTCATGAAACAAAATAATAATAATAAAGATAACAACTCAAAGCAATTTACATTTAGATTTTGTGATTGTATAAAAACTCATAATCTAATAAATATTATCAAACATTTCATAGTTAACATTTTAAAAATCAATAAAATTTATTAATTTTTTTACATTTTAACGTGAATATAAATTCTTAAATTTTCCCATAATATTATATTTCAAATAATAATTATTTGTTTTTTTAATATACTTCAAGAATCATATTCTATTCACATATGTATTCAATGACCCATATAACATCCTATTAATATAATGGGATAACATTTAACATAATTGTCATTGTAATATGGATGTCCCTACCAAGGTGAAAATGTTTACTTTAACTGAAAACGAAAAGAAACGATTGTTTAATTAACTAATTATGGATCGATGGCCAATTGTACAGACTATGGAGAAACAACATTGTAATTTGATTCATGGTACTTAAGGATTCGCTAATACAATAATAATCGATAAGGGAACGCTGGTAGATATCAAACTCAAAATTGTTATTGCAACAATAGGGGATTGTCTCCTAGATGGAGGTGGAAACCATGGAGGGAATGTTTGGTGTTGAATAGCATGTAGGGTGAACACTAGTATGTCTTAGGTTATGGTGTGGCATCAAATTAAATCACAGGCTTGGGGGTATCACCTCGTGTCTTCCCATTATAAATGCATGGGGGTCGGCTTATGGTGGAAAATATATGTCACGCATCTCGGTGGTGGTGAGGTCATGTCCTCACCCTGCTGATTCTGATACTTTGTAGCAATGAGCTTTGTGTGATTAGGAGGGTCTGATATGAATGAAGTATGTTAGTGTTGTTTTGCTAATTACTCTTTCAGATTTTGAAAACAATGTCTTATGTGTGCTTAAGGGTTCAAGTTCTCTTGCAAATTATTGAGTCTCATGAGTGTTTTTCATGTTAATTTTATGAACAATTTAACATAAAATAAAGGTTGAACAACAGCAAATAAAAGTACAGTGCATCACCATACAACACATCAACATTGGAATTTGATGAAGGAGTTCACCCCTCCTGGCCTACATCTCCTTGGTCTAGCTTCCATGGCTTGGACCTCTATATTATGCTCAAATTTTCAAAATGATGTGTTTACAATGATTGTCTACTCCTAAAACCTGCACCAATGAGTCCAGCATGCCCAAAAATGGTCATCTAGCCTCTTTTTGCACCTGATTTGGTCGAAAACTTTAAAAGCTAATTAGGAATCACCCTGATAACCTTAACTGGGATGAGGGATGGAAAATAAGTGATAATTAGATTCCTACCTTAACCAACATTCGCACCCATACCTAATTATGTCCCTTCCTTGTCTTTCATCTCTCTCCACAACCCTGTTCTCCTCCCACCTCCCCCCCCCCCACACCCCTTTTGATTTTCTGTTCCCCCGTCTTCCTCTCTATTTTTTCCGGTATTACTCCCCTCCCCTCGTACTTAGTACTTTGTCAATTCCTCCATCGCTTATTCATCTTAATTTAATAGTACCTTCACCCTCCTTATTCTCTAATTAACTATTAACCTATACTTATAATTTATATTAAAATTGAATTAATAAATAAATAAATTCTCAAATAACATAATAATAATTATATAAATAAAACTCGATTTTAATTACATAGGCATTCTTAACTCAAAAATAAATAAATAAATAAATAAAATTAAAATTAAAATTAAAATAAAATAAAATATAATTAAAAATAAATAAATCAATAAATAAAATAATGAAAAATAAAAATACAAATAAAAATAAAAACAAAAATAAATATAAATTTATTTTAGGGCATTATTAATAACCTCTAATACCATTAACTTAAATTCAATTAGAATTAAAATTAATTAAATATTATATTTTATTTTGATTTAGAATAACATTAGTAACTTTTACAATTAAAATAAATAAATAAATAAAATAAATTATTTAATTAAAATAAATAAATAAAAATAAAAATAAAATAAAATAAAATAAAATAAGATAAAATGAATAATAATAATAATAATAATAATAAATAAATAAATAAATAATAGTAATAATTTAAATCAATTTATGTCGGCTTCCCTTTTTCCACTACTATTTATACCTTGAATGTGAGATCAGTTCTTATCCATAGATCTTTCCCTGATGATGAACCCCGTTGGCTGGGTTCGAAACGTCGGAAATCAACAAAAATGGATGCGATTAAACCGGAAAACTTCTCTACACAAGATAATCATCGCAGAAGCCTCAAATCTATAAGCTATGAACATTTACAGTTTCTTCACAATTTCTAGCCTAAATTTAGCTAACTTGAGCTAAATCCAGTTAGCTGGCACTAAACTGGAAGTTCCGCCGAAATTAGCGGACCAACAAAAATTAATCCACATTAAATTAATTTAGCGCAGTTAGCGTTAATTAATCATAGTTAGTCCTAAAACCACGCTTATGGTTAAATGTGGATTAGCGCATTTTTAAGATAGATTTAGGGGTTAATTAAACCCGGATTAGTGTTTAACTCTACTCTTTAGATTTGGCTCCATAGGTGGTCATGGGCTATGGTCATATGCTGGGGGTTGACCCCCTCTTCCCCTGTCGATGGACTTTACAAACAATAAAATAATGTGGGTTCGTATTATGGTTAAGAACCAAAGCTTGGTGTAGTGGTGGCGTGTGGCACTGGTAGGGCGGAGGTCCCGTGTTCGACCCTCGCCAGCCCTTCTAATCTTCAAACCAAAATTTTGATCCACCATGGGGGGAGCACGTGGCAGCCCCATGCTGCACCACATGTCCTCTCCCCATTTGTCCAAGTTTAAACCAATCATAACTTGCCACCAAGCCAAAAATTTCAACAAATTCGATGCTACCACTTGGCAGTCCCTTACTCGCCTGAGGAAAATGACAAAATTTTGAGCCAACCTAGTCAGCATGCCACATCAACAGTACGGACTACTGACAAGGCAACCTCTCTGTCCTTTTTTTTCAAATTTTACATGTTTAACAAAGAAAATAGAACTCATTTTCGGGAGCATACGGAGTCCATTTTGCGCGAAACAAAGTGCGCTAGAGTCAGAACAATGAGCACTATGCGATCGTTCAGGTTTCGATCCATTCTGAGAAATTTTATTTTTGAGCATAAAATTGAGCCCCTGATCAAGGTCGGTCTACTACATTAGTGTAGCTAGTGTTGATTTGGGCTTTGGCGGTGTTATCACTGGAAAATCAAACAAGAAAAAGTGACATTATTAAATGTCAGGCAGAAGGATTTACAGGGCTTAGAAACATTAGAGGATCTGAAAATTTAAAAAATCTCTAAGGTCAAGAGGCAAAAATCAAATTGTGCACCAGAGACATAGGCAAAATGTGCCTTGCGTGCATTTTTCTTCGATAGGTGAGCTGGTCTATGCGGCTTTTCCTCAAAAAATCGCGCGGTCCTAGGAGTGGAGGAAGTCACCATCAGGGACCACTTAACACACTTCAAGAAATGATCCTCCACTTGAGGCCGCCCAAGGACATCTGCCTAATCCACCTTGGGACCTCAAGTGAGCACACAAAGGAATCAAGTAGGCACACAAAGGAATCAACCCTCTCTCTTGTGTCACCATTTACAAGTGTGCCAAGAGAGGGAAGAAGGATTTGAATTTGCCTATAAATTTCCACCATGAGAAGAACAAAAGGAGAACAAATTGTTATGATGGCCAAATTTCCCATGAACAATCGAGCAGTGTGTAATCTAGAGCAGCAGTAGAGTTAGAGGATTCGGTTATTGGCCACCCAACAACTTCAATCCCTTTAGAGAAGAGAGAGGCCTTTGCGACATCAGCTCAAGGGTAAAAAATTCCTTGCACTGGGTCTCAAAACTCCATAGTTCTAAGGATCATTTGGCAAGAGTGTAACGTTTTATCTTTCTTACTAATAGAAGTCAATAAGAGGGGATTTTAATTCCACCATTTGCATTATTGTCTCGTTTGACTCATTGTGAGATTTTGTTTTTGTTTTAGTTTAGTTGTGTTTCTTCTCTTTATATGCAGCATGCTACATTCCATAATTTAGTGTATTTTATATATATTAGCATGTGTTCATTGACCTGCTAACCATATTTTCTGCCTGTTACCATAGCCTGTAGGTTGTAACCATTCCTACCAAGCACCGGTGGATTGGTACACTTGTGCACCAAAATCACCACTACAGGATTGGCGACTCCACTTGCTTTAACCTTTAGTTAATTGGTTGTGCTTGTTGCAGGGACCTTCTCTTTGCTCTAGAGTGTTGTTGGGACAAATCCCCTTCTCCTCTTCTCTCCTCATCACCCACAGTGAATATTTTCAGTTCAGGAGTTCTAGAAATTTTACTTTCAGGAAACCCACGCGCAGTTTACTCACACATACATGGCAATCCGCGCGAGTTCAGCTCTGACCTACGCGCAGAGTTGCGCGCCTGTGTGAGACAGTTCCGTGCGGAAACTAGAGAACATATTTCTCAGTGGTTTTCTTCAGTTTCCCAATTTAAAAGTGACTAGCAGCCCAGAGAAAAATTTTCAGCACTGTGTTTGGTGTCCCATGATTGTTTAGAACTTGTCACATATTTTAAGTAGGGGGAAATTGAGTGGCGAAAATCCACCTTTGCAATCTGAATTAACTCATTTTGTAAAAATAGACACCAAAAAACACATAGATAATTAGCAAGAGTAAGTGGCCCTAATCCACATATGCTTAGCTAGTTTTCATTTTTTTTTCCTAGTTAGATCATTAATTTTAGTTTAAATTTTTTCACTAGGAATTGGGACCAGGACTTAATTATCTTAAGAGAAGCAAGTAATCTCTGGTACCCTTGCACCTTTTGGTGACCCTGGGCATGCATATGAAAGCTCCCTTTTGATAATTTTCCATCTCCCTTTAGTCAATCATTTATTTTAATTAGGCAAATTTGTAAGTGGCCCTCTATCCGCATATCATTTTCTTATCGCAAGGAACAATCAAAACATAGATTAATAGGGGACGTGTAAAGGATCACTGCATATCCACATCTTAAAACTATGTGATTTTTCACTTTTTCTCACACACTTCCACACTATAAGTGAAGTAAAGA
This sequence comes from Pinus albicaulis, assembly GCA_034641835.2. Classification (NCBI taxonomy): domain Eukaryota; kingdom Viridiplantae; phylum Streptophyta; class Pinopsida; order Pinales; family Pinaceae; genus Pinus; species Pinus albicaulis. The sequence goes on from CM076582.1 coordinate 242,977,111, forward strand.
ATCCTTAAAACTAACCTAAGTGAACTCATTAAATTTCCCCACAAGGGCCACGAGAAAGATTATAGTTCGGGTTAGGACCATGGGGGTAGGAATCCAATAAGTCGCCATGGTCAATTTACATCTTGAGACATGGAAGTTGACTGAATAGGGAGCTTTAAACATGTCTATCCGCCCACGAAAAATAAAACCCGAGTGCCACAGAGACCCGATTCAGAGGGGTTAAGCTTAGGCCCAGTGTGTGCAGTATTATTTGGGGCTACCTGACCCATCTAATGCTTGGTAATGGTAGCTGATTTACCAAGAAGCTCTATTAGGTTCCTATATTACTAGTGTAGTCCCTTATTGTTGTTAGCGTATCCCTCTTATTGTTATTGTTGTGCCCCTGTAACCCCCATATTGTTATTATTGTTCTCTTACATTATTATTGTTAGGTCGGCTAGGATTATATTGTGACAGCATGGACTCTTATATATAGAAGGAGGTTTTGTCATTTGTATCATCTGAGAATTGTTCATTTATGTAATTCAAAGCAGGTTTCCCCCTCGAAGTGGCTGAATTATAAGGCGTTGATCTCTCTTTTCTTCTATTTTTGGAACTGGTTTCATAGCATTTGGTATCAAAGTTTTGGATTCTAGGGTTTCGCTACTCCAAATAGGTCATCGTGCCATTTTCACTATAAATTGTTTTCTACGAAGTTGAAGCTGAAATTTCCATCACACAAAGCCGAAATCCCTAGGAACCTCGTGTAAAGATTTAAAATCTTGGTTCGCAATATTTTCGAAGATATGATCTGTGAAAGTTAGTATTTTTTCAGGTTCCTGAATTTCATCTCAAAGAGGTGACCGTGGGAAAATCATCATAACTCTCTCTTTGAGCATTGGATTGGAATTTTGTAAAAAGTGGTTGAAACTACACAGAATGTAGTTTCCTTTTTATCAATTTCAGATTCGAAGAAGGAAACAGTGACATGTGGCACGCCGTACAAGTTCACTCTACTGAACCAGTCCATAATTAGGTCATTGTGGGAGATTAGGCATAGCTTTGTCTTGAAGAATCCAAATCAGGTCAGACCTATGGAATTCGAAAATATATTAAGAGGTATACTATAGGATCGAATTTCAAATATTGAAGATCCGAAATAATAGATATAATTCAGTTTCAACATCCAGCTCCTCAAAAGAAAGAAAAAGGTGTGTATTTTTTTTCAAATTGCATAAGTCTTGTTTGAGAAATCAGTTTGAAGTGATTCCAAGGGCATATTGAAGCATAGATATCAATATTGGGTTATAAAATTCCCCCTAAAAATAATTCAACACCCATTAAGCCTTCAAAGGGCTCTACTAGGACTCATGAAGACAAAGAAGTGCAACATGACATATCAAAATTACAAGAGCAAGTGCACCAAATTTCGCTCTCGCAAAGAGAAATAAAAAATGAAATGGAAGTTTTGAAGAAAGGCGTGGAAGCTAAGATGGTTCATTTGAAGAAGGGCATGGAAAATAATATGGATGGTTTGAAGAAAGGCTTGGAAGATAACATGGATGGTTTGAATGGTTTGAAGAATGGCATGGAAGGCATGGAAGAAAAAATGGAAGGTTTGAAGGAAGACATGGAAGGTTTGAAGGAAGGTTTGACAAAGTTGATACAAGAAATTATTCCTAATGGAAAAAAGATAGTAGAGGAAACTCATGATGAGAAAAAGATAAATGTTAATCGTGATTTTATAAACTCAAATGTTGGATGGAATACCCACCATATTCCAAAGATCAATATGAGGAACTTTGATGACAATGATCCCATAACATGGATACTACAGATGGAGCAATATTTTGATCTCAATAATTTACAAAACACACAAAAGGTACGCATTACAACTTTATATTTAGAACAAAGTACATTTGTATGGTATCGATGGCTTTGCTCCCGTAAAAAAATTGTCACTTAGTCCATTTTTACAGAGGAAATGATAGCACATTATGAGGATAAAAAGAGCAACACCTTCTTTAGCCAATTGATAAATCTCAAACAAAAGGTTCAGTGGTGGAGCACATTGAGGACTTCCAAAAATTGAATATAAGGGTGACTGATATTTAAGAGAAACACAGGATTTATGTCTTCATAGGGACTTTAAAGGATAACATCCAACATGAGGTCCACGTTTGGGAACTTAATTCATTAGAGAAGGCATTCAAGTTGGCAAGAAAAATTGAATGCAAAATTTTGGTGACAAGGAAGCCTACCACGCACATCTATAAATATGGAAGTGTTGCTACTCCTAGACTTTCAAAACCTACAAGGTTGACACCATAACAATTGGAAGAAAAAAGAGTAAAAGGGCTTTGCTACAGTTGTGATAGAAAACACACTAAAGGTCATAAGTGTTCTAAGAATAAATTATTTTACATAGATTGTGAAGAGGAGGACGAAAATGAACAAGAAACTTCAAAAGAGGAGGATTCCACCATGAACCAACCCTAGAGAAAGAAGAACTGAGTCCGACCATAAGTGTAATGCATTTGCAGGAATTACCACTCCTCAAACTCTCAAGATATAAGGACATATCAAGAAGTAAAAGGTAATAGTGTTAATTGATTTGGGTAGTACCCATAATTTTACTCATTGTAAGGTAGCCGAGGAATTGAATTGCTTCCTATACCCGGCACCAGAATTTCAAGTGATGGTTGCAAATGGAGGAACTATAAATTTCTCTAGAAAATTCCATAATGTCAAGCTAACCATGGGGGAATATGTATTGAATAGTCCAATTATTTCCATTCCAATGGGAGGTGCTGATGTTGTACTAGGATTAAAATGGTTACAATCTTTGGGGACGGTAGCTTTTAATTTTCAAAAAAATTTCTTGAAATTATTTTTGAAAGGAAAGGAAGTCGAATTACAGAGTATCGTAGGGAATCCGGGAAAGATAATAAGCTCTAATGTCATGACAAAGCTTCTGAAGAAATAACAGCGAGGCATTGCACAATTATGCTCACTAGAAATTCCAACATCAAAATCATATATTTCTCCAGATCTCCAAAAATTCTTGGACAATCATTCCAACGTGTTTGAAACTCCCAAATCCCACCTATTCGTGATCATGATCATGCTATTCATTTGATTCCAGGAAGTGTTCCTCCAAACATCAGGCCTTATAGATATCCTTATGTCCAAAAGAGGGAAATTGAATGTATGCTTGCAAAAATGTTAGAGCTTGGTATAATTCAACCTAGTCAAAGTTCTTTCTCTGCTCCAGTAGTATTGGTACACAAGAAGGATGGATCATGGTGCATGTGTTCGGATTATAGGGAGATCAATAAGCTCACTATTAAAGATAAATTTCCCATTCCTGTGATTGATGAATTATTGGATGAATTACATGGAGCAATTTATTTTACCAAGTTGGATCTTCGTTCAGGATATCATCAAACTATAATGAAGACTAAAGATATTCCAAAAACAGCATTTCGAACTCATGAGGGTCATTATGAATTTTTGGTTATGCCTTTTGGCCTTACCAATGCACCTTCTACATTTCAAGGGTTGATGAATTCCATTTTCAAACCCTTCCTTATAAAATTTGTGTTATTATTTTTTGATGATATACTAATCTACAGTAGGTCTTGGAAGGATCATGTTCAAGATGTTGACAGGGTGCTCAAAATATTGGAGGAGAAACAATTATATGCAAAAACATCCAAATGTTTCTTTGGAGTACAAGAGGTGGAATATCTGGGTCATATTGTATCTCACAAGGGTGTTAAGGTAGACCCTAACAAAATTAAATCCATTAAGGAATGGAACGTCCCCACAACCATAAAGCAGTTACGAGGATTTCTCGGGTTAACAGGGTATTATCACAATTTTGTTAATAATTATGGGAGATAGCAGCACCTCTAACAACATTATTGAAGAAAGATGCATTTTTAAGGACTCCTGAAGCAACTAAGTCCTTTGAACATCTTAAAGAGGCAATGTGCCTAGCACTGGTCTTAGCTACGCCATACTTCACAAAAACCTTTATTGTGGAATGTGATGCCTCAGGAAATGGAATTTGTGTTGTTTTGATGCAAGAAGGAAGACCCATTGCTTTTGAAAGTCATCCAATCAAAGGAAAGTATTTATAGAAAGCTATTTATGAGAAGGAAATGTTGTAAATACTACATGCACTAAAGAAATGGCGACCTTACCTAATGGGAATACACTTCAAGGTAAAAACTGATCATGATAGTCTTAAACACTTTTTGGAACAAATACTATCTTCAGAAGAGCTGCAAAAATGGGTCACAAAGATGTTGGGTTATGACTTTGAAATTATCTACAAAAAAGGGAAGCTAAATTTTGTTGCAGATGCACTCTCAAAAAAGCATGAAGAGGTGGAAGCATTGCTTTGTTCCATTTCTATTATCCAACCTGATTGGATAACCTAAGCAAGGGATGAATGGAAGAAGGATGAAGAAGTGTGGACACTCATTCAAAATCTGCATCAAGATCCTAGTACATCTGATACATTTAGTTGGAAAAATGATTCCTTATGGTACAAATATCACTTATATATTTCTAAGAATTCCCAACTAAAACAAAATATTATGTTAGTGTCATAATTTTCATTATACCATCAGTGATCAAACTCACTATTTTTATATTCATTTTAGGGTTTCATTCAAAAAAAATTTATCATTCCACTAGGTCATGAAAAAATTTGGTCACTGATTATGATCATTACTACTCGTTTCACCTCCATGGTCAATGGACATCATCATGGTAAATTCATTCATTTTTGAAAGAGTCCCATAGTCATCAAGGTCATCATTCATCTCATTCTTCCATGTTGTGCCATCATTAGGTCACAGGGTCAAAATCATGAAAATTGGTCATTTCACCATCAAAATCATCTTTTGAAGTAGTAATAGTCAAAGGTCTTCAACAATTTCAGGTTCCAAACTATCATTTCCAAGTAAGTGGTTTTGTGTTTACCATATTTGTCTCTCAGTTGTGCTTGGAAAGCTCATTTCCCTCTCCTAGGGTTTTGAGGGCATTTTTCTTGGTTTCATGACTTCCATGGTTAAATCATCAGCAAGAATTGTATCCTAATGCTCTTACACCTTCCCCTATCCTTATTATACCTTCATAAACACTTCCTGTCACTTCTATCCCTCAAAATAATCATTTTTCCACAAGCCCTAGCCTATTGCTACAATTTGACACTTTTCTAGACTAGGCCTGTGTTTTTCCCTTTTGGACCCCTTCCCCTCACTCAATCCTTGAAATTCCACTTTCCCCTACTATATAACATTTATCCCTATCCCAAAAAATTTCCCCAAGAATTTATACATCCCCTAACCCCTTCATTCTCCTCCCTCTACAAGGTGGTCCTAAATCCCCTGTTTTTCCTACACCAAACCCTAATTTCCTCTCCCACTGAGCTAGATTTTTCTATGGAATCAGAGACATATGAGAAGAGGAGGCATAAGGGAGGTCATATCATAAATTATTAAGTCATTTCAGCTCATAAAAATAATTTCCCCGACATTTTTCAAGAAGTCATTCCAAGGGACAAATCATTTGCCACACATAGGGCCAGTTTTTCTTCAAACTATGTTTCTGACCAAACAGAGATGAATTTGACAAACGTGAGAGAGGTTTTTGTCCATCGTATGCCAAGGAATAAAACCCTCCATTTTTTACACAGGTGTCATTATTTTGGAGAAATTTCAAAACTACAGTTGCTACAAGAGGTATGCTGCGCTTCTAGAGAGACCTTAGGAAAATCACATTTTCTTCTAGATGGAGTGTCCAAATGACTTTATTGATGAGTCAAATGATACCCATACAGAGAGATATTTCCAACGTGTTATATTGTTCTCAATTTGGAGTTGAGGAAGGCCTCCAATATTTTCCTGCAACAACACACTGCATTTTTTCACCCTCATTCTGCACTTTTTGACCAGTCATGGGAGCTTAAATTTTTTCCAACTCAAATCAAGTCCATTCTGCCAATAAAGGCATATTTGGAAAGTAGACAGGATAATATTTCCAGCTAGCTATCCTAGGCCCAATTTTTACACCGGGAAGGCCTCCAAAAGTGGTCTAAAAAAAGGTTCTCTTTTGGGAGGGCGCAAATCCTTCTGTGAGGGCACAAATGACACAGCTTTGGTTTTTCACTGAAATTTTGACTTTACTTTAGAAATTCATTTTTATACCTATGTAATTGATGATGGTAAATTTAATTATGCTATGGATAATTTATCGAGGGGTAGATTCATTAGTTAAAATTTATCCTTAAGTCAAATGAATCAGTTTGAATGTATTTAGGGAGGAGTCACTTGGACCTCCCTACACTCTAGGTATCAGTTCAGATTATTATGGATCAGCTCCTTGACTTAGGGATTCGACCCCTAAGGTTGGGAACGTTTTTTTTTAGGCCTATATCATGTCCTTTTTTACTCATTTTCAAAGGTTGTAATTAGTTTATATGTTTTCTTATTGATCAAGGAACTATTGTACTCAGTTTGGCCAGCTAATAAAGAGGAGTTGCAACTACTTTTCGGGATACTTGTGGTATGATTTTTATCATCGTATTTTATTCAGTTTCATATGTTAGAATGTATTTTATTCATGTTCACTTCATCTCTATGGTATGATCTCTTTCAAGTTTGATAATCATAACACATACTTGCTCATGCTCTGTTTTGGGGAATTGATCATACTTTGTCCATTTTCCTCTATCTAGGAAGAATACATCTCCCATGATCTTCCTAGCTTCTCCTCGGTCTCAAAACCATCCCATCACAATCATCTTTAAGTGATAAGCCTTATGCCTAACTTTCCCCATTGAATCCCCACAACCCTATCTCATTTTCCCTAACCTAGCTCCCTTGACCTAATTTCTTCATTCAGTGATAACCCCAACCAAATCAAATAAAAAAACCCCTGCACTCAATAGCTAGCCTAAAAACCCTATTTTTTCCATCCCTCCTGGATATGACCCTTTTGGAGAGAGCCCTCTCCGACTTGATAGGGCTAGATATCAAGTCAAAAGCTTGGTATGTGGTTACCTATGTTGGGATTCCTTCCTCAGCCTTGGGAATATGGCAAAGCACTAACATTCTGGTGCCGTTGTCAAGTAATGAAATATCAAATCTTCCCTCGGAAAGAAAAAAAAAGACCAGATATGATTTTGATGGTGAACAATGATCAGACGCATAAGAAGGTTGTGCATCATTCACTTGGTGACTCCAGTGTCGAAAAATCCCAAAGTTCAGAATTCTCATGGCGACTCCAATCTTCAAGAACAGGTAGTCAAAAGAACTTATTGCTGACTTCCTTGTTGTCAAAATTGATTCAATCGCTCGAAGGTATGCTCCCATGAGCTGAGATCACATACCAGGTTTTCTGAATCGCATACCTCGAGTTGATTAGATTAAATTTATTCTGAAGTTCAAATATGTGAAAGGTAATGATGCTTCTGTTCATCTGGTGAGATTTCACATGCATCTGCGTAGATTAAAGATTGATTTTCCTGAAGACTTCTTAATGAAGATATTCATGGCCACTCTGGAAGGTGAAGCCTGATCTTGGTATGAAAGTAACTGCATGCTTGTATTTATTGTTTAAAGGATTTTCATACCATGTTCTTTGAAAGATATAAATAATCATGTCCATCCTTAATAGTAGTTCAGAACTGCTGTAATCATGTTGATATTTTTATTGAAAATCTTGAGAAATTTTATAAAGATGATGAATTCATGGACGATGAGATCATGGAAGCCCTGTATGAAAGATCATTTCACCAGTATAAATAAATCTTAGAGTATAAATAAAGCTTAGAGGATACTTATCAAGATTCTCAGGAAAGTTTGTAGCAAGTTGAAGGTCTTTATACAGTTGAAAATGATGGAAGACAACGTCTTATTTTAGATCTGCTTGCAGCAGAAGATGGTATGCAGGAAAATCAAATTCTAATTTCAGATTGTGGTAAATTCAACTGGCTGATCCAGATCTAGATTCAGACTATGATGATGAAGAGTATTTTGTTCTAGATCCCATGAAGGAGAGCTCTATTGTTGAGATCTCCTCAAATGAAGAAAACAAATTTATTGACCTAAGTGTTCTCATCCCATCAGAATAAATTCTTCAGGAGGAGGTAATACAGTCCTTTTCTGAAAAACAAGATGAGATCTTTGTTCAAGTAAGTGAAAAAAATGCTTTGGATGATTATGTGGTAAATGATATGAATGTAAGTTTTGAGTTTCAAGAACAATTTGAAGTTTTCCCTCTTATGACTGATGAGTGTGGTAAGAAAAATGACAATTTGATTGCCATGTCATATGAGGATGATTTTGAGTTGGAGAACAGTGAACAAGAACAACCAGCAATGGTTGAAGATTGGAAACCAGTAAAGGATCACGATTATGTGTTTCCTCTAGCTCATAAAGAGGAAATAATTCAAATTTACTGTTGTCCTGATATTCCTGTTGATCATTAAGATGTGTTCTTTGCACATGCTTTCCGAGATCCTTTTGCCAGTTTTCTACAGTCATTAAATCATCTTGGTTATCTTGTTTTGGATCATGATTTTCAGCTTCAGTCGTATGTTGAGTTGCCAATCTTCAAGATTTTGTAGATAGTGGAAGTAGAGGACAATCAGTTATCCAACTGCTTGATTGGCTTCAATGGAATTTTTCCTTTACCTGATTTAGCAGTCATTTCCAGCAGTTAGAATAGGAAAGGGTGTGATTAATAAGCTCACAGGAGTAAGCATATTTTAGCAATTTCATTCAGTTTTCTGCAAATGTGCAGTAGAAAAGCACTGGAGTTCGGAGCCCGAAATGAAGGCCATGGAGCTTCATTGACTTTCTTCCATTTTCAAGTTCATTTTTTAGTCAAGTAGGTCAAGTCTTGATTCATTTTTTCAGTCAGTTTCAAAAGTTTATTTGTGTCATTGAGTTGTTAGTATTTAGTCATGCATTTCAGTTTGAGTTGTTTTTTGACCGTATTGGCCCAATGGTTACGCACTTGGTCTACAATTTTCTTGACACCTCCAAGGAGCTTCCATCCCCAATAATGTCGATGTTAGTGTCAAAATTTTCATTCTGCCATCAGTGATCAAAATCACTCTTTTCATATTCATATTAGGGTTTCATTCAGAAAATTTTTATCATTCCACTAGGTCATGTAAAAATTTGGTCACTGATTAGGATATTGAGATCATTACTATTCATTTCATCTCCATGGTCAATGTACATCATCATGGTCAGTTCATTCATTTTTTAAATAGTACCATAGTCATCATGGTCATCATTCAGCTCATTCTTTTGAGGGAGGGCGCAAATCCTTATGTGAGGGCAAAAATGACACAACTTTGGTTTTTCACTGAAATTTTGACTTTACATCAGAAATTCATGTTTCTACCTATGTAATTGATGATGGTAAATGTAATTATGCTATGGATAAGTTACCTAGGGGTAGGTGCATTAGGTAAAATGTATCCTTAAGTCAAATGAATCAGTTTGAATGTATTTAGGGAGGAGTCACTTGGACCTCCCTATGATCTAGGTATCAGTTCAGATTATTGTGGATTAGCTCGTGAAATTAGGGATTCGACCCCTGAGGTTGGGAGAGGTTTTTTGAGGCCTATATCATATTAGTTTTGACTCATTTTCAAAGGTTTTAATTAGTTTGTATGTTTTCTTATTGATCAAGGAACTATTGTACTCAGTTTGGCCAACTAATAAAGAGGAGTTGCAGGTACTTTTGGGATACCTATGGCATGATGTTTATCATTGTCTTTTCTTCAGTTTCATATGTTAGAATGTATTGTATTCATGTTCACTTCATCTCTATGGTATGATATCTTTAAATTTTGATAATCAGAACACGTGCTTGTTCATGCTCTGTTTTGGGGAATTGATCATAGTTTGTCCATTTGCCTCTGTCTAGGAAGAATACATCTCCCATGCTCTTCCTAACTTCTCCTTGGTCTCAAAACCATCCCATCACAATAATCTTTAATTAATAAACCTTATGTCTACCTTTCCCCATTGAATCCCTGCAACCCTATCTCATTTTCCCTAACCTAGCTCCCTTGACCTAATGTCTTCATTTAGTGATAACCCCAACCAAATCAAATCAAAACAACCCATGCACTCAATAAATAACCTAAAAACCCTAATTTATCCAACCCTCCTATTTGTGACCATTTTGGAGAGAGCCCTCTCCAACTTAATAGGGCTAGCTATCAATTCAATATCTTGGTATGTTGCTACCTCTATTTGGATTCCTTCTTCAGCCTTGGGAATTTGGTGGAGTGCTAACAGATTCTTTTGGAATTGCACACTTCTCCTTTAAGATGACACTCAATATTTTTAAAAAAATACCACGGGGTGAAGAAAGATTTTTTTTGGGATGGACTTAAATCTGATATTCAAAATTGTTTGGTGGAATTCTTGGTTTTCCAACAAAATAAAGTTGAGACAATTAAGACCACAGGTCTTCTGCAGCTTTTATCCATTCCAAGTCAACGTTGGGAGGAGATTTAAATGGATTTTATCGTAGGTTTACCTAAGTCTGAAGGAAAGAGTGTCATCATGGTGGTATTTGATAGACTTACCAGGTATGCACACTTTTGTGCATTATCTCGTCCATTTAAAGCAAGTGCAGTTGCTACTGCATTTATGCAAACAATTCAAAAGCTACAAGGAAACCCAAAGATTATTGTATGCGACAAAGATCCCATTTTTACTGGAAATTTTTGGATGGAATTATTTTCTTGTTTGGGTACTCAACTAGCTCATATCTCATCTTATCATCCTCAATCCGATGGTCAAACTGAGATAGTGAAAAAATGTTTAGAAGGATATCCTCATTGTTTTATATCTGATAAAGAAATAGAATAGGTCAAGTGGTTACCTCTGGTGGAATGGTGGTATAACACTTCCTTCCACACTGCAGAAAAATTGACCCCATTTATGGCACTTTATCGATATCATCCATCGTCCATCACATCATCTTTAAGAGAAAATTCTAAGTTTAAAGCAGTGGAAGATGACATCGAGCATCAGCAACAAGTTCTCCAACTCTTAAAGGATAACCTAAATTTGGCACAAAATCAAATGAAACAACAGGCAGTTCAACATCGCAGCGAGAGAATTTTTGATGTGGAGGACTGGGTACTTTTACGGCTACAACCATACAAACAAATGTCCCTCAAGCAAGCTAAGAAGGATAATAAATTATCTCCAAAGTAATATGGTCCTTACAAGGTGTTGCAAAATATTGGTACTATTGCATACAAATTGGAGCTTCCTACTTCTTCATGAGTGCATCCAATTTTCCATGTTTCATGTTTAAATAAGGTTATAGGTGACAAACTTCCATTTCAAACAATATTTCCAGAACTTGATGCGGAAGGAAAAATCATATTGGAACCTAAAGCAGTCACAGACACAAGAACTCGATAGCTACAAAATCGATCAATTTCAGAGTATCTCATCCAGTGGAAGAACTTACCAACTGAAGATTCTACATGGGAGGATGAGAATTTTATACAGAAGCATCCATAGCTACTCAAGCATTGAGGACAACACTTTTTTGAAGGAGAGGGGCATGTTAGGTCCCTATATTACTAGTGTAGTCCCTTATTGTTGTTAGTGTAGCCCCCTTATTGTTATTATTGTACCCCTGTAACCCCCATATTGTTATTATTGTGCCCTTACATTATTATTTTTAGGTCGGCTAGGATTATATTGTGACATCATGGAATCCTATATATAGAAGGAGGTTTTGTCATTTGCATCATCCAAAAATTGTTCATTTATGTAATGTAAAGGAGGTTTCCCCCTTAAAGTGGCTGAATTCTAAGGCGTTGATCTCTCTTTTCTTCTATTTTTGGAGTTGGTTTCATAACAAGCTCAAGACTCAAATGCTCACGTGGGACGACGGTGCTTAGTGGTCAAATCTAGGGCATCCTTCCCTATAGGTAATGGTGTAGGAAACACTAGATCCTCTACCCATTACCTTGGTCGATTCTTCGGCTGCTATAAGGCGTCGTCAGTTCTTTCGAGATGATAGCCCAAGTAACCACCAGAAGATAACTTCGCAAGGCCCAATTACAATTGAGAGTGTGAGGACATTTAGGTATTTAGGATTTTGAGTATCACATGAAAAAAACAACCAAAACCATTTTTTGATTGATTGATCACATAGAACTAATTTAAAGGAAAATTAACTTTTTTGTTTTTGCTTTGCTTTTTGTATGTGGTCACGTTTTTTTCTTTGAGACATAAATATCTCTCCTCTCATAGAACTGAAGAATTTTTCCAAAACCATACCTAGTCGACACCATACTAGACCTAATTGGACCTCATCGATCTAGATGTCTTTTAGACCTCCCCCCATTAACAAGAGGAGTTCCAGGTCTTTCGCCATTTAGGCGTCAAAGACGGAACACCGCCACCCTTATCAATTCATCCTTTATCGAGGCATCTTTAGTTGGGAACCCCCAAGGGTCACCCAACGCCACACCAGTGGAAACCCCCATAGGGTCACCACATACCATTTCTCCCACATCCCATAGGGGGCATAGGAGCGCTACCCATTCCAGTCAACTGAACACACAGCCGGGTACGTCATAGATAAACCCCATACCTAACTAGAACCTTGTGTTTTCACTTTCTACAATGGAACTCAACACATAGTTATCGTTCTTAGCGTCGTTGAACTTACCTGATCTAACCAAGTTAACGAATGACCCCATTGCACACAACCCTACATGGCCCCCCATTCCCATGAAGCTCCCTTCGTACATTCCAAAATTCGAAGGGAAGCAATCGGAAGACCCTAGAAATCATATAATGACTTTCCACTTGTGGTGTTCTTCGAAGAACATCATCGATGATACTATTCGGTTGAGACTATTTAAGCGCACCCTAACCAGACCAGCCGCGAGATGGTATGTGGAGAAACCTTCTTATACACATGGAACCTTTAGTGCCATCGTTACTGTGTTCCTCACATATTTTTAGTTACCCATCCACCATGATTTTGGGATGGAATTACTAACACATTTTAGACAGACACCAGTCTTCCATATCTCGGACTATCTCCATGAATGGCGGCGACATCGCAGTTTTTGTAAAGCCAAACTCGACGATCACGTCCTGCTGAACCTATTCCTGAAAAATCTCACTGCAGAGATTTTGAAAGATGTAGCAACTCAAAAACCTACATCTGAAGAGGATTCCATCAGTATATCCCAATAGCTCGAGTTGATTTACACGCAGTTAGGATACATTTACAACATCTTGCCTAATGCCCCGAGCCTGCAAACTTATAAATAGTCTCCTGGCGCGTCGAACAATGTAGATGGATTTATTGGGTCACTGACCCAAAATCACCTAGCCAGCAGTATTCCATACCCCGGTTATGTGTATGATCCTAACCAAAACATTGTGTAACCAGGCTACCATCAAAGTCATCGTGCACCTTTGCAAAACATGACCAATAGGGTACATTCGTACCATCATCAGCAAGGAGGACCATACCCTCCTGCATAAGGGACCTAGTACACAGCTATAAGTGTTGATGGAAGAGCTCCCCCCCCCCCCCCACATTCATTCACAAACCAGGGACAGGGACCCCAATATTCCCAATCCCCAGCACAAAACCCACCAATGAAGAATAATGCACCGATGAACTTTGTGCAACCTTCCCAGGCACAACCGCACCAGTCGTATAAACAGGATAATCCTAGCTATCCTCCTAACGTGGAAAGGAAAAAATCAAAAAATAAACAAAATGGAAATCCTGGACAAGGGGGCAATAATCAACAATGCCCTCCATGATCTCAGGCTGGGAGCAACTCCACCCGAAATCAAAATGAGGATCCAAATAACTCCCAAGGGCAGAACAAGAGGGCGACTCTTCGAACCAACCACTCTTGCACAATTTGTGGTGAGTATGACCATTACACTCACCACTATCCCAATATCTTTAATCTGGAGAATATTCAATGTAACTAAGGACAAGGGGGACCCTCACAACAGACAGTTGTCATGTAGGAACCCTACCCCCACCAAGGGACATTTAGCACCCAACAGCAGCAAACAACTCCCTAAAATTCCGGAAAAAACAGCCATAAAATCTACATGACTAGCGAAGAAATGTTTTTTTAGACACGGAACTAAAATTACGATACCCCACCAGACACCAGTTCCTCGGGGGCTAGCATGAGAGCACCAACAGCACCGATGACTATATCGAAAATGCCTATTGAACCTTTGCCAAAAATGGTGAAGGGACCAACTAGGCGAGAAGGAAACCACTCCAAACTGGCCCATAATTATAGCATTGTGGACAATTTAGCCCAATCTCTCATTGCCATGTCAGATTTGGAAGTATTGCAATCATGCCCAAAGCTGCAAAGGAAAGCCTTACTTTCCACGTTAGACGTTATCGACCTTGTCAATTCGCACCTAATGGATTTCGATTTAGATAAATCCACCCCTAGGCTTCCTTCGTTGGTCGCCTTCCAGATACCGGTGTCAATTCAAAACATCACTATCCACCATTGTATAATTAATGAGGGTGCATCCACATGCATCATGTCAAAGAATGTCTAGCAGAAGTTAGGGTCTCCTGAACTAAATCCATCAGACATCACACTCAGATCATACGACAGGCACCCATCCGCTCTTGTCAGTCTCCATCAAAATTTCCCGGTCTGCTTGGACAAAAAGACGGTCCTTATATACATTGAGGTCTTGGATGCTCAGCTGGATTACAATATGCTCCTTGGGAGGAGTTACATGTATGCCATGATAGCCATAGCATCCACTATCTTCCGAACTATGATGTTCCCCCATGAGGATCGCATCATTACTATCAACCAATTGTCATATCATGATAAGTGACCCTTGACAAATGTCGATGTCATTCTACCCTATGTAGACACATCTTCTTAGATGCTTACATGGTACCAATAATCTGGCCCAGGCCAATTCAAACCGTCGTCTATCCTCGGATCATTCCTAGGAGATCCCCCTGTCATAACAAAAGCGCCAGCTAATATCATAGAGGCTCTGGTGTGCCCGATGTCCACATCAAGCACCGAAGCCATTTAGGAGATGGAGACAAGCAGTAATGACACTGAGACCTCAGCCACGACAGCCTCTCTAGCCTACTCCACCTCCCAAACTCCTTTCGTCTACCCTCCATCTGGTTTTTTGTCACAACAATTCTTGGCAATAATAGTGTTTCCAAACATATCGTTTGAAATACCAGTTTGGTACTTGGTCCCACCTACCATGATAGGAGTCACAAACGTCACCTGTATAGGGTTAATCCCCCTCACTCCTGAGGAGACCCCACCTATTAGGGATACTGTCACAACCAAACCATCTAAGGAAATTCCTGTCACAAAACCGATTGTTATGACCAAGAAAACCAATAAAAATGGGAAGAATGTAGAAAATCCCACCATACAGTGGGAATTAAAACCTTGCACCATATGTGACATAGTAGGCCACCTTACCCATATCTGCCTAGAGCTGGATGAACTAAAACCGATCCTTAGATCTAAGGTAAATATCGCAGCAACAAATTCCCGGAAAAAGGAGCTAGCCACCAAAAATCAAGGAAGGGCATTATGTACCAACCACACATACGCTATCTGTGGAAATTATGGGCATTACACCTATCATTGCCCAGAAATACTGCAATACAGCGATGTCTTACATGCCATCGAACAATCCTATCAAGAGGATCCCTCCATCCACTCAAATGGAGAATAAACTCGTGTAATTTTATACATACAGGAGGCACAGCAGTCACCAGAAAGACTCTCGTTCATCTTCCCTCCTCCTATCATACATTGTGCACTTTGCAATGAACGTGGCCATTTCATCGATGACTGCGCAGCCCTGGAACTCATCTGAAGATGGTATCTAGTACTACGTTGGCTTGCTAACAACCCAATTTTCATGTCCGATATGTTCTTGCAATCATCCATTAGAGTAGTGCCATTACATCCCTCGTTTTCACTTGGTGATAACCAGTTTACGCATAGCCATAGTATGCCTCTCCCTAGAAGATGGCTTAGATACTGAATCTATGGATAGCTTGACAACGCAGGAGGATGTAACAAGTAGATCCATCCTCTTCATGTCAGCTGAAAAGAGGTCGGTTGGGGAACCCTTAGTCACCCCCACCTGCCCTCCACGAAGAAAACCAACATGTGCATTATATAACACACGCAACCATGTGGTCGCCACATGCCCAGACTTAGAAGTGCTACGCCGCTGGTACCCAATCACGTCACCAAACGAACAGGACATGAGTACCCAAGAACGATGTTATTGTCTAGTATGTCAGGGCAACCATCATGATCAGCCTTTCACTTATATCCCTTGTGCTTGCCCGCTAATTGACATTATTTATTCATTAGAAACACATCATCGGGATATCACCATTCCAGAGCTTACAAAACATAATGTAAGGAATATTTCCCCTGGGCAGCCTACCCCATTTCCATACCAACACGTTGGGTGAGCTAAAAAGGCGCATCGACCCAGCATGACCCATGTCCAGCCTAGGCTATGTGGGCTATGTGACAGAATCACCCACCAGGTCAATCAATGTAAATAACTGAAGCACCTCACGAACAGCTTTCACATGGTCTCTTCCCTCCCTCAGAGACATCTCTCTAACCAAGAGAAAATCACACACCGCCATTGTCGGATATGCTCACATTTTCACCATACTCTGAAATGTGAACACCTCCCCAAGCTTCGAGTGGCAAGAGCAACGTTAATTATGCACTCCCAACAAGAGTTGGACCTACCCAAACCAAAAACTTGGAAACTCTCTCCCACCTGCCTAATCCTTCCCGAGTGTCCACTTGAGAGACGAAGAGTAGCATTGGTTCTCACACAATCTACTCAGTAGGCACAGTGGTACCGTGCACTATTTGCACAGGCCATAATCATGAACCAGAGGCGTGCCCATTAATGGAAACATTCAGGAAAATTTGCACCAGGCACAACTTTCAAATCCTGGAAAGTGATCATCCTAATGAGGAATATATCCTTTCTCCCACGCAAGCTGCCACGATGGAAATTCCTCCCCCACCAAACGTTGACGACACGATACACCATATATGATTCATATCATCATGTATTGAAACCATGACTTGGGTTGTCTGCTCGTCATTCATAGGTGTCGATTCAGCTACAACTACGAGAGTAGTTGTACCAACAACGGTGCAAATCCAATCCATATGCACCCTGTCGACCGCGTTTGGTTCCACCACATCGAAAATGGAATATTTTTCATATCTATCGACCATCTCCATTAGGACTGAACCTCTTACTCAAGGCTTTGCTCGGACTAAATATCCCTTAGGATCCTTATTCCACTTAGATGAGGATATCCTTGAGGCCATGATGGAGCCAGATTATTTGTGGGATGTGATGCATCACCGCTCATTTTTTCTTCCTGAAAAAATATTCAGCCCTAACAAAACAAGAAATCAAGAGATTTATGTGATTGAATAAAAAGACTTCCTTCCATCATGGAAATTCAATTGATTCAATAATCCCATTCTGGCACCCGATGCATTCAAATAAATGAACATGTTAAACATCTCGCCTACCATCAAGGTGAATATCTCTCGAAATCCTGAAAAATTCAAAGAAATCTCACTGGGGGCAGCATGTTCACCAGAAGAAATAACCTCTTACACCCATTTATTGCAATAGTACCGAGATATCTTTTCATGGGACTACTCAAAAATTACGAGGCTTAGTCCCACTATTGTAGAGCACCATATTTACACCTAGCATGATGTATCACCAGTACGCCAAAAACAGCGTAAACTGCACCCATCCAAGGCAGAAGCAATAAAACGAGAAATCGATAAGCATCACAAACCCGAGTTTATCTACCTCATCGCTTACACATCTTGGGTTTCCAACCCTGTTCCCTTCATGAAAAAATATGGCACCATATGTGTTTGTACCGATTTTCGTGATTTGAACAAAACTTATCTAAAGGTGTAATTTTCCTAATTAGCTTTTAGCTAGTTGGAATATTAATTTTTTCTTTTGCTAATAAGATATATGAATAAGTGGGTAGAGAGACCCATAAATATATTTAGTAGGAATAAAACCACTTCTCATGTGAATGTGGATCATTGTATCAGCTAAATAAAGCACCTTTGGGTGTGAACAGGAGCTAAAGCATGTGGACAGGGTCAAATTTGACCAAATCAACAACACTGTCATGGAGGTAGTGGACAGTTAATGGAGGACAACACAATCATAGAGGAGGATTGTATGCATGAGAGTAGATTCTTTAATGAGTACGACCCAGGGTGAGGAAGCTCACCAATCATATAAGGAAGATGATGGCATCAATATAAGGCATTCGGAATATTGATATTGTATTAGTATTTTATGACTTTTTTCACGCTTCAGTTGTTTAACTAAGTCTGTTGTGTTATTTAGCACAAGGGTGTTTTCGAGAGGAAACACCACCCTCATCCTCGGGGGACTTCGAGTGCCTTCTTAGGAGAGGTCCATTGAGCATCATTTCCACTATCACACATTAGGCCAAGCTTCATCCATCATTCACAGTGCAGACTCCTTCAGGATTGTGTTGTTTTGCAGGGCAACAACAGTGAAGGATTGATAGACCCAATTTCTGAGCTTGTTTTCCAGTGAGGAGAAGCCCTTCATCTGGGAGGCTATCAAGGAAGTTTCTTGAGAGTTTTTCCACCATCCGAAATCAGGTCAAGCAACAACATTCACCCAGAGCGCAATATCCTCCAGAAACTGCATTATTTTGCAGTGGAGTTGCAGTGGGAGGTCAAGTACCCAAGTTCTTGACCTTGTTTTCTAATGAGGGGAGAAACCCTTCATCTAGAAAGTTTGTGAGGAGGGATATCAACCATTTTCATATCAGATCAGCCACCTCCCACCAGTGATCCATTTGCAAAGAGTTATTCAGCCCTAGGGCTATATTTTTCACATTCTGCATTTTGATTATTTCCGGAAACCCTTTCTAGGTTGTATGGGAATAGTGCTAGAAAGCCTATATCTCTCGTCTCGGAATTTTCTAAGCACTACATCAGAAAATCCATGTATTTACATTTACAAAAGCAATAAACCCCAGCAAAAATTGCGTTGTCTTTGCCTTCAGCATTCTTATATAGCATTTGTTCTTCATATTTTATGTACTAGGTATCTAGAGGCTTGTTTTGCCTAGCTTGAGTGTCTTTTTCCTCAAGATATTGTATACATTTGCTGCTATAATGTTTAATAGAATGGTTATATGATTTTCTCTCATTTTATGTGTTGATTTATTACTACATTTTCCAGTTTAACGTTCTATATTCCTGTTTTTTCCATTTTGGAATATTACAGTGGTATCAGAGCATGATCTATGGCACAACTTCTGGGAAATACATCTTATGACACCAGAAGAAGAAGAAGATATCCATAATGATGGAGGGGGTAAGTTTTGCCTCATTCATTTTTAGATCTATGCAGGATCTCTCCAAGGAGATCCAAAAAATGAGAATGGAGAGGCAAAAAGAGACCTCAAGAAGGTTTCAAAATGAGGAAGGCCCAAGCACTTCCTATCGGTAGCAAAAGAAACCGACAATGCATAGAGCTCCACAACAATCTAATATGTCCACTTTATTTGAAGAGGAAGGTGAATGGCATGGAGATGGAGGAAATTTAGATCATGAGACTCTAAGTGATTATCTTGCAGAGTACAAATCTCAATCAAGGGCTTCCAAGGAGAATCTTACTCTCCAAAAGTTTATCCAAATCAAAGAAGAACGAAGACCCTGCAGCAGCAGTAGAAAAAAATACATAATAGATCCTATTTTCTACATTTGATGGGTAATACACAAGCACAACAAAGGCTTGGAGGAATACTTTAGATGCATTATTCCTGCTACATCCAGTAGCAGAAAGAGAAGCTATTGAGATTACAACGCTACACCTTGAGGGTGAAGCCAAGGATTGGTGGTTCAGCCATTTGAAACATGGAAGAGTGACTGCTTATGCAGATTTTAATCAAAGGCTGATCAAGAAGTTTGATAGAAGAAAACCGGAGGTAATTCCCATTGAGACATTTCCCGACATTGTTGAAGAACATGAGGATTCAAGGGAAGATGTCAACACTATCACTCTAGAAGAGGAAAAAATTGCACCACCACTTGTTGCAGGAGTATTTGCATCAGGAGAAGGAACACTTGCATCTTTGCAAGATAGTATTGATCTCTTGACATTTGGAGTCCCATGCATGATTTAGGATATGCATGAGGAAGAGGAGGTGGATACCAGTGCTGGTGCAGCAATAGAGGTGCAACCATTACCATCACCAACAATTGGAGAAGCGACTACACTAGTTAGAGGAACTCTTGTAGTAGTACAAGATATCCCCATGTATCAGCTTATCCAAGGTATGAAAAAAATTCCACCCCATATTATTTCAGCACATCATATGGATATTTTTGGGGACATGCCATTAGGGCAATTGCATGACCAAGCATTAGAGCACATTGTTGATTTGGAGCAGAAAATTATCACTCCGTAGAGGACCCTTGACTAGTTCAAGGAGGAGATGTATAGCCATCCTAGTTTTTCATTATAGAGTTGCACACAACACTTTGGGTTGGAGTGTAGAGTTTGGGAGGATAGGATGGGCATAATCCTAATCAATCCAATGCAGAACTATGTGTTCAACATTGTGTATGACTATGAGACAGTAGATGCACCATCATGGATATCAACATCGTTGTCACTAAGCAGCGGTGATGAGTTTGCGGCTCAACCATTGTTGGATCATTCCAATGACCACTTCACTTATGAAGCATTGGATAGGCAGATGGTTGATGATAAACATCATGTGATGGATGGCATCTTCCATTATTATGATAGATCCTTCTTGATGATCACCTCACATCTCAAAGATGAGATTTTTCCTACAATATGTTTTGAACCTTATGGGTTCTACTAGGTCATTGATGAGTGGTCTTCATATAGAGATCTCAAAGAGGTTGCACTGCAACATATCATGGAGTGCAAAGATAGCCATCAGATTTGGGAGGATGGTAGGCTCCATTGGGTGGATACCAAATTAGAGCATGGCAAGAGTCACCCACAGTTGGATGGATAGGTGAGGATGATGAGCAAGTGGTTGGTGAGATACTTGCAAATATATGACACAGGGCAGCAGGAGACATGGTTGCGCTAGCTACTCTTGAGAGAGTTTGGCCATCACATGACATATCCTATTTCAAAGGGTGTGTTATGGTTTGGGACATTTCATGGCACTCATATGATGTGGCAGCAGAGATTTTGGTTATATTAGGCTGATGTTATAATTTTCATGTCAATCATCATGTTTTTGCTCCATGGCCTGTATGATGATGATATGAGGAGGCACTAAGAGTTGTTGCTTTGGTTACTCTTGGGAGAATATGGTTTGATTTTCTCCCATACCTTTCATGATTTTTCGGGAGTAGATGGTGGCACAATCACGGTGCAAAGGAGATACTCCATAGCCTTTAAGAATCAGAATATACTTCCACATAGGAAGGATTCTTCCATATATAGCAGAGGGTTGTTGGCATTCATGCATTCTTGGGCCAAATTTGGGAAGTTTTGGATGGGCAAAGGTTTTTACCTCCATAAACTTCAATCTTTTTCTAAGTAGAAGCAGCTACAAGGGAGGCAGCAACATTGGGATAGAAATATTCCAACATGTGGCTTTGAGATTGAGCATGTCAGGGGATGTGTAGTTTGTTTGGACATTAAGGAGGACAGCAACCATACTGCAAGGTTGTTACAGTCACTCACTTTTCCAGGGGAGAGATGGGAGAGCTCATCTATGGACCTCATCACCATTTTTCCAAAAGTACATGGTAAGAGTTATGTCTTTTTACTTATCGATCATCTAACAAAGTATTTGCATTCTCTTGCCATTTGTACACAGTGCATTTCTCCACAAGAGGGGAAGCCTCTCTTTGGACTTCATGGTCTTCTTAAGACCAACATCAGTGATGGAGGTAGCTATTTCTTGTATGCCTTTGGGCAAGTATTGTTATATTTTGGTTATACTCAGCTGACACCCCATGCCATTTAGTACTTCCAAGTAGATGAGTAGACATACACAACAAGAAGATGGTTGGGAAGCTACTTGCCACAATATATTCAGAGGCAGCAAGTGGCAAAATTGTGTTGTTTCCACTTGGGAAGCTATTGTCACCATCCAGCATTTCATATGACACTTAGTATATTTCTCATTTGGATTCCATATTATGATGATGTTCTATTCACTATATGTGGAATTTCTTGGGCAAGCAAGGTTCCTAGATCCAAAGAATGGATCCTTGAGAGTTCATATGCCTGTTGGCCTCTTGAGGACAACATTATTGCAGCCCAAAATCAACAACAGCTCTATACAGGTCTTAGATGGAGTGAGAGACAGTGTGGGATGGAAAAATTGGTCTATCATGTTCAGCCATACATCCCATCTACATTCAAGGAGCAAGAGATGGAGGAGTTTTTATATGAGCTACCCAGGGTGATCCATCTTGTTTGGATGATAGCATGGGTATTTTTAGCTTCTCATTGGGGTTAAGATCCCCAAAATTTTTCAGATCTCGTGCCTCAAGAAGGCCTCTAGATAGAATGTAGTTGCCTCCATGGATATCCCACTTCTTCATGATGAGAGCCATTTCGTTTTATCACCAAAGGCTAACTTGCAGACTTGGGAGGAGCAACTAGGAGACAGATCGATTAGAGAGCATCTGGTTCAGTGGAGGATTTTATCAGATGAGGATGCTACAGGAGAAGGAGAGGAGATTTTACAGTATCCATCCTTACAGTTGGTTGAGGACAAGAAACATTTGGGAGGGGAGGACTGTAATATTCCTAATTAGCTTTCAGCTAGTTGGAATATTAATTTTTTCTTTTGCTAATAAGATATATGAATAAGTGGGTAGAGAGGCCAATAAATCTCTTTATTATGAATAAAACCACTTCTCATGTGAATGTGGATCATTGTATTAGCTGAATAAAGCACCTTTGGTTGTGAACAGGGTCAAATTTGACTAAATCAATAGCATTGCCATGGAGGTAATGGAGAGTTAATGGAGTACAACGTAGTCATAGAGGAGGAGTGTATGCATGAGAGTAGCTTCTTTAATGAGTGGGACCAAGGGTGAGGAAGCTCACCAAGCATATAAGGAAGAGGATTTCAACCATACAAGGCATTCATAATATTGATATTGTATTGGTATTTTATGACTTTTTGCATGCTTCAGCTGTTTAGCTAAGTATGTTGTGTTGTTTAGCACAAGGGTGTTTCCGAGCAGAAATTTCACCCTCATCCTCGGGGGACTTCGAGTGCCTACTCAGGAGAGGTCTATTGAGCATCATTTCCACTATCCGGCATCAGGCCAAGCTTCAGTAATCATTCATAGCACAATCTCCTTCAAGATTGTGTTGTTTTACAGGGCAGCAGCAGTGGAGGTTTGATAGACCCAATTTCTGAGCTTGTTTTCTAGTGAGGGAGAAGCCCTTCATCCTGGAGGCTAGCAAGGAAGTTCATTGAGCATTATTCCACCATTCAACATCAAGCCAAGAAGAAAAATTCACCCACATCACAGTATCCTCCAGAAACTACATTATTTTGCAGTGGATTTGCAGTGGGAGGTCAAGTACCCAAGTTTTTGACCTTGTTTTCCAGTGAGGGGAGCAGCCCTTCATCTGAAAAGTTTGTGAGGAGGGATATCAGACATTTTCATATCATATCAGCCACCTCCCACTAGTGATCCAGTTGCAGAGAGTTATTCAGCCATAGGGCTACATTTTGCACATTCTTCATTTTGAGTATTTCCAGAAACCCTTTCTGGGTTATCTTGAAATACTACTAGAAATCCTAGATCTCTGATCCTGGCATTTTCTGAGCACCACATCATTAGATCCATGTATTTATATTTATAGTACTAGTTAACCCTAGCAAAAACTATGTTGTCTTAGCCTTCGGCATTCTTTTATAGCAGTTTTTCTTCATATTTTATGTACTGGGTCTCTAGAGGCTTGTTTTGCCTAGCTTGAGTGTCTTTTTCCTCAATATCTTGTATACATTTTCTGCTATAATGTTTAATAGAATGGTTATATGATATTCTCTCATTTTATGTTTTGATGTATCACTCCATTTTCCAGTTTAATGTTTTATATTATTGTCTATTCCGTTTTGGAATATTACAAAAGGACAACTACCCTACCTCATTCATCGACCAATTCATCGATGCTTGTGTAGGTCACAAGGCCCTCTCCTTCATGGATGGATTCTCTAGGTATAATCAAATCAAAATCTTTCACAGCGACCAATACAAGACCATGTTCACTACCCCCTAGGGCACATTCGCATACCAGGTAATGCCATTTGGCCTAAAGAAATTTGGAGCCACCTTCCAGAGGGCCATGAATTATATCTTTCACGGCTTGGCACACCTTATCCTCACCTACTTGGACTACCTCACCATCTAATCCAAGAAGTGATCAGACCACCTCAATGATCCATGACTGGTATTCCAACGATGTCGGCAATACAACCTACGCTTGAACCCCCTCAAGTGCATCTTATGCATCACATAAGGACGACTTTTAGGTTTTATTATATCTCGGAAAGGAATTAGAGTGGACCCCCTCCAAGGATTCCTGCGTCTTCTTTGTCAAGACATCCCGTTCAAATGGGACAATCAAGCCCAACAATCATTTGACGCGCTGAAAGACACATTTTCTTCAGCACCGCTGATCAATTCCCCAGACTAAAACAAGGACTACATCCTGTATCTATCAGCATCCGAGACCGCTTTGGCTGGAGTATTGATCCACAAGGGCCTGGATGGGAAGGAACACGTAATCTATTATGTTAGAAAAACATTATCAGGACCCACATTAAGATATGAGGCTGAAGAAAAGACTACCCTAGCATTAATTCACGTAGTCCGAAAACTTTGCCACTACATTATCTTAAGGACCAAAAAAATCATCGTAGATATTAGCCCCATCAAATACCTGCTCACGCATCATTTAATGAACCATAAGTACATTCCTTGGATAGTCATTATGCAAAAATTTGACTAACAGTATCGCTCCCCCAAGAGCAAGAAGGCATTAATATTAGCTGAGTTCATCATGGACCTCCCAAGTCAGACCAAAGGATCACCGATCAACGATTCGCTACCAGATGAACATCTCTTCCCAATAACGACCAATGACCCTTGGTATGGATATATTCTCCTCTTTTTACAAACCCAAAAGTTTAGACCCCATCTCACTCGTGAAGATCGTCAG
The DNA here is from genome assembly GCA_034641835.2 of Pinus albicaulis. Classification (NCBI taxonomy): domain Eukaryota; kingdom Viridiplantae; phylum Streptophyta; class Pinopsida; order Pinales; family Pinaceae; genus Pinus; species Pinus albicaulis. Next base: position 243,002,490 of record CM076582.1, read on the forward strand.
TGCATCTGCTACCAAGCCCCTCGATACCTCCTCATGGGAGATGTCTTATACCGACGAGGCATCGAAACCATCTTATGTCGATGCCTCACCCATGAACAAGCTAAGAAAGCCCTTAATAACTACCACAGTGGAGCTTGCGGTGGCCACCTCTCCGGAATGGCTATCGCCCAAAAAGTGCTACGAACATGATATTTTTGGCTTACTTTATTTTTCGATTTCATTTCAGCAATCAAGAGGTGTGAGCGATGTCAACTCTTTGCTCACAAGGCCAGAGCCCCTCCCACTCCCCTGCACCCTGTCATTGTTGTTGGTCCCTTCTGAAAATGGGGGATCGACTTCATGACTTGCAATCCAACATCGTTGGGAAATCACAAATACATTATTTCAATTGTCGATTACTTCACCAAGTGGGCAGAAGTTATGCCCACATACGACAACACCTCAGAAACCGCTACATGATTTTTTTTTAACCATGTCATTGCCCAGTTCGATGTACCAAAGGAGTTAGTCTCCGACCATGGAAAACACTTCAAAAAAAAAAAAATCCCAAGATTTATCTCACCACCTCGGATTCACACATGAATTCGCGTCACCATACTACCCTTAATCTAATGGACAGGTAGAATATGTAAATAAAGTACTCAAAACAATGTTACAGTGCATGGCGAATAACCAAAACAAACCTGCATCACATGCTTTTCTCCACCCTATGGGCATACCACACGACAGTGAAAACATCAACGGGGTTCACACCCTTCCACTGTAGAAATTTGAATAACTGTTAAATTATTCACTGATATTATCCTGATCACACACTATTTGAGCTTCATGCATAATACATAACCTCTTCTACTATTGATCATCAATTTGCGGAAATTAAACAATCGCATGCGCACATTAAAACCATAAACAATCACACATATAAACACAGTATTTATGGGAAAGCTTAAAGCTGAAAACCCCCAACTATCTGTATATTATAATGATAGATATCATGTAACAATCATTGTACAAACTCCTCACAAGCTCTCAGTACAATCTCCACTTGTTACACACTACAGAAGCTCACATCTAGCAAAACACATGCTCCAATCTGCTCCACCTGTTAGCCAGCCTCTACTGCGCAATCCAATATGGATAATCATGAGATCAAGGTTCAAATCCCACTAGTATGTACTGCACAATCCTCATTGGCTTCTCAATAAATGTGTGTGCAATTCTCATGCACCAGTATAGTCACAACTGATAGTCACACTGCTCTTTCACCTATCTCTTCACTAGTCTCCACTGAAACTGTCCATGCACTACAATTAACTGATGTATTCTTTAGTTGATTTATGAGTTAATAATTAGTGAATTAATTAATAATTAATTCACACCACTCTCACTAATTGTATCAATCAGTTAGACTAGATACAACTAGCTCAACTAAGTTAAACTGAACACAACTCCATTAATTGTCTCATCAACTCCACCAAACTCTGTCACATGAGTTCTAACTGAAGTCAACCATGCAATAGCTCCACTAAACCCTAGGAATAGTGTAATTCCTTCTGTCAGCTGCATGTGCCACATCCAGGCATCAAACTCAAGTGCTCCAAGAGGATAAGATAATGTTTAGAGTCCAAATATTATTAAGAGCTAATAATATTCGACATATCTATTTTTAGACTGCACCCAAAAATAGATTCTGCCCAGTATGTCTAAAAATATAAGTCCATCTATTTTTCCCGACTTGACCAACCATCCAAAAATAGCATCCTGCAACTCATAGAACATGATCCATATGTCTAAAAATAGACATAGTCTCAAAATAGACTTTGCGCCAAAATAGCCTACGGGCCCACTTAGTGAAGGCGACTTATTTCCACTAAGCTCATCATCTTGTTGCAATCTCAACACTCCCTCTCAAAAAGATAAGGATTATCCGCAACCCCTATCCTGCCCCTGTGGTATTCGAATTTTCTCCCCGGGTGAGCACCTTCACAAGCAATCGCATCCCCGATCCTCCGATGGAACAAAAGGAAAGTAACATGATTCTCCGCCGCACACAATCTCTAATTTGATGATACCCCGATGTCAATGGCATCTGATATATCATGAACACTCGGATTAACCGAGAGTTTGATGCAGCAACTCGATTATCACAATAATTGGGTGGCTCTGCGGTGAACCTATGCCATAGCCGACCAGGATCTTCTCATCCATATACCGCATGTGGGAGCTGGTCAGCTTCCTTTCATAGTGCGCTTCGCTCTAATGGTTGGACGCTCGCATGAGTGGTTTCTTCCACTCCATGAACCTCATCTGCGGGCTGATCCACATCCTGAGACTCATCCTTAGGAACTAATAGCTCCTCATCTGCATGCAAGTGTAGCTCCCTCTCAAGCGAACACTTCATGGCTTTCTCCTCCTGAAATTTGATATCCCATCGCACAACAGTCTTGCGACTATCTAGAAAATACACACGATAGTTATGGGGCGTATCAGTGTACCCCACAAATATCCCAACCTCTGCGGTCAGCTCTAGCTTCTTCCTGGCATCCTTCGTCACATGAATGTAAACAGGTGAACCAAAAATCCTCAAATGGGAAATATCAGGCCTCTTACCAGAAAACGCCTCCTCGGGTGTACTCATGCCAAGTATCTTGTGAGGACAACGATTTTGCACATATACTGCAGTATTGCATGCCTCCGCCCACAAGTGAATGGGTAGGCGCTAATCATGCAACATCGCCTGTGCAGCACCCACGATCTTTCTGTTCTTCCGCTCAGCAACCCCGTTCTGCTGTGGGTTATGAGGTGCTATGAGCTCTCTTCGAATTCCTTCTGCGCTGCAAAAGTCCTTGAATTTTCCAGAGATGAATTCACCACCATTGTCGCTCCTAAGAGCCTTCACCTGCTTCCCCGATTCTTTCTCAACCAACGCCTTGAACTCACAGAACCTTGAGTATGTCTCGCTCTTCTTCTGCATGAAGAAGATCTAGCACTTACGAGAAAAATCATCAACAAATATCACATAATACCTGTGCTTTGTTGTCGAAGCTACTGAGAAAGGTCCAAGCACGTCTGTGTGAATTCTCTCAAGGATCGTCGTGGCGCGACTATCCTTCTTGTGAAAGGTGGCTTTCACAAATTTTCCCAAGGTACACCCCTTGCACTGATCTGACTTCACAAGAGTGCCTTTAGGAAGCCCAGTAGAAATCTTCTGTAATATCTTCAAAGCTCCATGGTGAAGGTGATCCAATCTCCGGTGCCATAACTCGCCATCATCTCGGCTCACCACTCCTTCTGCCTTGCCTTCCATTGCTGTGCATCCATCTACCTGCAATTGATAAAGGTTCTTAACTCGAACCCCTATCCTTCGGGTCTCACCAGTTGCCTTACTATGCAGGAAATCCTTTCCCTCGCTAAAGACAACATCATATCCCTTGTCTTCTAACATCGCCACAGAGATAAGATTCTTCTTCAATCCTGGAACATGCATCACTTCCTTCAATACGAAGGGTTTACCAGACTCCCTCTCAAATAAAATGGTACCGATAGCGCTCGCACTGTATCTACCATCATTTCCCATCTCGATGTGCACTCCAATATCTTTCTCATCTAGATCAATAAACAAATCTCGATCTCTTGTCATGTGAAAAGACGCACCACTGTCGAGAAACCACACTGATCCCACCACACTTGAGACCAAGCATGCGATCGAGTGAAAAATCCGGCTCAAGAAATTTGCGAGGCTAAGGCCTCTCATTTGTAGATCAACGACACCTTATTTTCTTCTTACGGACAATTTGTGGCATAATTTCCGTGGTGGTAGTGAAAGAACTTCACCTTGGACATGTCTTGCTTCTTGCCTTCCTTGCTGGAATGAGAAGCTTTCTTGCTCTTCCCCTTCTTTGCTTTGGCAGCCAAAGTGCAATTCTCTTCATCGAGTTCTTTGATGATGATCCGTCCCTGGTACTACGCCTTATCTCCTCTTGCACAAGATCCGACCAAAGTCGCTCCCATCACAGCAATTTCTCCGGAGCCATTGACGGAGTCATTAAAGGAATGCCAAATCTTCGGAAGCCCAAGGGAGAGCCAAGCTCACCAAGTCCTCATCATCTACGAGTCACCCCCACACTTCCCGGCTCATCCCTACCTTGGGTGAACTTCGTGAGGTACTTGGGCATACTGTCACCTTTCTCCATATTTATGTTTCTGAGTTTATCCTTGAGCGCCAACTTCCTCTGGTCTCTCTTGTTTTGGAATAAATCTGTCAAGGCTTTCCACATCAGGAATGGAGAAGCCTTACCATGTAGGTTGTATACTATGTGATCCTTCATGCCCTCCAACAGAATCCTTCGACACTTTCTTGTCTTCTTTTGCCAAGCCTCAATTACGGCAACATCGCTAGAAGTAGGCTTTGGGACTTCAGCATCTATGAACTCCTTCAACCCATTGTCATCTAAAACTGCCTCCATCCTGTCCTTCCATGCAATATAATTCGAGCTATCCTCAAGGGCATACTCCAATCGCAATCTGTTGAAAGACATCTCAACTTCGACACCAAGAAAATATTGCTGCAAATTTAAATTCCACCAACACAAAACTCAACCGCTTCAATGTTTTGCAATTCCTCCAATGATCAATATCGCTCTGATACCATGTAGAAATTTGAATAATAGATAACTTATTCACCAAGATTATCCTGATCACACACTATTTGAGCTTCATTCATAATACATAACCTCTTCTACTATTGATCATCAATTTGTGGAATTAAACAATCGCATGCGCACATTAAAACCATAAAAAATCACACATATAAACACAGTATTTATGGGAAATATTAAAGCTGAAAACCCCCAAATATCTATATATTATAATGACAAAGATCATGTAACAATCATAGTACAAAATCCTCACAAGCTCTCAACACTATCTCCAATTGTTACACACTACACAAGCTCAGATCATACAAAACACATGCTCCAATCTGCTCCACCTGTTAGCGTGCCTCTACTGCGCAATCCAATATGGATAATCGTGAGATCCAAGTTCAAATTCCACTAATATGTGCTGCGCAATCCTCATTGGCATCTCCATCAATGTGTGTGCAAATCTCATGCACCAGTATATTCACAACTGATAGTCACACTGCTCTTTCACCTACCTCTTCACGGGTCTCCATGAAACTGTCCATGCTATGCCTTTGGGATTAACTGACAAGCCAAGAGGTTGATTAATGAGTTTGTAATTAGTGAATTAATTAATAATTAATTCACACCACTCTCACTAGTGTATCAATCAGTTAGAATAGATACAACTATCTCAACTATGTTTAACTCAGTTAAACTGAATACAACTCCACTAACTTCCTCAATCAACTCCACCAAACTCTGTCACATGAGTTCTAACTGAAGTCAACATGCAGTAGCTCCACTAAACCCTAGGAATAGCGTAATTCCTTCTGTCAGCTGCATGTGCCACTTCTATGCACTCAACTAAAGTGCTCCAAGAGGATAATATAATGTTTAGAGTCCAAATATTATCAAGAGCTAATAATATTCGACATATCTATTTTTAGACTGGCAATCTAAAAATAGATTCCGCCCAATATGTCTAAAAATAGAAGTCCATCTAATTTTCCCGACTTGACCAACCATCCACAAATAGCATCCTGCAACTCATAGAACATGATCCATATGTCTAAAAATAGACATAGTCTAAAAATAGACTTTGCGCCAAAAATAGCCTGCGGGCCCACTTAGTGAAGGCGACTTCTTTTCACTAAGCTCCTCATCTTGTTGCAATCTCAACATCCACTTGGTATACGGGGTCAAGGCCGCGATTTTCATAGAATGTGAGATCTTGAATTTACATGTCGACATCGAACTCCTCGACAAAACCCAGCCTCTAGAGCAGTGCTTAGTACAACTAGAGTTCGTCGTTGAAAATCAATGATAGTTGCTCTAGCACAACGAGGCCCTTAAAAAGCGAGTGAAAGCATCATTCGATAGCAACATCACCCCTCGATAATTTTCCGAGGAAGAGTTAGTCCTCCGCTACGATGTCGCAAAAGAAGCCCCAGGTCCAAGAAAGTTCAAAACCTTGTGGAAAGGACCCTATATCATAAAACATTGTCTCCTAAAGGGGGCATACATCTTGACAGAACTTGACGGAACATGCCTGAGCAACCTCGTTAACGGTGTTTACCTCAAGAAATTCTATCCATAAGGGCCAAGAGGGCTCAACCTTAGAGTTAACATACACATACCAAAACTTTATCACGGACTTGTTACAAAAAGCGCTCTAGTGTCACAAATGGATTTTCAACCCAACCATTACTTTGGATTCGTTGATGGAGCATCACGATCGTTTCAAAATTTAGCAGTGGCCGCCTGGGTCATCTACCACCCTGACCTATTTCCATTCTTCACCAATGGAGTATGCATCGGATCAGCGACAAACAATCAGGAAAAATATGATGTCATCATTGGGCTCATGTATGACACCTTCAATCAAGGCATTCGCCACCTGCATATCTACCTTAATTCCCAGTTAGTGGTTTCACAGTTAAACCAAGAGTTTGAGTTAAGGGATTCACATTTGTTTAGAAAATATTTGCGCGCAAAAATATTAAGCTATCAATTTGATCACATTACATTCACACATGTGCCAGGAAATCAAAACTAGACAGCAGATTGCATAGCTAACCACATCCTAAGCTGGAATGCATCTCAGATAAACCATTATACATAAAAAAAAAACATAAAAACCTATATATCCACCAGAAATACACATCATCCTTAAAAACATATAAACAGTAGACACACCTTATAGAGCCACAAAAAATACATCCCTCATATATATATTCCAAAAAATGTATGTCTGAGTACAAATGATGAGTCATGTATATGACCCATAAGTCAACCAAAAATACATATACACAAGTCCTCAAAAATAAGGGAAGCGTCTTCATAACGGGTGCTTTCCCTATGTATAAAAAAGTCTCTAGGACTGTGCCCCTGCAGGTTGGGCACCTGGACCCACTGCTGCTCTTGGTGCTAGTACAGGGGCATCTGTCAAAACTGAGGTTGCCACACAGTGTAGAGTCGATTTATAGCCCCTCTCTCAAGCCATCAATGTATCTAACCAGACATCGTCCAAATCATTCAAAAACCCATGGGTAGGCATACCCTGGGTCATTCGTTCCACGCAGCCCCATGCATCCTCCAAGTTAGAGGCCCAGACCTCTAAGGAAACCATTTGCTCTGCCATGCGAGCCTCTGTCGAGTCAGCTAGAGCGATCGCTGCAGAAAACTTAGTAGCAATAAAACATCTACCCTCTCCATACGGGCCAGCCCCAACACCAGGAGTTGCACCCTAGGGCTGGTCTGAACCTCCTCCCTGCCCCTTGGCTGGGAGTGGAGCCTCTCAAACCCTTCGGGGTGGATGGTGTCCTACCAACCGAGCAGTAGGATACCCAACCTTGCCAACATCTGCAAGAGTAACAAAACTATGTTAGTACCATCATAATGCACATATAAACCATAAATACTCAACAAATGTATAATAAAACAAATATCATACCTGCTGGTCCCCATACATATCCAGTAGGAAGACCCATATCTGGGTCCCCTCGGAAGTCCATCCCATCATATGGATAGGGGAGTAACATCTGAGGGCTGGCCTCAAACCAAGCCTCGGTGGTGGCATTCCAATAATGCCCCACCGCGAGGAATAATTGGAGCCCACCTCCTCATGCGAGGGTCCCAACGACCCCCCCACAGGCACAGCCATCAGAGGTTGAACTAGCACCACCCTCTCGTACATGATGCTACAGAGGATGCTAGCATAATTAAATAGCTTAGATCCATCACGGGCCTTTTCTAGTTGGGCCACCATCCTATCATAGAAATGATGGGCAAAACCAAAGAATTGTCCAGCCCTCAGACGGTGCAAGACACCTAGCTACGGCCCCAACGCCCTATGTGGCGATGATGACCTTTTCAGGCGCATAATCATTTTCAAAGCACATCACTCGGCCAAATCTATCACTAACTCTATCAGAATTCACCCCTCCATGAGAGGTGCCCTGCCACAATGAATCTCAGCAAATCGTCGAACATCGACCCTCCCAGGGGGAAGTGGATAAGGTAGCACCTCACCCTGAGGCAGTATTCTTGTCACAAAGTATATATCCGTCTTCAGATGGATATTCAAGTCACATCCTCTTAGCACCATAAATCTATGCTACATGTTCCAGCAATGGACCAGGTAGCATAGTAACCGACTGTGCGAACATAGAAGGTCATTCTCAAGAAACTTGAGAAGACCTTATCACGCCAACTTCTGGCAGGCATTTTCATATCGTGCCATAGCTATCCAGAGGTTAGTCCAGTCTCTCTCCCTCCACAGCATCATATCACTGAGCAGACACACATCAGTGACATCAAAAACACCAAAAAATTGAAAAATTTCCCTAAAATTTTCCAAAAATATATTTTGCCTTTCAGTGTGCCTATATCTCATACAGAGATGGAGGATGCATGCACAAATCCATGACATGTGCAAAATTTTCACTCAAAACCTTAGTTTTGCGCAAAAATTTCGTGCCTGTACCTTGATTTCCCGCGTGGTCAAGGTAAAAATTTGCTTGGGTTCCGTACAAACTGTTATAGGTCAATTTGGGCATCATCCCCCATGACCCGGTCAAACTGGACATCATCCCCAGGACAAATGAAATAGGGTCTATCATCCCCTTATATTTCAGTTGTTATATGCTCTAAGAGAAGAAAAATTCATTCATGGCTTATATTGTGATATTTCCAAGGTTTGAAGTATATATTATATCACTTATTGACTCACCAACGCAGCCTCTAGAGGGACTAACTACATTGCAGTGCCAAATCCTCCATTCAAGGGTGCACTACAGTGCACTTCTCGAAATTCAAGAGTGCGTTGGTCACCTGGGAGAGTAATTCTCATTGTTCCAGGAATCTCCACATGGCTAGTGCCTTCTAGAAGAGTCCATATGTGTCAAAATTTGAATCCAAGTGTCCATCTAACACCTCTGAAGTTGGGAACATGTCTTTCCTATTATTAGAAAGTCATTCATTGAGAAACTACCATCAGTTTCCCTATAAATTGAGCACTCATTCTAGTGCTAGAGAAGGAAATATTTGGTAAAGTTATGATGTTAGATTCTCATTTGAGAGAGTGAAAGTACTGATATGATGCTGGTATGATGTTGGATGTGATGAGGCTGGGATGAAGCTGGAGCTGGTTGGCAACAAATCGATTATTGGTTATAACCTCCCCCTTATACTCTTTAATAAAGATTGTTGTTCATTTTCCCATACATATGTCTCTATTTTTGTGCAATGGACTCTTGAATGATATATGTATTTCATATCTAATCGATTTGATTGAGTAAGATAAGTAGATATCTGTATATTTCATGTTGTTTTTTGTTCTATGTTTGTGTTTGCAGGAATCGATCTGGCGATTTGAGTTGGATTGAGAGTGACACCAATAGCGACAGAAGGAGAAGGAGAAGTGATTAAATCAAAAGTAGGATCTTTCACCATTCTGTATATCTTCTTCTTTTAGAGAAAGTGATAGTAATTCTTTCCTATGTTGTTCCAAGTGACTAGCACCACACTTAGGTAATTTGGTTTATCCATTGATCACAATTTCGCATAACAAATTGGTGACTCCACCAGGGAGTATCCTATCATTCATGGTGTTTTTTCCTTTTTTTATCCTCATCAGTAGCATATACTTTCAGTTATTATATATTTGAAAGAAATAATTTCATTAGAAGTGTGTTCTTCTGCTTGTTTTTTCAATCCCCGTTGCCGCCAACGCATTGTTTGTCAAGACACAGTGCACTATCTCCCACTCAGGAGTGCTATGTAATGCATTGTCTCCCCTTAAAGACTACATTGGCCCCTCAACCAACCAAATTCCATTTAAATTTGTCATTTCTATCATTCTCATCCATTCTTTTTTTGTATTCATAGATGTTTGATACCTCTTAGAGACTAGTAAAATTTCCTGATGCTTCCTCCTTTGAAAAGCAAATTTGTTCAATGTCTCTTTAGTGTTTTTATTTATCATTAGAAAATAAAATTCAAAGTATTTCATTTATGCATTAGATCAATTTGTTTTCGTAAAGGAAATTTTTGTTGCATTCCTCGTTTCCTATAGGAAAAAATGTATTCCCATTCTTCATTTTTCCTAAAAGAGAAATTGTTGTTTCATTCCTCGTTTCTCAAATAAAAAAACACTTATTTTATTGATTAATTCATATAGTTTCCTTTAATGCATTCACATTAAGGGAGCTGAAAAGAAAAACATGCATGTGCAGATAGTGAATTTTGTGTGTTGCATAGGAACAAGTTAGGAAAGCTGCATTTTAGTTTGTGCTCTTTGTTATTTGCTCTAAAACTGATTGCTCTTTCCCCTAGTAGCTAGGATTTTCATTGAAAAACTAAATTGAAAAGTTTTCATATCATTTAGTTTGAATTTTTAGGAATTTCCATCACATCACGCGGTAAACCTCAAAGATAAAATTTTAAACAATATCAACATAAAATTTACATCAATTTACCTACGAAAGCAATGGAACATTAACGATAACATTTAGAAGGTCTAGGCTAGAGACGTGTTCTGGCGTCATTAAACATATCATTTGTCACTAACTTGTTTGCAATATATTCCGAGTGTGATACCTCACTCCATGTACATAAGTATATTGGAGCTCTTCCATGTACCTTCAGGTATAGAGGGCGATGTTCTAGTACGATAAGTATAAGGGGGTGATCTCATTGTGAAGTTTCTCATTAGACAGTGCTAATACGGACTTCGGCCTCCACATACCTTTAGGTATATTTAGGAGAACAACTTTATGTTTCTATCCATCCATAGGTAATCGAGTCATCCACCTTGTAACTTGTGATACACCCAACACAGCATTCGGGGAGATTGTCTGCCCATACTTCTTGGTTTGCTAGGAGGTATTCTGTAGTTCACAATTACTTGGTAAACCTTTTGCCTCGAATTACCATTTTATTTTGTTTATTTGTTTTTGGTCACAAAATAAATCAGTCATCGTGGAAGAAGAACATCCCTTTCTGCGTCGTTCGTGTAGAATAGCACTTAAACCACCTTTACCACCGGAAGCCATTTTTGGCAGGTGAAGGCGACATCATTCTACCGAAACTAGTATTATCAGTACCTTTGGTGCGAAATCATCCTCACATATACCGGAGTCATCTCGATTTGTTTCTACAAATCTTGGTTCATATACTATTGTCAAGACTGAGTCCTCATAGCTACATGTGGTCACTATCCATCCAATCAGTGAGACCATACCTCCCGAACCTGACATTGTTCAACTGGAAGTTGATCTAGATCTTGTCATTCTTTTCCCAGAACATCTAAATCCCGAAGTCGAACAACCAAAATTTGTTCTTGTATTGGTTACCCTGCAATCTATTGTAGCTATTGACTCTCCCATATCGCGCAGTCAGCCACCTGAAATATACTTCGGGCCTCATGGAGAAATCCTTTCACCTGGTTTGATTTCAATTGAAGAATTAATTCCACAAGACGAAATTCCTTTGACTCCAACTCATTTTGGATCATAGCTTTATCTTTACGAGACTTTTCCTCAATCACCTCACACTGCTTTCTTTGATCATGTGTCTATTCGAGTTCCCGTAGATCCTGTAAGGTATACATTGGGTCGTATAATTATTCTTGAGCCAACATCTTTGGTTGTACCATCTATTCCAGTTGTGACAGCACCTTCTCTTGCTACCCTGTCAATGTTCACAACTTCACCAGAGTCACATCTATATCGTAGCCCTTCCATCCCACCTAGTTACCAATATTTATCTGGAACCTTCTGTAGTGCATCCTCAATCCCATGGACTTCACCAATGTCATCATCTGGTATTCTATCTGGTACATATCTAATGATTACTAAATGGATTGATCCTATATATGCATCATCAAGGCAATATCAAGCTGGTCCATCTGGGTATATTCCCTCTAATACAATTTCAACTGAACTCCTGGCATTTGGAGAACAATAATTTCCATATTATCATACTCCTCATGCTAGGGGGCAACCTATGGTCACCCATTTTAACAGTACAACTCTGTTGTTATTTGGTCATCCTAATGTTGGAATGACTGTTTGTCAATGGCAGCCCACTCTACCCATCCAACCAAAAACGATTTTGCAATCATATCAACCGATTCAACCTGTTGCACCCACATCTAATCCACTTGTTAATACATCTTTACCCTTGTTACAGGCTCAAACTGTTGTACCTCAACCATCTCTAGCTGGTCCTTCCACCCAATACCCTCAACTATTGGGCCCTCAGACTCCAAATCCTTCTGTTTTTTTAACACAACCACCTATATCCGAAATTATTTATTCACAAGTTGTATTACCATATTATGGGATGTCGAATCCGCAACCGGGTTATACATATTCACAACCGAATCCAAGCTATTCTAGTTTGGGTTATAATCTTGGTAGACATGGCACCTTGGCAGCCACAAGCGCAAATGAAAAAACCCTCATTTCAACAAGTAGTGTACCTAGCTTTTGGTAAACAGAATCCTCAAGCGTTTTCTTATCAAAACAACCCCTATCTGGGTTACCAGCAACAGATTCCTTATTTTGGTGCTCAAAGGCCTGTTGCCCAAGAAATTCTATCATACCCTAGATATGCTCAACCCAACTTAAATCGATAGTTTCCCTTTGTTGCAACTTTATAATTACCTGATTTAAACCAGCTTACATATGATGAAATCAACTATGCTCCTTGGCGGTCGATGATACCTCATAAATTACCCTCGGATATTCCTAACTTCAACGAAAACCATGGGGAAGACCTATTGATGCATGTTATGACTTATCATTTGTGGTGTTCATATAACTCCCTAAATTATGACTCCGTTCGACTATGTCTTTTCCAGTGTACGCTCATTGATCTGGCCACGAAATGGTACATTGACTTACCAAGAGCTTCATTTGATAATTTCACTACCCTAGATAATGTCTTTTTGACCCACTTCTAGTTACCCTACGATATGAAACTGGAATGGAACTCTTGACCAATTTTAAACAGGCTGATGCTACTCACATTTCTAATCATACTCATGAGTGGTGTCGTCATCGTAGAATGGTCAAGACATTCGTTCTTGATCAGCACCTTGTTGAGTGGTTCATTAAGTCCTTTTTACCATTTATAACTAAGGATGTGGCTAAGGGTGGCATCTTCACTGAAGAGTAGGTCATTTCTCGTGCCCAATACTTAGATTTGATTTATACTCAGTTTGGCATGCTCTACGAGAAAATTCCCAACGCGCCGAGATCTAATTTTATTGTTCCTCCTCCATCTAATGACTCTCATGTCGATGAAGGTATGGTCGGTACTGCAAGCACGCATCACTCTACTACATCTGATCCTGCACCTTCTTCCGAAATTCATGTCGTGTCATCTGACAAAGGCAAAAGTGACAAGCAACCCACAAGTAAGAAAAATGGGAAATCAAAGAAAAAGAAAACTGCTACCCCACAAGAACGATCATCTGATCAACAAACTGGAAATTGGAAACCTCGTTACCCTTGCATAATCTGTAATGAGGAGCACTTTTTTCGAGACTATCCTCGCCAAAGTCTCAAAATTTATTAAGACCTCGCATGCATCTGTTGTGTTGACATATCCATTTCTGATTCTAGACACAAATTTGGTTGCTATGGATCCAGCTTCTAGTTCCCAAGTGCTTATGCTATCTATCACAAAGCTAACAATTGATGTTTTGGTGTCAACGCATAATAAATATTACGGTAGTCAAGCTACTGATCAACCTACTACATTGACAATGAATCTATCTACGGAATCTATTCCTGAGTTAACAATAAAGCCACCGAAGGGAGTCGTCCATCAATCGGCATTCAATCCTTGAGCCCGAGCTACTCAAAATTATAATATAGTTGAATATTTGGCTCAATCCCCTTTAGCTATGTCGACGCTTGATGTACTTCAAAATTTTCCCTCCCAGAAACAAGCTTTGTTGTTGGCAATTGGTGGAATCGATTTGACAGATTCCAATCTTGTAGTCTTTAATCATACGGGCTATGTGCCGAAATTACTAGTAGAATTGGCATTCTCCATTCAAGTAAATGTTCTCAATACCTCGTTCATCATACTATTATTGATGGGGGAGCATCTATGTGCATTATGTCTCTAAACTGTTGGAAGTCACTTCGCAAGTTGTGCCTATCCCAATCGCCTAAGACGTTGAAAGTTTTCAACGAACATACATATAAGCCTTGTTGCATCATCAATAACCTACATATTGAACTAGGGGGGAAAACAGTAAATGTTGAAGTTCAGGTCGTTGACGTACCCCTTGACTACAACATTTTACTCGGAAGGTCATATTTATATGCTGCAACTGTGATCGTCTCTACATATTTTAGAATGATCGCCTTTCCACATAAAGGTGTTTTTATTCATCCATAATTTTCACTATCTAAAGATGACTAAGTATCGATTCTAGATTTCTAGAAACAAAGTTCATGAACATTGTGAGTTCTAGAAATCTCACGGCCTTCATTATCCTTAGGATACATTTTCACTATTTCATCATTCCATCATGCCAAGCTCAGCTCACCCATCCCAGAAGACCCATCATCGGCTCATGTCACTCATTATCACTATGTTTCGCCACCTTTGGCCTCAACCCTCTATTTTTTTTTTGCCTAAACTCCTCCATTTTCTATCTAGGGTTTTTAAGGGAATTTCTCTTGGTTTCATGACCTCCGTGATTAAATCATCTGAAGGATTATATTCTGATGCTCTTACACCTCTTCCTATCCTTAATATACCTTCATAAACACTTCCCATCACTCCTATCCCTCAAAATCATCATTTTCCTACAAAACCTAGTCTATTGCCACAATTTGACACTTTTTGAGACTAGGCCTATGTTTTGACATTTTGGACCCCTTCCCCTCACTCAATTCTTGAAATTATACTTTCCCCTACTACCTAACATCTATCCCTATCCCCCAAAATTTCCCCAAGAATTTAGACAACCTTTAACCCCTTCATTCCCCTCCCTCTGCAAGGCGGTCCTAAAAACCCATACACCAAACCCTAATTTCATCTTCCAACTAAGCTAGGGTTTGATATAAAAAGGAGGCATAAGAGAAAATGATTCATTTGATAGATCATGTAAGCAATAATAAGTCTATACCATCTCATAAAAATCATGCCTCCATCATTTTCTAAGAATTCATTCCAAGAGACAAGCCATGTGTCACAGCTAGGGAAAGTTTTGCTTCAAATTGTGTTTCTGACTAAACAGAGATGAATTTGGAAAAAGTAAGAGATTTTTTTGTCCATAATAGGGAAAATAAGAAAAACCTCCATCATTTTTTACACAGGTTTCATGGTTTGAGATCAATGTCAAAAATACAGGTGTCACGGGAGAAATTCTACACTTATAGAGTGACCTTGGGAAACTCAGTTTTTCTCATAGCTGGATTGTCCAAATGACTTTCTTAATAAGTAAAATGACAAATATACTTCAATATATTTCCAATGGGCTATCATGAGCTCAATTTTGAATTGAGGAAGTCATATGAAAGTGGTCTGCACCAGCACTCTGCATTTCTGCACCAGCATTCAACACTTTTTGACCAGTGTTGGGAGAATCAGTTTTTGGACAAGTAAATGAAATTCAATCAAGAAAAAAATTGTATATTTAGAAATTATACTCAACCTTATTTCCAATGAGCTATCATGAGCTCAATTTAGAGTTGTGGAAGGCCTCCAAAAGTTGTCTGCACCAGCACTCTGCATTTCTGCACCAGCACTCAGCACTTTTTGACTAGTAATGGGAAAATAAACTTTTGACAAGGAAAATAAACTTCAATAAAGAAAAAAATTGTATATTTGAAAATTAGACAAGTCAATATTTCCAACGAGCTATCACAGAGCTAATTATGACACTGGGAAGGCCTCCAAATGCCCTCTGAAAAATGGCAGTTCACACAGGAGAAGTTTTTATGTTTTTGAAATTTTGAGGCCCTGAAGCGCAGCACCCTAGGCGCTATGCCCTTTTTTGGGGCATCCTCAGCTGATAAAATTTAAATTTTGGGGTTTTTCATGTCACAAGTAGTCTACCCACAAAATTTCAGGTCAATTGGATCATTTTTTCCCCCTAGAAAGGTCATAAAACACATCAAAAATGACCTTTCTGCCTCCTTTTTAGGCCTGGCAGTGCGCACTGAGCAGTCATGGGAGATTGGATTTTTTAGTAGGTAAATCGAATACATTCAGCACAACTCAAGTATTTCTGGAAATTATACTCTTCAAGATTTCCAACGAGCCATCACGGGGCCAAATACGACATCGGGAAGTGGTCCAACACTTGGTTTCAAAACAACCTATTTTCTGCAAAAGTGGCGCTGCGCTCCTGGACTGTCTTTTGCCAAAAATTCAACAAAACACACAAATTTATGGCAAGATGATTTTTTAATATTTTCTTGGGAAAATCACTCCTAATTTGATTTGGGAGTTATGTTTTGGTGTTTTTCATTTATTATCTTATCTCTTATGTGTCTTGGGCCTTGCATGGTCATTAAGCACATTTATGACATTTATGGCTAAATTAGGGTTTTTGGAAGCCTCTTAGGGTTTCCACCTCCTCATTTGCTCCATAAATAGAGCATGAGGCTCTTGTATATTTTTTTGGATGTTGATGACTTATGCTGAAGTAATACATAGTCCCTTGAAGCCTTTGATGAGAAATTGATGTCTTGGAGCTTATGCATGATCTGATTCACTTGTTGATGGAGAAGGACTGTTTGCAGGATCCATAGACCTGGTTGATGGTGAAGTTTTCTCTTGTTAATGTTTTCTAAGTTTCTCATATGTTTTCCATCCATCTATGCTGCAGTAGGACAAAAAATTTAGACTAAGATATGCTTGTTGATGGCATCTTAGATCTGTTTGTTTCCTTCAATGCCTAAATGTTTTCTTCTAATTAAAGATATGTTAGGGAATTCATCTCTTGCTCTCTAATAAGTTTTTATCTTGTCTTTTTTCCTAAATGATTTAGATCAGTTAGTATCAATTATGATTTATGGCTAGCCCTGCATATTGTTACCTCTGAAGTACTATGTTCTTGAAATCATCTTTTGAAGCAACTTTGCCTATATTTTGTCAAAGAAGTCTGTCTTAACCATGCTCCTTATCTTTAATTAGCTAAAATTTTCTCAAGGAACTTTCATAGCTGTCACTGTGGATGCTAGGGTTTTTCTCTTCTTCTATGGTTATAGTTACTTGTGCAACTTAAATTTTTTTCCTGCTCTTGATGATAAAACCCATGAAAGATTAAATAATTTTTTTCCTTTCTATGTTTTATCTGAATGTTTTCTTGGTTGATTACCTGCTTTCAGTCTGAAATCAAATGGATTAGGTTTTTCTTAAGCCTTTGACTCTCTTGCTATGCTTATAAATCTTCTAACTCCCTCGGTTTACAAGTATATAAAGGATTTTTTTTTTGCCCTTTATTAGCTTGTTGTTCTCAAGTTTAATGTCCATCTCATGATCCTTCACAACCTTAAAGATCCACCAACCAAGTTAAATTACCCTGCAAATGCTCTTGAAACCATTGATGAACTCATTCATGACCTTTTTTGACTCCATTTCCCAATGACTTAACAATCTTCCTTGTTTTCTATCTAAATCTATCTGAGCATCATACCCAGCCAAAAACAATCAAAATACCCTGAATTTAACATCTAGCCTAAAATCAACCCTAATTAGCAAAAAAGTTCACATATTTGCACCTACTAGAGAGATGTTAGTATGCATCTTTCGTTGTAAAAGACCACTTTAGCTACGCATAAAAAATAGACCTAACATCAATTATGGCTGCCAAATATATTTAAATCTACAATCAGGTGATCTAAATAATGGTGCACAAATCCAGATCTAAGAATAAAAGACAGTAAGCAGATAAAATAAAATGAGGCTCCATGCATCCAATAGACAAGACAAGAACGATGTATTTGAAAGAATTTTTATATTATATTGAAAAGGGGCACTTGAGAGGAAAACAAGAAAGGTGTTTTCCGGTTCTCCTCAAGGGGATGGGTTCTTGATAGTCCTCGGCACTTCAAATCTAGAATCTCTCTCTCTTGTTGGTATAGAAAACCCAGACAAACATAGAACTCAATGGGAGCTCACAAGGAAAAAATGGAGAAAATGTGACCAAGTGTATAGATCCAGAGGTGATATTTAGGCAACAAAAGGTGACTAATGAATGGGGAAAACCCTTCTATTTATAACAAAATATTAGGGAAATCTAGAAACTTGGTGCATGAATAAAATATTATTAATCAAATTCTAGAACCACCCTTTAGGAATATTTTATTATATTTGTTGGAGGGAAAAGGATTTTTGACTTGGTTCAATTCCTTTATTTATAAATAATAAATAAATAAGTGATTTATTTACTATTTTAAGGAAATGGTGGGAATATAATTAAATAAATAATGATTTAGTCAAATTTAACTAGGAATATTATTTAAATGGGATTTAAATAACTTATTCCTAAGAAATAAACGAATAAATAATAATTTATTTAATTGATTTCCTTGTTTGAGTTAAACAACAGCTGAAATATAAACAAATATAGATTTGTTTATTATTTCCTTTTGGGGTTTTCTGTTTAGACCATAAACAGCTTAATAAAGGTGTTTTACTAAGTTATTTCACATAGTGAAAGCAATCTTACTTAGGGTAAAATTGGTCTTTACATGGTGTACTTGGGTCCATCTAATGATAATAGGTTAGATGACCAAAAAATAGTGTAACAGATTTCCCCCCAACGTACGAGTGTTAGGATCAAATCGTATGACCGAAGTACGCTGTAAGAACTCAATTACTGAGCATCAAGAGGGAAGTCGAGGAGAAATGTAAGGAAGTGGTCTAATGTGCTAAAGGACTAGACCCTGAGGAGACGAGACTTACAGGTGCAACAAGTCTCTAGTTTATGAAGTGGTACCTGTGCTAAAGGCGGCGGGGGAGGCATACCTATGCCCGCCGAGACAAAGTACAAAAGAATAGTATGTCTAGTAAACAAGGAACCGAACTATAAAGTACATGCTCGCATAAATGCAAGCCAGAAAAAATAGAATGATGAATCCCACATACATGTTGTTCCTGGAATAACAGCCAGGACTGATACAATAATAGTTTAGTACATGAGATACAAATACACCCCCAAATGCCCCCTATACACGGGGAAGGGCTCGCAAAATCTGACTGATATATGAAAATCGAAGAGGCGCTGCAAGCGGCTGAGGCCGACATCATCAAATGTAAGGAGTTGCATCAAAGGCGGAAATGAAGAAGTCATCTGGGCATGTGGGGGGCTACCTGCGGGGCCACCCCCTCATGAGGGTTGAGACATCTCACACACACCCGGGAATCACCAATAGTTGTTGCTGCATCACTGGACCATCAAGTATATGGATCATGATCATGTGGAAAGGAGCACGAACCAAGGTACACCGCCCTCTAAACCTGGCTTCTGGAGTAAATGAGCTGATGTCGACAGAAGGAGGTCTACCATAGGTGAGGCAATAAGGGATCCCCAACTAAGGCGCGAGAGAAAATAGTGGAGCGACGAACAGATGGACACTACTGATGATGATGAAATGGTGAATACTGAGTAGCGGATGGACGACTTCCTTTTTTAGAGCATAGAGGGCATGAATGGCTTGGCAGTGATTGACACAATATCATGAGGGATAGGGGACAATGGCACTGAAGGCCATAATGTGCAACATGAGAGAGGGACCAAGCAATGAAGGATGGAAGGCTATAGCGGGATACAAAGGGACTCAAGATAGACTCCATGACCGATGATGACTCAACTCGGATGCTCTAAACAAGGGTGACTCGATTGTGTTGCCACACAGTCAAGGTCCAATGGGGGACCATAAAAACATGAGTACAATAGGGTATCTCATGACGAAAATCGACACGAACAAAGACAAGTGAGGAGACAAAGTGGTGCCCCAAGTACAAGTGGTGTAAGTGAAGAAATTCAATTTGGAGGAGAGGTGAATAGACCCTTTGTGGACAAAATGTGTCTTGGTGAAGTGTCAAAACATGAAAAACTAACAGATACCCATTTGAGTGCTCGATGAGAGCTTTCCAACGGTGCAGACGGTGTGTCAAACGGGGCTACGGTTTGGTCGCAGCGGGCGAAAGAAAAAAATAGGGGTTTTTCTTCTAATAAGGCATTTTCCCTCCAAAATCATTCATTTGCTTGTGTAGCTGTGGTGAATGTGGAGAGGAGAGAAGGCCCTAAATATTGCGGCGATCGTAGCGGACAAACCGACCGTTAGAATCGTGATCCGTCAGTTGCAGGTAAGAGGCCTAATCCTACTCTTTGTTTTTGATGGATTCAAAGTTCAGATTAGGGTTTTAAATCTCAGTAATTGCTCCTACTTCATCATTATGGTCGGGTCGCACTTTTTGGGGCAAAAACTACGACCTGGGACGCAAGTTTGGGCTTGAAAAGTGCGACCAGGCCCAGGGTTTGGCCAAAAAGTGTGACCTGGTAGAAAGAGGTGGTTTCAGTGCTGGAATGGACTGAGATTCAGTTTTGGTGTGAGTGAATGCATTTTTTATTATCTATAGACTGACAAAGATGATGGTTTTGTGCAGATATGGCAGATTTACGGATCAAGTGGAGAGAGAGAGACCTAGGTGCATTACGGACGGAAATCCAAGTAGATCAAGGTGTTCGTCGTGCATTGGCTAGGTTTGGGGTTCTGAAATTTGTGGAGAACCCTTTGATGAGGGCTGGGGAGCCCCTGTTGGCCTGGATTATTAGTTATTGGGATCCAGATCATGTGGTGTTTATAGTGCAAGGGCATAGGATTGAGCTGACAGTCCAGGATCTGTATTTCCTGACTGGTCTCCCACCATTAGGGATGGTGGGAAATACATAGCCAGTGTTATCGCGGGGGCATAACATCATGGAGTTCATTGAGCAACATTGTCAACCAGGTGTCCGAGTCAAAGGGACTCTGATATCGATTGGGGATCTAGAGAGGTTGGAGACCCGGGCAGTAGCAACAGCAGTGTTGCGGATCTTGGGCAGCCAGGCATTCCATGACATCACTAGAGGGTAGATGATGATTTTAGAGAGTGTGTTGAGTGGGACCTACTATGGGTGGGCCCAGATGATGTTGGTGTTGATGAAAAGACAGTTTTTGCGATCTAAACGGCAAGTGAATCATGATTGTGCTTATGGGACTATATTGTGCTCCTTCTTTTTTGAGAAGATCTCGACCTTACGACCTTGTGTACAGCTACCTGATGGGGGTCTGAGAGAGCCCCGGATGCGTCGTTGGGGACGACTACTGTGTAGAGGAGGAGGACTGGCGGTCGGACGAGTGTTCCGACCATAGTTCTTCGCCCATTGGGATCAAATGCCTTTGTACATAGACGACTATCCCTATAGTGGGATGAGTTATTGGGGAGATCCGGACTTGCCGCTTCCGCCTGGTCGAGTATGGGGGCCTGATGGTAAGTGAAAAGTAACTAATCTGTTATGTGCATTGTAAATTTTGGGAATAGTATTCATGGTACTGATCCTTGTACTTTTTTGGAATGCAGATATAGCTCCGGGAAAATCGACCGGATATATGGGACGACCTCCAGCAGCTGGAGCTGCAAGTGCAAGTGGATCAAGGAAGACACAGAACGAGGATATGGCCACTCTGTTGGAGGACATTCGTCGTAGATGTGAGGGGTTGTTGACCAGTGTGTCGGAGCGTGGTTGGTAGGATTTAGACGACCAGTACATAGAGCTATGTATTGGGCTACCCTCGGAATGGCGAGGTATCATGCGACGCATGGCGATGGCCGATCAGACTGTGCGTGATCTACGAGTTGCGGGAGCAGAGCCATTGGCTCGGGATCCTCCAGAGAGTGATTAGATGTAGGGAAGGTGGTGCCCCCCAATGTGTATGTAGGGGCAAGTGGTGCCCCCTAGTTTTGTAGTTTTGTTTTTGTAACATGCTATGGGCATGTCATATGCTTCAAAGTAGATGGACTCTAAAAACATGTTATATGATATATTATGCATTGTGTTGATGGTTTGAAATATTATTGTCTTGTGTGTGATAAAGTCCAGTCTAGAACATGATTTGAAATTCTATCTACGTAGTGATTTTGACTTCTTGGTACATGGTTGAAAGTAATGAATCTAAAGTCACGTATCAAAAGTTTCACTCGTAAATATTGTCTAAACAGGATAGGGTTATGCACACGATAAACACCATTGAGTTGTAAGACAAGAAGCAGGGAATCTAAATGAACGTGCAGATGAAGGATGAGATGAGATAGGGCATCGACTAAGAGACCACATACTGCATCATATTCGTCCTGATTATTGGTGGCATTACCAATGCAGACCCCATTCGACAGAACGAGGGTATGCAAGGGGGTAAAAATGGCCCAGGCGATCGAAGCGAGATTCCGGGAGTGGAAACTGGCCCCATCGGCATAGCCAATATAATGTGTGGACGAGAGGTCCAGCAGAATAGTGTCACAAGACAAAAAATTGGAGGAAGGATAAGAATGAGGGCAACGTGAGTATAGGGTAGACATCAAATGGCTACTATGGGAGGGAGTAGTCAGGGTAGGACGTCTAGGACTCATGGATCGACTAGAGGGTGATGAATGAGAACTATGGGAGGAAAGGCGGGAGCTCATGCTGCGAAGGACAAGGAAACCACATGATGCTGCAAAGCTACAAGAATCATCAGCATGGGAAGGAAGGCGCACATATGGATCATCATGGGGGATGACAGAAGAACAAGGAAAAAGATGGTCAAAGGATGTAGAGCCCAAGGATGGTGCTGAAGGGGAATCAAGCAAAACAGATGGAGTGGATTCAGCGGGAATGTACTCCAAGGGTCGTGCAGATGAGGATAGGTATAGAAGGGGGGCAGCAGGTTCTGACATCTCAACATCAGGGGGAGGAATGTCAATGGTAGCAGGGGGATCCTCGAGTAGACCTGACGCATACTGAGCAAGGATGCGAGAGGCGGATTGATTTTTTTAAACTTTGTACTCGCGAATGACCTCT
This sequence comes from Pinus albicaulis, assembly GCA_034641835.2. Classification (NCBI taxonomy): domain Eukaryota; kingdom Viridiplantae; phylum Streptophyta; class Pinopsida; order Pinales; family Pinaceae; genus Pinus; species Pinus albicaulis. Next base: position 243,025,698 of record CM076582.1, read on the forward strand.
AAAGAGGCTCAGTAATGTGTGAGGTGAGGACAATGGTGAGAATAATGGTCATGGACACCACACAAAGCACAGGGTTTGTTGGTGCAAAGAGTCTTTGGGTTCTTGGCTGCGGATGAGGAAGAAACAGAGGTTTCAGGGACTGTAGATTTAGGGAACGCGACTTTAACCATGGGTTGGATACGGGGAAACTTCGAACAGGTATGGGTGGCATGACCGATACCATCACACAAGGCACAAGGCTTGGCGGGTGGAGGAGGGGTAGGGTCGGGTGCGGTGGCCTTGTCTTTGGAGCCCCCTTGCGAGTTTTTCTTTTCTTGCCCATAGCTGTCACAGCATGAGGATGGTCTTACGGAGGGGCTAGGGGCACTGTAGCAGTGGAAGGAGCAAAGGGAATCGGTTGAACTAGTGTCACAGAAATGTATGGTTTGGGGTGGCCGGGTGGGGTCTCGGCTGGAGGAGTAAGATACCATACTGGTATTCCAAAGGTTAAATTAGGGAGGGAAAGGGTGGCCATGACAGGAACCGAATAGAATCTGGGAGGGGGAGCAAGGAAAGGTATCTGACCGGCGGGGTAATGGCCAAGAGGGATGGCTCCCATATGGTGGAGACCGGGGGGATCCGACTCGGGAGGGTAGGGAGGTTCCTGAGTGTGAGGTGGATGGGAAGGTCTAGGTGGAAAAGGTTTGGTCGACTGAAGTGAAGGGCTAGGAGCAGGTTGCGGTCGATTGAGGTTGCTAACTAGCTGAAGCAGGTTGTAGAAGGTCAGCCTGAGACGAGTGCATCACGCAAACATTCGCTAAGCTGGGGTCAGAGACAGGAGGAGGGGGAGGACCTAGAAAAGCTCCAAGGAAGGAGGAATCTTTGTAGACGCCAGAGGAAACACTGTTCAAAGAATCAACAGTTTGCTTATTGGTGACAGTAGAGATGGTGAACTCAGGGGAGGTCTGAGATTTTGGTTCATGGTAAGTCAACTGGTCAATGGTGACAATCTTGCCATTATGAGGGAAAAACATCTTGCAGTGGATTGCGGATGGGATGGCAGACATGGCATAGGTGTAACTATGCCCCAAAAGAATGTTGTAGACGAGAGGGGCGTCGATAACTTCAACGTCGACACAAACAGTATTACCCGCAAGGGTGATAGGACAGTTACGGAATAGGCCAATGGGCTAGGAGGCATGGCCATCCCACGCACAGAGGGTGATTGTGGAAGGGGCCAGCGCAGGAGATCCGAGTTGTTTCCAAACCGAAGCAGACATCACACAGGTAGATACCCCCTCATCAATGATACACCGAGCGACGTTGGCATTTCAGATTTTGACTAGGATTTGGAAAGCAACAGAAGCGGGTAGGGGGGGGTGGTCTGACTGACGAGAATCGAAAATAATCAATTGGTCATCAGCAGGATCTACAGCGCCCACGACAGATAGTAGAGCCTTCTTTTGGGAAGGACACGACTGGAGGAGTTCCAGTGTTGAAATGGCAGTAGGAGATTGTGCCAGGTCATCTACTATGCTATATGAATGGGCAGCTCGACCAGAGGCAGCATTTCGGCGTAATGGGCCCTTAGGAATATTGGTATGAACCTCAGCTTTGGGTGGAGGGATTTGCAAGGGACCATTGGGTGTCGACAGAGGCTCTGTAGGACCTGAAGATGGGGACTTGGAGATAGATAGAACGGTAGGCGTGGAGTACTGACGAGACCGAGTTTGAAGGTTGAGGTCGACATTGAGATGTTGGTCAGCAGCCATCATGAGAATCTGGTAATCAGAGGAACTAGAAGGGGAAGGTTGAGTGGTTACCGAGGCATGAGGTGGTTGAGTGGCCACAAATCCTTGTTGAGGGAAAGGATCGGTAAACACAGCGGGTTGAGAAGTAGTCGGATTGGGAGGGATAGTAGGGGAGGAATGTTTTCCCCACACGGTGGCCTGAGACTCCCACATCTATCACATATGTGGTAATAGGGGAAAATTGTGAGTGTAAAGTCCATAAACACCGCAACATGAACAGGGCTTGTTGGTGTGAAGTGGCCTGTCCGGCTTGGGCTGAGAGCCCTGTAGTTGGTTGGCAGTGTTAGGATCAATATTCAAAGGGTTGGATCCACAATTACCAGGGGCAAATTGATTTCCTTTTCTCTTTCTTTGAGAAGGAACAGAATTGGCGCGCCCTGCTGCGCAAATACTTGCCTTGGAGGGGGTAGTAAGTGCTACGGTGGGGGTTGAGAAGGCAAGGGGGTGAGAGGTCCAAATGCTGGAGGAGCTAGGACACCAGACTGTGGGTAAGGATAAGGGTTAGGATGGGAAACATTGAGTTAAGCAGGAGTGGGGGCAAAAGGAGGAGGCATGCCGTATCCTGGATACATGCTACCTGGAGGGAGGAAGGTGCTGCAGGTGTTGGCCCCTCCTAGAGGGAAACCATAGCCCATAAGAGGTTGAGAAAAGGTATGTGAAAGAGCTCCAACAAGACCGTCAGCAGAGTAAGATGCCCCCGGGGCGTTAGTGCCTCCGAGCTTGGGGAGGTCAGGAAGGATGGTATAAACATAACCAGATTGAGCATAAATAAGGTCATATTTCAAGGCTATTTGGAGGGCGGCTTCTTCGGTTTGAGGGAAATGGGAGGTAACATCTTTGCCAATGGGAGGTAAGAGAGAGCGAAGGAACCAGTCAATATAAACTCGATCTTCAAAGGGAGGAGCGTGACATAAGCTTCTTCTTCGCCGCCATTCCTAGACATGGGCGGAAAGGCAGGTCGAAGAAGATTGATGGAAAGAAGTTAAAATCTTGGTACCAGTGTCGTATCGGAGAGGTAGCTGGAAATAAGATAAAAAGGCTTGGGCAATGGTCGCAAAAGTGGTATGGGAGGAGGTGGCCTACTCAACATACCATTTAGAAGCTTCTTCGGTAAGCGTGCATTGGAACAATCTAAGACGGATGGAGTCGTCAGTAATGGAATTGGATGAACACCACATATGGAAAGATCGGATATGGTTGGAGGGATATTCACTAGCAAGGCCTTCGAACTTTGGAATGTTGGAGGGGAGCTTGGTTGGCATAGCAGGCCAACTAGCATCGTGGCGGATAGGATCATTGATTAGCTGATTGAAGTCAGGGAGACTAAGGCCGGCCATATAATAGAGAAATGGGGCAGTCGAGGTAGGTCCCGTACTGGTTCCACTGGAAACGGGCCCAGCAGTAGAACAGGGGTTGCCGCTGGCGCTAGGCCCTGAACTAGACATGGTGAAGGTAATAGGGGGAGAACCAGGAGGAGGGGGAGAATCCGAACAATCAGAAGAAGAGTTGGAATGTGGAGTCGGGGGAAGACTTACTCGATGACAATGGGAAGGAGGAAGTCGACCAACCGGAAACTGAGGGTGAAGGCCAAGAAGTCTCCGGGATAAGCGCCTTGGGGGTGCAATGATGACGGGAAGAAGAAAAACTAACACGGGCATGGAAGGACAAAATCAAGTGAGGTCAAGGGCAGAGAGGTGCAGTGACAATTTATTTTAAAGTCTTTTCCAGGCGGTGTTAACCAGGCTCTTCTTCACTTAGGGTCAGTGTGTGGCATGTGTTGATTTTAATTTTTTAAACCTAGACGTTTTGAGAGTAAAAGAAAAAGTGTGTTGCATAACTGAAAATAAATCTGTAGATAGCAGTATATAATGCTGAAATAACAGAAAAGTAGCAGCTAACAATGCATCAATCGAACCCAAGAAGGTGGGTCTCTTAAAATTAGTCTAAAAAGAGGGAAAAAATCTAGTCGAAACACACGAACAAGAGGCCGATAGATCTAAAGTTGGGAAGGACAGGGATCTAAAGGATAAATCTGTTGGAAAGATGTGCAGAGAACAGCAAAAAGGCAGAGGCAAGGTTGCTGTAAAAAAAAGTTGAAATCAGCTAAAGGGAGGAGGGACGAAGAGGTGGCCCTAGAGGTAAACCCAAGCAAAACTATATGAGGTGTTTTGAAAGGGATAAGAGCTTATCTAAAGGGATCTAAAAAGGAGGTATCAGATCTGAAAGTAGGAAGGCTGAAACTCTGAAAATTCAGACGGCTGAAACAGCTAAAACTCGCCCACCAAAAGTGGAGGGTACTAAAGCCCTAAGGGGAAATATTCCCACTTAGTTGAGTGAAACAGATCAGAAACAGGTCTAAACGGGCAAAGATGGAGGCTGGAAAACCCTGACAGAAGCTTCAGACAAACCCAGAAAAAATGCTGGAAAATCGCAGAAAAAAGTGCAGGTCGCAGGTTCTGACCTATTTTCAGTCCAGGTCGCAGGTTTGGGGCAGAAAAGTGCGTCCTCACGTCCAGGTCGCAGTTTTTGGGCCGATAAGTGCGACCTGCAGATCCGGGTCTCTCGGCGGCAGATTTCAGAAAAAATTGTCGTCTCAGCTACGGCTGATGTCTGTCACCTGCGCAATAGGGCCGGAAACACACGGAAGTTAAAAATATTAATGTTTGAGGGTTTTAGAGGTGAAAAACACCATAAAAATAGGAAAAACAAAAAACAAAAGAGAAACCCTAGGGTCTGAAATAGCTGGATATGCAGGAATATATAAAACGACAATGGTCGCAAAAGAAAATCCCTGTGGATTCACCAATTGTTAGTATGAATCTTTCGTCGTAAAAGACCACTTTAGCTACGCATAACAAATATCCCTAACATCAATTATGGCTGCCAAATATCTTTAAATCTGCAATCAGGTGATCTAAATAATGATGCAAAAATCCAGATCTAAGCATAAAAGACATTAAGCAGATAAAATAAAATGAGGCTCCATGCATCCAACAGACAAGACAAGAACGATGTATTTGAAAGAATATTTATATTATATTGAAAGGGGCACCTAAGAGGAAAACAAGAAAGGCGTTTTCCAGTTCTCCTCAATGGGATGGGTTCTTGATAGTCCTCAGCATTTTAGATCTAGAATCTCTCTCTCTTGTTGGTATAGAAAACCCAGACAAACATAGAAGTCAATGGGAGCTCACAAGGCAAAAATGGAGAAGATGTGACCAAGTGTATAGATCCAGAGGTGATATTTAGGCAACAAAAGGTGACTAATGAATAGGGAAAACCCTTCTATTTATAACAAAATATTAGGGCGATCTAGAAACTTGGTGCATGAATAAAATATTATTAATCAAATTCTAGAACCACCCTTTAGGAATATTTTATTATATTTGTTGGAGGGAAAAGGATTTTTGACTTGGGTCAATTCCTTTATTTCTAAATAATAAATAAATAAATGATTTATTTACTATTTTAAGGAAATGGTGGGAATATAATTAAATAAATAATGATTTAGTCAAATTTGACTAGGAATATTATTTAAATGGGATTTAAATAACTTATTCCTAGGAAATAATCGAATAAATAAGGATTTATTTAATTGATTTCCTTTTTTTGGGTTAAATATGACCAGGAAATATAAACAAATATAGATTTGTTTATTATTTCCTTTTGGGGTTTCCTGTTTAGACCATAAACAACTTAATAAAAGTGCTTTACTAAGTTATTTCACATAGTGAAAGCAATTTTACTTAGGGTAAAATTGGTCTTACATGGTGTACTTGGGTTCATCTAATGATAGTACGTTAGATGACCAAAAAATGGTGTAACAAGAGAGATCCCTCTCCGAATCCAGGAAGGCTAGGTCCTTGGATTCCAAAGCTTGGTTTGATGTTACCCTGTACCTTTGTATCTCAATCAATCTAGAAAATTACGGGGACCTAACAGGTGTTATCACAGTCATAAATCAACTCTCCTTCTTTGCCTCCATTTCCCACGTAACTGGAATCATTCCATTCATTCACGCACCCCAACTAGCACTTTAGAACATTGGTGTAGGACTCTTAAAGGATTCTTCCCTCATGGGAAATTTTTCATTACTGCCACCTGCGACGTCAGCAGAAATTGAAAACATAGAGACCTGATACATGATATATTCCAGTCCATCTGGCTTAAGGAAGATTACGGGTGATTCTGAAGTTGTTACGTTGGATGAATTTCTGCCACCCAACTTAATTGATCTGGCATAGCAATCAATCTACATGTTTTGGGCGGTGAACCTGAAAACATTATCGCTGGTCATTTGGGTTGATCATTCATTAGATTTTGGTACTCCATTTGATCCTTTTTCATCCACTTTCTTGATAGATGAGAATATTGTGGAATCCATTATGCCAGAAGGAGAACCATGGAAATATCATCATCATCATCATTGTTCCCATCTTCAGGATTACGAAGAAGATAATCTTAAGGAACTATATCACCCATCGATTAAAATGTTCTTTTCGAATTCTTTTCCCATTAATGCAACCGAATCTGAGTGAAAATTATCAAATATTGAAGAAACCATTTCTATCGATATTTCGACCAAACCCGGCATTGTAGAAAACATTCATGTGGTCATGTCCTTTTCTCCATCAGAACTTGAAACTTATCGCTCTCTCTTTCATGAATTCCGTGATTTATATGCTTGGTCTTACGAGGAAATTCCAGGCATAGATACTAGTATCATTGAACACACCATTAACATGCACCCTGGTGTCAAACCAGTACGTCAACGCCTTCATCCTATTCATCCAAAGAAGGTCGTTGCCATTAAAGTAGAAGTTGAAAAACTTTTGCGTGTTGGTTTCATTTACCCTGTTTTACTAACTGATTGGGTTTCCAACATTGTTCATGTTATGATTAAACAAGGGACAATCAGAGTGTGTGTTGATTATTGGGATGTCACTCTTTCTTTTCCAAAAGACAACTATCTTACTCCCTTTTTCGACCAAATTATTGATGATTGTGTTGGATGTGAAATATTTTCATTCATGGATGAATTTTTTTGCTACAATCAAATCAATATCCGCCCAAAGGACCAATATAAGACAATATTCATCTGTCCCTAGGGCACATTCACTTATCAGAAAATCCTGTTTCGTTTAAAGAACGCTGGGGCAACATTTCAGAGAGCAATAGACTATGCTATCAATGACATCAAGCACATTGTTCAACCTTATCTAGATTATTTACCTGTGCATTCACGAAACCGGTCTGATCACCCGATGCATTTGAGAGCTATATTTCTATGCTGTCAAACTTACAAAATACTTCTCAATCCACATAAATGTGTGTTTTGTGTTGGTTCTGTTCGTTTACTAGGATTTGTCATCTGAAAAGAAGGAATTCAAATCGACCCACTGAAGGTCTAGGCCATTCTTGATTTTCCTACGCCATAAAATTTTCTTTAGTTACAAAAACTTCAAGGAAAGGCTAACTTCCTAAGGAGGTTCATATCCAACTATGCTGAAATGGCTACAGGATTTACTCAGCGCTTGAAAAAGGGGATTCCCTTCCATTGGGATAAGGTTATGTAAGCTTCTTTTTACGTTGTCAAGGGTACACTTTTCCGGGCGTCATTAATGTATCCCCCCAATTATCAGAGTGATTATTTCTTATATATTTTTTCGGCGGATACGACCATTGCTATGGTATTGGTCCAAGAATAAGATGGGATAGAACATCTGATATATTATTTGATTCGTAATCTCAATGATAAGGAAGTGAAGCATTCATACGTCAAAAATCTTGCCTTGGCGGTCATTCAAGTTGTCCAAAGATTTCGCAATTATATCATGTTCTGGAAAACTATTTTCATTTCGGATTGCAACTCAATGACTTACATTATGTCACGTCAATTTCTGGGGGACAAGTATTCAAAATGGATTATCATTTTGTAGGAGTTTGATTTGGAATTCATCAAATCCAAGGCAAAGAAGTCTTTCATTTTGGCTGAGATTCTCTATGACCTTCCCTCTGATAGTACTACTACTACATCGAAACCATCAATTCCTGATGAGTCTTTGTTTCTAATCGGATCATATGATCCTTGGTATGGGGATTTTATCATTTATCTCCAGAACAAGACTTTTCAACCTGATACCTCTCGCTCTGAAAAGCGACGTATTCGATACCAATCCAAATATTATCTCATTGACGGTGATACACTTTATCGTCGTGGTGTCGATACAATTTTAAGGAGGTGCCTCGCTCATGAGGAGGCTGAAAAGGTTTTAAATGATTGTCATGTTGGGGCTTGTGGTGGACACTTGTCTGGATATGCTATCGCGCAGAAGATACTCCACGCTGGTTACTTTTGGCCAACCATATTTCACGACTGCATCCTCGTGGTCAGAAGTTGTCAGGCATGCCAGATATTTGATCGTAAATTCCACAAACTGCCAACGTCGATGCATCATGTTATCGTTGTGGGACCATTTTCGAAATGGGGCATGACCTCATGACCTACAACCCTCATTCGTCTAGAGGGCATGGTTATATTATTGTCGCAGTAGACTACTTTACCAAGTTGGCCGAAGTGATGCTTACATTCAACAACATAAGCGAAACAATTGCATTATTCTTCTTCAATCATGTAATCTCACGGTTTGGTGTTCCAGAGGCTATAGTCATAGACCATGGTAAGCATTTTCGCAATCACATGATGAATGAGTTGACTGCCAAATTAGGATTGTCGCATGATATTTCTTCTCCTTATTATCCACAATCAAATGAACAAGTTGAGGCTATTAACAAGATTCTTAAATGAATGCTTCAACGAATGATAGGAGTTCATAAACGAAATTTACATTTGATCTTGTACTCGGCTTTGTGGGCGTACTGAACCTTGGTGAGAAACGCAACCGGAATTACCCCCTTTCAATTGGTATATGCTCTGGAAGCTATCTTACTTATCCAATGTGAAATATCGTCGTTAAAACTCGCCATTGACTTGTTACGTGACACCTCTACTAAAGGAGTGTGTCATTTTAGCCTCATCCATCTTGATGAAACGCAGCGTGAAGCCACATTGGCCAACGAAGCGCATAAGAGACGTATAAAGGCGTAATACAACAAGCATGTCCAACCTCGCATCTTCTTTGAGGGTGACCTGGTCCTTCTTTATGATCAGGAAGCTAATGTAATAGGTACAGGGAAATTTGAGCCGTTATGGCATGGTCCCTATATTTTCAAAAGAGTTCTTTCTAAGGGAGCCTAGGAGTTGGTCTATTATGATGGAATTCCATTGGCGCATCCCCTAAATGGTTTGTATCTAAAACGTTACTATGCTTAAACATGAGCGTAGTGAACTGTTGTTACTGTCTTACTTTGTTTTTCTAGAGTTTTCTTGAAGTTATTAATCCACTTTACATTTCATCGTAGATGCATGAATCTTTGGAACTATTCATTGGGTATGCTAATGGTGCTAGTCGTAGTACACAGAATTTATCCTCTGCACCGTGAGTAATTTTCACTCCGAACAGTGAGTTAGTGAGTTTTCAAGGGATTTTTATCAGTCAATCTACAAACAATATTGCTTAGTATAGCGCGTTGATCGAACTTCTCTCTGGTGCCATTTCATTTGGTATTAATCACATCATCATTAGGTTAGACTCACAACTTGTGGTACTGCAACTTACTAGTGTTTATACTGTCAGAAATCCAACACTGCGTCGTATGTTCCTAAGAGTTTGAATTTTGGAAAGACATTTTGATTTCATTCAATATCAATACATTTCCAGAAACTTGAACACATTAATTGATTCCTTAGCGAATTATGTTATAAACAGACATTTGCAACACATGTAAAGACATGTTTTCAATTCACATCACACAATTGAATAGGATTGCGCAATAAACATAGGAAAACACTGAAAAAAAATAGATAGATATAAAAATCAAAAAACATGGCAAAACATTCTTACCTATTACACCTCGATCGACCGCTGAAGTTCAAGGTAAAATCTAGTTCAGAGCTCCAAATTTCAAATGGTAAAAACTCTTTTAATTAGTCATTTGATTATTTCAAAATCATATTTTATGATGTGACTATGGTTTTATTCATTTTTTTCTATGAAACAGGTATTTTTAATCCATTTATGTTGTTATGAATAGGTTTTACAGCTGATATAGCAAATTAGTCATGCACACTTATTCAAGAATGATCTGACCACAAAGCATAATTTTATCCTTATTTTTCAAGGTTTGATAAAAATGAAAAATTTCTTGAAGCGCACTTTTATCTCTTTTTTGAGCTTTGATAACGGAAAAAAAGGAACCCATGGAGTCTTATTTTAGCTCTTTTCAGACTCCGATAATGTGAAAATATTGTCGAGCACTTGTCTTTTCAAGCTCGTAAAAGTAAATGAAACGACATCTAATCAATATAAGTTTAACCCTTTTCTAGCCTGAGATAGATTATTTACGAAAAAGGAAAACCCTATTCGAACATGGCTATGAGGTTCTCTCGAGTATCATTTTACACTTTTTTGGACCTGAGCAACAAATTTACGAAAAATGACTCATGAGTTTTCTTTTGTCATCTTTTTCAAACTCTCCAAATATGGAAAAGGACCGAGATGTCACTGTCGTTAGGCTCATTAAAACATAAAATAGCGACGGGCTTGTCAATCATGGCAAGAATCGAGTTTCATTTATTGCTAGACTCGTTAATTATTAAATAGCGATGCATTCACCCGAAGGGTTGAATTATAGATCAAGCATATGTTATCCTCCTCAACCTTGTTAAAAAATAAAGAGGTACTGGTAGACAAATGACCGGGGAAAATTTGGGAAAGCGAACAGAACACTTTATGGTAGCAGGTCGTTCTTGAACATGACACTTTCACTCCATCATCGTGACTTTTGGTTTGGGTAATCTTCTTGACATTTTATACATACCTATGGTTCATCATACCTTCACTTCAGTTTTGGGTCAATGTTGCTAACTCATCTCAGTGTCGTCGATATGTTCAAGAGAAGTCATCCAGTGAATACTCATCCTTCTGCAACATTCATAAACCTTCATTTTCATAATAGTCATCCCTGAACATTTCTATATCAAGTCACATTTAGTCTCTGAAATTAGTAACTTCGTGATAAATTGGCTTCCTGTTGACATCATCTCATCATCCAGAAAGTTTACTTAGAAAAATCATCTTCCAGTACCATGAGGCTTGTTACATCATCGACAAGTTTCTCGCTTTTGTACCTTTGACCGAAAGATTTTTTTTGGCGTTAGGCATCATATCATCTATTCACGCCTTGAAAACTATACTATAGTACCTTGAGAGCCATTAACATCAATGGTGGTTCTCTTATGTTTGTTAATAGCTCACATCATTGGCTAGTAATCAAATGATGTATTACCATGTTCGACTACAAATCATATATTCGCATGGCTAGACTTGTACCTAAACGACCGAGTGAATGAGATAAGAAGACCCCAGATCTACTTTCATCCATCTGGGCTGCGATTTCAGGATTTTTGTACACATCATATGTACGATGACTTTACATAAAAATCATCATTTGAACATGGGCCTGTATATGTAGGCATGTCTGTATTGGGAAACATTCCAATATATGCCACTTTATGAACTATGTACATGTTGTTAGATAGTTTATGTGTTGAGCATGGGAATGCCTCCCTCAGCAATTCGTGATCAAGATGAAAAATATCATGATGTAATGTATTTTAATATTGATGTAGGTCACTTCCCACTTCAGGTCCAGCTCATCACATCGTAAAGCATATCATCCAAATATTATTATTATTATTTTGACTTCATGCTCTAGGGGGAAACTATTATAGGTCAATTTGGGCATCATCCCCCATGACCTGGTCAAACTACACATCATCCCCACGACCAATGAAATAGGGTCTATCATCCCCTTATATTTCAGTTGTTATGTGCCCTAAGAGAAGAAAAATTCATTCATGGCTTCTATTGTGAGATTTCCAAGGTTTGAAGTATATGTTATATCACTTATTGACTCACCAGCGCAGCCTCTAAAGGGACTAACTACGTTGCAGTGCCAAATCCTCCATTCAAGGGTGCACTGCAGTGCACTTCCAGACATTCAAGAGTTTGTTAGTCACTTGGGAGAGGAATTCTCATTGTTCCGAGAATATCCACATGGCCAGTGCCTTCTAGAAGAGTCCATATGTGTCAAAATTCGAATCCAAGTATCCATCTAACACCTCTGAACTTAGGAACATGTCTTGCCTATTATTATAAAGTAATTCATTGAGAAACTACCATCCTATAAATTGAGCACTCATTCTAGTGCTAGGGAAGGAAGAAATTTGGTAAAGTTATGTTGTTGTATTCTCATTTGAGAGAGTGAAAGTACTGATATGCTGCTGGTATGATGTTGTATGTGATGAGGCTGGGATGAAGCTGGAGTTGGTTGGCAACAAATCGATCATTGGTTGTAACCTCCCCCTTTTAGTCTTTAATAAATATTGTTGTTCATTTTCCCATACATATGTCTCTATTTCTTGTGCAATGAATTCTTAAATGATATATGTATTTCATATCTAATCGATTTGATTGAGAAATATAAGTAGATGTCTATATATGGCATGTTGTTTGTTGTTCTTTTTTTTTTTTTGCAAGAATCGATCTAGCGATTTGAGTTGGATTGAGAGCGAGAGCAACATCGACAGAAGGAGAAGGAGAAGCGATTAAATCACAAGTAGGCTCTTTCACCATTTTGTATATCTACTTGTTTTAGAGAAGTGATAGTAATTCTTTCCTTTTTCGTTCTAAGTGACTAGCACCACACTTAGGGAATTTGGTTTATCCATAAATCACAATTCCGCATAACACAAACCCAGCTTGCACGAACCCTTGCCCAGTCACACTGAAAAAATTAAATGCAAGACGTTCTAGGGCCTATTTGGCTCTAGTAGAATGAATCCCAGGTGCACAAGCTAATTGCAACGACAAGAAAATCTCAGCAACAACCTTTGACCTCTTAGACTCTCCAACACTCAAGTGTCACAAATGAGCTGAAATGAGCCATATTGGCCTATATGTCGCCCTTTTCGTATTTTTTGAAGGACTATAACGAGAGCTCAGAGGGCCCAATTACATAACCGAAAGAAACACAGTGATCAGCACCTCATAACGCCCAAAGGAGGCTCCACACATTCACACCTCCAAAACAATAATTTTTCAGTTCCCACAAGTATGTCGTCTCTTATCTTCTATTCATTCATCACATGTTTTCAATAATATTTGAATGATAAATATGCTTTTGCTTAGGGAATTTTGTTGCAGGTATTGTACAAACCATCTGTTTCCCCATGCACCGAAGGTCCCAGAGCAGGTATCATCCTACCCTCAACATGATAGAGCCCCATAAAAACTCTACATATCCTAACACCATTTCTCCACAAGAAATCAACCATAGGTTGCAAACACATGACCATGTTTATCATCTCCCCACCTTGCACATGATAAACATCCTTGTTAGTCGATAGAGCATCCCCTCGATGGCTTCCATCACTCAAAGTAGACCATGCATCAAAAAATCATGACGTCATGGCCATACCACCTCATTCCGGGAAGCACTTCATACCCATTCATCCACCATGCATCAAGTCAAGTTTTACCATATCAAAATAAAACCCCTTTCCCGGACTACCATTTCTTGCAATCAAATCGAATATGCACCACCGCGTCTCACATTTGGCCTACCATCCCCCCATCAACATAGCCCATCTACAATATTTTCCATCTGCTTCAACATCCCCACACAAGAGACCAACCAATGGGGCCCCCACCCTCAGCAAAAACACCCTCCTCGCATCATCAGTGAGAAAGCATTTTCATGTTTTGGGGCACCTTTCTTTGTGTTTTTTACAAGCCAATCCCATTTTTTCATTCTTTTGGTAAGTGTACAAAGATCTCAAATGAAGAATATCCCTCCACACATCCATCCATTTTTCTCCCATGGAAACATTCCCTCGTCACCCTTGGTCGAAACATCACACCTTTCATGCAAAGCCACCACGACATTCATAAAAAACATGCACCCACCCTGGATGTCCTACCGACTACAGGGATTTCCTCACCAGAAATAGTTATGACTACCGCCAAGTTTCTTTTTAATGCTCCGGCCTTGGGCCACTGAACTCCCATCATCAGTTTTCAGTCACCCCTCACCATCAGGATTATGATAAACCTATCAAATCAGATACCCTGGTCCCTTGCATCGATAGCTCTCTCATTCGGTTGAGGCTTATTTTTTGTTGACTTCAACACCCATTTTCCAAAAAGGAAGCAGTACCTTGGATGATTCCTCACCACAATAGGGGCATCCTCAGGTGGCACTGTGGGAATCATCATTGCTCATAGATGTCATCGATCCTCTTGAAATTAGTCTACGACATAAGCTTTCATGTCAAGATGATATCGTACTTTACAACCATTGCACTTTTCTCATATTCTTCGAAGACCCGTGCCATTATAAGAATCTCTTTCAGCAATTCTTACACAGGAAGGTCCCAGTCATACACCCATGCATACAATGAGAATTTATATAACATACCAAGATTACGCATGTGGGCAGCACATTCAACCTATTGTCAAAGAAAAAACGCCCCGGAGGGCGTTAGCAATCGTCGTCATCAACCAAATCAGCAGATCACTACCATATCAGTGACACAGACAGAACCTTTATCATCCATATAGATTTGTTTAGCTATCCAAATAATTACGAGCATGGGACATGCCCGCCTTGTATAAAAATTGTATTTATTGTATCATACTATTTCTTGCAGGTTTCCGACAAAACATGGTCACTCTTTTACCCATTGTAAGGGGTTTCCAACCTTGGGTTGTACAGAGGTCTCTCTCTCTCTCCACACAGGTTACACAAAAAAGAAACTATAATGTATTTCGGCTATACATTTCTTTTTAGACCTCACACATTAGGGGGAAATTGTCATCACTGGAAAATTGGACAAGCAAAAATTAAATTATTAAATTTCAGGTAGAAGGATTTACAGGGTTGAGAAACATTAAAGGATCTAAAAATTTAAAATATCTCTAAGGTCAAGAGGCAAAAATCAAATTGTGCACTAGATACACAGGAAAAATATGCCTTGCGCGCATTTTTCTTCGATATGCACACTGGTCTGCGCGTATTTTCCTCAAAAAGTCGCGTGGTCCTGGGAGTGGTGGAAGTCACCATCCGGGACCACTTGACACACTTCAAGAAATGATCCTCCACTTGAGGTCGTCCAAGGAAAGTTGCCTAAGCCACCTTGGGACCTCAAGTGAGCACACAAAGGAATCAACCCTCTCTCTTGGGTCACCATCCACAAGTGTAACAAGAGAGGGAAGAAGGATTTGAATTTTCCTATAAATTTCCACCATGAGAATAACAAAAGGAGAACACATTGTTATGTTGGAAAAATTTCACATGATCAATCCAGTAGTGTTTAATCCAGAGCAGCAGTAGAGTTAGAGGATTCGGTTGTTGGCCACCCAACGACTTCAATCCCTTTGGAGAAGAGAGAGGCCTTTGCGACATCAGCTCAATGGTAAAAAATTCCTTGCATTGGCTCTAAGAAATCCATAGTTCTAACGATCCTTTGGCAAGAGTGTAGCGTTTTATCTTTCTTACTAATAGTAGTGAATAAGAGGGGATTTTAATTCCACCGTTTGCATTATTGTCTCGTTGGACTCATTGTGTGCTTTTGTTTTTATTTTAGTTTAGCTGTGTTTCTTCTCTTTATATGCAGCATACTACATTCCATAATTTAGTGTGTTTTATATATATTAGCTTGTGTTCACTATCCTGCTAACCATATTTTCTGCCTGTGACCATAGCTTGTAGGTTGCAACCATTCCTACCAAGCACTAGTGGATTGGTACACTTGTGCACCAAAACCTCCACTACAGGCAATATAGAGAATCTCGTGTTTGTGATTACCCTTAAGCTAATGACTAATCAGGGTTAATGTTCTTCATTTTCTTTCTACACACCTTAGCGAGAGGACCTGTGTTTGAATTGGTGGTTGTCCTTTCCAATTAGGCTCTCCAGGATAACGATTTTACAAGTATTTCATATCCCTTCCCAGTACTAATTAATGGATGTTGGTATCTGTAGAAATTTTAAAAAGTGAGCCACTCCAAGGATTAAAGGGAATAACTTGAGAATCAATGTGTTAGTGTTTGTAAGTTGTCTTTGATTTCTTAAGTATTTGCATAATGATTTTAAACTCTTCAAGTGCACAAAAAGCTGAAATTTTAGGCAAGGAAAAAGGTCGACAGGGAAGAGATAGACAGGAGAGGACATTCAGAAGAGACACGCAAAGGAGGTGTGGCTACGATTGGAACAAATATAGGCATGAGAAGTTTTTTGAGTTTGTGAGTATGTTGCAGATAGGTATATGATAGTTGTGAGAGAACTTATTGAAGAGAACGCGAGGAGCAGTGTTGGTGAAAGAGCAGGAGCACAGGTGGTCCAAACATAGTATAGTTTGGATCCTCGGTGCTTTAGTGGGTGGAACCACTATGTGCTTTGGATCCTTGCGTAGCATGTGGTAACTGTGTGAGTTTGGATCGTGAGAGTAAATATAATGGTAGAGGAGAGTGGGTGGAGATACAGGGTAGTCTGGATATATACTTGTTTAGTGGGTGGAACCACTATGTGCTTTGGATCCCTTCATAATAGAGGGAAAAATTTGTGCACATTTAGATTCCTACAAGTTTAGTAGGCAAAAGTGTTGTGTAATTTGGATCCCTGTCAACATAGGTGGAGACACTTAAGCTATGATTCCATGTAGAACTTAGCAGGAGAAACAATGTGTGCGTTGGATTCCTATAAGCAGGTGGAGACACCGTGAAATATAGATTTTTGTGTGAAGTGGTTGATTGGAATTGGTGTGACTTCCCTTGAGAACTTACTCCTTAGACTCTAAATCCGAATCGGGTCTGGTCAACTACAAGAAATATTGCAATACAATTGTTCTATGGTTGGGTGGAGAGTTGAAGTCCCTCCCTCATTTGTCAGTATCTTAAGTTAATCATATAAGTATATTCACATGTATATGTGTGGCACTGTGAATATTGAATGAAGTTGTGATTTTTGATACTTTCATGAGTGCAAGGTTAATTTCATAGTATATATGGTTTCTTATTCAATTCAACAGAATGTCATTGTGTGTGATTTCTATTGTTCAATATGTTATGAATATCATGGATATATGTTATGTATGGACTGGTGAAAGTATGTGGTTGATGTTATATGTGGCATGTTATATCATTGGATCTAATCAGGCCTAATTGAATCCATTTTGTGATTAATGGGATGTTGTTGTACCTAAATTTACAGTTAAATTTCAAAATTTTTTAGCCTAGTTCCATGTCTGTTAGTAGGAACGTTGACAACCTTATTTATTTTATTATGTAATATGTATGTGACATAGATCTACCTTAGAAAGGTTGTTGAGATTTTTGTATGATCATGATTATGTGTGATGTGCTTAGTCATATTGTTATAATATGTGAAATCCAAATGTATTCTTTGGAAATTAGTGTACAACACAAGTTTCACACCTACAGAGGAGGAAATTTAGCGTAATTTTATGCTTCGTTGAAGGCTCGGGTGGAGTTTCCCATTTAAATAGAAAGGAACCTATAACTTGTCTAAATTATTTTGTTAATGATAATTCTCAATCATTAGCCTTAATGGCAGAGATTAAAAATAAATCAGGAGATTAACACTAATCATGTATCACGCATATTTTTGTAAGTGATGTGCATTGATCATTATGGAAGCTTGGTGCTATTAACGGAGGTCACGGGATGGGAAGCCTTGATGTTTGTTGACGAATATAAATGTCCTGGAGAATGGAGATATGCCTCCATGGGATGGGAACCCTTGATGTTTTTTGACATATATATACATCCCAGGGGACGGATATGTGCCTCTGCGGGATGGGATTCTTTGATGTTTATTGACAGGGGCACTAGACAGGGATTTCTTTGTTGATTGATGAAAAAATTCCCATCGTGTCGCAGATTTTTTGAGGGAGAGCTATTTTAGAAATAAGCCACTTTGGCACTCTTTTTTTTATGGCACAATGCCTTAATGGGTGCCACACTAGACTTTGAGCTATATGGAAGATCCACTTAGGTCGATCGAGTTACCACGTGGTGATAAGGGATTAAAATGGTCAACTTCAAATGGGCATAAATTTCATTCAAGGAGTAAAATTGGGGAAAATTTATATCGTCGGAAGGCTCTTAATGAGTTGGATGTGATGGTATTATCTGAAGTGAGTTCCATGCACTTTGGGAAAAGAAGAAATTTTGTAACCCCATTTCCATAATGAGACTTTATAGGTCAAGTAAGTTAAAAGTAACTCCTCCCATTAGTTTTGGAATTCCAAGGGGATGGGAGAGAGTGTTATAGAGTGGTATGAAAGCGCCCAAGTTCAAAACTTGGGTTGAATGGGACTTGGAAGATAAGTTTAGAGATCTATTATAAAGTGTGGTGTTTTCTAGTGATTGTTTGTTTTGTTCAAATGGGTCTTGGTTGTAGCACTTTTATTGATGATTGTGTGTTGATTGCAGGCTGTGTTGTATGCATATCTGTGTTGATATCGGAATTGTGAAATGGTAGAGATATCATATTATTATATGTTATTTGTTTTCTAACATGCATGCTAACTTGAAATTTTGTGCTTCAGATAGCCTTACATCAACATGCTTATTACAAATCATCCAAGGCGATGAATAAATGTCTTTGTTTATATTTTTTTTATTTGGCTAACAGTTATGTGTATGTAATAGAACATAAGAAGACACCAAAGATTAGAAAGAGATTAAAGGGGATGAGAAGAAAAATGGTGAGGCACAAGATTGGTAAATTACAACATTGTCAGGAAGAAGGTTCAGTTTGAAATAGGATAGAAGAAGACTCCCGTGACTAGGTAAAAACTTTTAGAAGTATAATAGTTGACCTGAAAAGTTATAAGTCTAACAATGAAAGGATTTCATGGCTCAGGAATAGCAAGAAAAAGTAAACAAAATCATACTACAGATCTTGTCATATTTGCAAAGGTAGCATGATCTAGGTGCCTGCTACCTAGGAAAGGGTAAAGTCAAGAAAATACCATCAGGACTTGGAAAACACCAATTATGTATTGATGGTGGAGAGGGAAGTAGATCTATAAAAAGACATAGGTAGACAAGTGAAGATACGATGAGAGGAGAAACACCATTAAGTATTCCATAAAGGAGAACAAACATCCACAAGCAATTGTCTAATGTTGCCACCAAGATACAATGTCATCAAAAAAGGAAAGGAAATGATTTGATACTAGAAGAAATTAAGAAGGAAAAACCTCATAAATTTGGAGAGGCAATGAATGTCAAGGAATAAGAAGCTTTGCTACTAGGAATGAAGAATTATTTTAGAGTACATGACTACTTTGAGAATATGAAGGCAAGAGTAGCCATTTTCAGCTTAAAAGGAAAAGTGGATATATGGTGGGAAGAGCCAAATAATTCCAAGGACATTAGAGAGAATGAGTTATCCTAAAGGATGTTTGAGAGATATTTCTAGGAAAAGTGCATGTCTAAAAGTTACTATGACAACAAGGCCAAGGAATTTTATGAGTATAAACTAGGGCAGATAACATTTGATGATTATAGAACTATATTCCTAGAGTTATTGAGGTATGTGCCTTACCTCAAGGATGAGAAGGTAAAGATCCAAAGGTACCTCAGTGGGTTGCCACAAGAATTCAAGGACAAAATATAGCTTGTTGAGCCAAAACGTTGGAGGACACCATGTGAAAGATGAAGCACTGCTATGAATATTCCAAGCATAGGATTCAGTCCCGAACTAATTGGAAACCAAAAGGCAAGCCCAAGTTTTGAGGAAGAGGGAAGAAATTTGCAAGGCATCATCTCAGAGGAAGGAATGTGAAGTTTTTCGCTCTTGTTAGGGGTGATTTTTAGCAGATATCCACTACTATTTGTAGAGACCGATTCTCTCAGCCTATATAAGAGGAAGCCAAGGGTTTCGAAGGAAAACCTATGAAGTGTTGGACTTTTGGAGAAAACCAGAAAAATAAATACTAGATTCAGTGATATAAGAATTACCCAACATTATAAAATGTGTAGGAAACGGACATAGTGAATGATGTGGCTTAGAGTGTACCATGCATCTATGCAGTGTTGGACAATAGGAAGGTTGATCACTAAGCCTTAGTGATAGAGATGGAAGGTATGGTTAATAACCAATCTGTTTTAATTTTGATTGAACATAGCTCCAATTTCAGTTACTTAATTCCACAAGTTGCAGAAAAGTGTTTGTTGCAGAAGATAGTCCATGATAGGTCATGGTTAGTTCAGTTGGCCACGGAAACTAAGAGACAAGTAGAATATGCGGTGAATTCATGCCCAATCATGATAAAAAACATGCCCACATATGTATATCTAAGCATGTTACCATTGGGATCATACAATGTGCTAGTCGAAATGGATTGGTTAGCAGGTCACAAAGCCAAAATCGATTGTTACAGCAAGTCGATAGAATGCCTCAATGAAGAAGGGGAAAGAGTGATGTTGCAAGGAAATAGAAAACCTATGATATTGATAATTTCTTCTAAAATATTGTGTAGTATCACTAAGTTGCTTATATACTAAAATTATAACCCTCTATGGAGAATCCTATGATAGTTTGGAAAATATCTATGTTGCAATTGAAAAGGTGAAGTCGTAATGGGTGTGAATTGTATGATGTTAAAGTAACCACTGAATCTGAGGTTGATAAAGAAATAATGTAAGAGTACCCAATCCTGAGACAGTTCAATGATGTGTTTTATAAGGAAATTCCAAGATTTCCACCAAGAAGAGAAATTGATTTCTCTATTGAATTATCATCAATATCGACACCAGTTTCAAGATCTCAGTATCGCATGAGCACATCATAGTTGGTGGAATTAAAATTGCAACTAAAAGAGATGTTGGATGAAGTATATTTCAAAACCATCATATTTCCCTAGGGAGCTCCAATTTTATTCATAAATAAGGAGTGCATCACTCTAAGACTATATATTGATTACATTAAGTTAAACAAAGCCACAATAAAGAATCAGGGTCATTTATTGAGGATTGATGATCTATGTGACCAACTAAGGGGAGCTACAATATTATAGAAGATATACCTGAAGTCATGGTACCATAACATGCGCATTAAATATGAATATATTCATAATATAGCCTTTAGAAATAGATATGTGCATTATGAATTTGTGGTGATGCCATTTGGACTCATTAATGCCCTAGCAACATTTATGTGCTTAAATAATGTCATCAGTCCATATTTGGAAAAAAAATTGCTAGACTTTGTAGGTGACATATTATTTTATCAAGAGCTAAGGAGGAGCATGATGAACATTTGGCAGTGATGCTGCAACTTGTTGTCGATGCTACAACACCCTCCAAAATTTCACTACATTCGAATTTGGGAGCCTACTTCATTGTAATATCAAGTGTCGCCTCAGTCGTCAAGTGTTGTTTTGTGTCATTTTATATGTATTAAAAGATCTTTAATTTTTCAGAGTGTCATCACATTGATTAGAATGTATCTATATGAATTTCATGGTCATAACACATTTTTTGTTGTAAAATAACACTTTTGGGTCACAATCGCACACACTTCAATGGTTATACTTAGGGAATGTGCATAAAGTGGCATTTTGACGTATATTAATTGTTGATCAATCTTGTCTATTTTTTCTCGATGATTTAGTATGTGCCAAACATTTTTTTATGTCTAGTACACATCTTTCTTACCTCTTGATCGATAACCCACACTTAGACAATTGTTGGCTGTAAATCAAGCCTATTAAGGCCAAGGGCGCATGAGCGCACTCTGAAGCCTTGATGGGAGACCCTTCATTTTTCATAAGTGCGCCCCCCTTGAGAGTTGGGCGCACTCCAAAAGCATGAATCCCCTTCTTTATCTTGAATTTGTGCCCTCTGAAATGACTAAGTCTTCCTTGAGCACACTCCTTCGACTCGAAGAAGTGCACCCTCCTCAAGCACATTGGTGCACCCTGAAGACTCGAAGCTCAATCCTTCAGCCTTCCCCAATGCACCATGCACCCTCTTGAATTTCTTGAGTGCATCAAGGCACTCTAAAGGCATGAAGCCTTAGCCTTTAGCCTTCAATAATGTGCCTTTCACCCTTCCTGAGGCCTATTGAGTGCATGAGTGCAACTTGAAGGCACAAAGTGTCAGCCTTCAACCTTGGGAGTGCGCCCTATACCATCCCTCTCCCCCTAGGGCACATAGTACACTTGGGAAGTCTGAAGCCTTCCCTTTCGTCCTTTGGACTTGCGAAATGCACCCTGCCTTGAATATTTTTTTTCCTTCAACGCATGAACTCACAAAGAAGCCCTAAAGCCTTCCCTCCTTAGTCCTTCAG
The DNA here is from genome assembly GCA_034641835.2 of Pinus albicaulis. Lineage (NCBI taxonomy): Eukaryota > Viridiplantae > Streptophyta > Pinopsida > Pinales > Pinaceae > Pinus > Pinus albicaulis. The sequence continues at coordinate 243,047,993 of CM076582.1, forward strand.
CCTTTCCAAGTGCACCATTGCGCCCTGAAGATCATTTGATCATTTTGAGCTCACCAAAAAGGCATGAATAGGAAAGTATACATAAAACATGGTAGAGTAGGAGATTTTCAGACTGATATTTTCTCATCATGAGTGATTGCAAAAACAAGTATTCCAGGGACCTCATGTAAAGCACATAAAAGGAAGATCGGGAAAAGAGGACAAACAAAGGAAGCACGAAAAGAACCAAGAACACTTGAAACTTGAGGGAAAAGCACCCTAAAGAGTCCAAGATTGAAGACCCTTTGGAGGGTTGAAGCATTATGATCATAAGATTAACTAAGAATAGATACAGTTGGAGCTATGTCACCACTAAATGAAGTCCATGTCATCAGTCCTGCTAGTCACAGTCATCAAAGATAGTGACATGTCTAGTCTTGTCATTTGATGATGTGGAATTCGAAATGTATTATATTGTAATTACTGTAAAAGACAAACAAGTAGAATTCCAAGAGTCATGTGTGAAAGCAATAATCATAGAATTTCAAAGGACATCTAATACCAAAGGACATATGTAATTGCAAAAGTAATTTGGAACCCCAAAGGTTGCAGAAGTCCAAAGGTCACTAAAAGTTAGAAAGTCAAGATTTACGAGGATATGAAAGGTCAGTCCTCTAGTTATAAATAGATCCTCATTTCTCATGAAAGTACTTTTAACCTTAGCTTATCCCATAAGACATAAGAGATACAAGTTAGTACCTTTGCGCAGCAAGTAGTGGCTCCAACGCTCCACTATTGGAGCAAGTGATGTTCGTTGTATTCATGCATCTTGGGACTTAATATTTGAAGCATGATGGCCAGCACATTTTCATACATTGATTTTTAATGTTTGTAATATTGTTTTGTAAATGTTTTGTATTCATGTTTCTCTCACCAGTATTAAGGTAGTTGAACTATTTCTGTTATTTTAGTACTTATCCTATTGAGAATGTATTGTATGGTTGTAACTATCGTCTCATATTTGTGTACTATTTCGTTGGATGTTACATCAGACATTCCTTTTTATGTGTGTTTCTACTAGGGTGGTACTATTACCTCTCTCTCAGAGGCTCGCTTTCTTTCCCTCCATAGTATAATAAACTTGCTGCACCTTGTGGTAGTGTATTTGATGCAAGGGTGTACGAAATACACTTCTTTAGCAAGCTGGTTTCTACCTACACAAGGTCACAGAGAAAAATGATTGTCTACTATTAGTGGAATAGACTTGACATAATGTAAACTAAGTTTGAGGGACAACTAAGCATACAAAACTAAGAACAAAACAAAACACAAGATGTAAAATACAAAATATCGATGGAGCAAATAGCCTAATAACAATTCTCTCTTTATTAGGTTCTAGTGGTAAAAAGGATACAATGTTAAACACTTGAAAAGGGTACTTTGAGCTATAGAGCTCAAATACCCAAAACAAGGAGGTCTCCTTCCCTCAAGTTCCTGCAAGCATCTCTTCCCTCTCTCAAAGGATAGTAGATCAAGATCAAGTGGTGGACCTCTCTCTCTTGGAATGAGATGTTGGTTGGCCAACATATGAGTCCTTCCAATCCCTATGCTACTGGACTATGCAAGTTGGTTTGTTGTGAAGCAATTTGTCTAGCATAACAATGTGTCTCCAATTCTTCCTCCAAAGTTTGGTTTATATAGACATTCTTTGAATTCCCCCCCCTTCTCTTGGCCCAAGATGGATAGTGACACAAGAGTGGATGAGGGATTCCTTTGTGTGTTGCATTTAAGCCTCAAGGTGGCTCCAAGTCAATTGTCCTTGGCAGTACAAAGTGGAGAATCTTCCTAACCAAGTGTGCCAAGTGGTCCCGGATGGTGACATTTCGCTATCCTCAGGAACGTGCGACTATCGAAGGAATAGTCATGCTGCCATGCAAAATCCCTTTGTTGTCAGTGCTTTGTCCATTAAATTGTCCCTTAACCTTAGGAAAAAGTAAATTTTGGTCTTCTTTAATGTATTCCTTCTATGAAAATATTCATATGTACCTTATTCTTGACATTTTTAATGTCTTTTGTCTGTACGATTTTCTGGCGTTAATAGTTGCCCCTTAATGTATGAGGTATAGGAAGAATTGTATAGCTGAAATACATTGCACTTTTCTTTTCTTTGGGATCCTTTTGAGAGAGAGAGAGAGTAACTTTCTTTGGAACTGAGTTGAAAGACCCCTTGTCTTAAGTAAAAAATACACCATGCTCTGTAGCAAACCTGCAAGAGATAAAATAATCAATATTTCCACGAGGCAGGCATGTCCCATGCTTGTGATGTTTGACTAGTTAAGCTAATCTAACAGATATTAGTTTTGTCATGTCATGTTGTGTAGCTGGTGACTTGCTATTGGTTGATGACGACGGTTGCTGACGCTCTCGAGGGAATTTTTATTTGAACAAAAAGGCAGAATGTGGTATCCACATGCACGGAATATTTAGAGAAAGTTCTCAATGGATGCATGGCTCTTTGACTGTTGGGGACCTTCCCGTGTAAGCATGGTTGAAAGAGATGCTTATTGATATATGAGTCTTTGATGAATTCTAACAGAGTGCAACAATTATGAAGTATGATACCATCCTTGACATGAAAACTTGTGTTGATGTCAAAATTAAATAGGATCGATGACATCAATGGGAAATATTAATTCCCATTGTGCCATCTGAGGATGCCCCTGTTGTGGTGAGGACTCATCCAAGGTACTACCTCCTTCCTGGAAAGTCTTTGTTGAAGTTGACAAGAATAAATAATCAACCAATCAAAACAAGTACTGATTCAAGGGTCCATGGCTTTTGATGTAGCAAGGTACAATGTGATAGGTTAACAATACATGATGATGAGGGATGGCTATAACTAATGATGGTGGTTAAGTGGCCCGAGGTCGGAGCTGTAAATGCGAGTGGCGACAGTTATAAAAATTTCTTATGGAGAAACCCCAAGGTTCAGTAGGACTCATCCAGGTGGATATTGGTGGCCACCCGCCTATTCCACTTGGGCCCCCACCATTGTCTCTTTCAGTTTTTTAGTTTCGGCATAACTTACTATTTTTAGCAATTTTTCGGGTCTTGAACTTCTAGAGCCATTTTGAGGCCCTAAACGACGTTTTTTGGGCATCACGCCTCCTATGTTTTAGAATGATATTTGTGATGAAAGTTGTAGTCCTCGGATAGAGCTTTCTAATGATGTATCATGTGCGTCAAACGGAGATAGTATGCCAAAGTTACGTCCCTAGGAGGTTGAAACACCAATTTACCCAAACGGGGACCATAGTTTTGGCGCTTCATCTCCTAGGGTTAGGTTTTTGGATGTTTGGGGTTCTCCATTGTTTCTAAATAATCAATAGGCCCTCGAGCCTCATTGTAACTCAGTTCATAGGCCTGTAGCCGCCACATCTCTTCTCAGAGATAGCTACCAGCGCCCTAGCTAGTTTTATTTCCATTCTGTCTGTAAGCAAATTTTAGTTCTTTGATATTAATGAAATGAAGTGTTATTTCCGCTGCATCTCTGTATTTATGGTTATATGTTTATTCTGTTGTGTTCCTAAATAAATCCGGATCAGTGGTATCAGAGCGGTCTACTTTTTCTCGATCCTTCTTTGCATGTCCCCTACGAGATCGGGGTATAAGAAGTTAGGGCTTGATCTGTTGGAACCTTTGCAAGATCAGCCTCGCAAACCTCGACAGACGCCCATGGGGGACGAAAAGAAAGATGAGGGAGCAGGAGATCCTATAAAATATTGCTCGAGGAGCCCTCGAAAAACAAAGGAACGCGATGATGGATAACTTTGCTCAGATCCTTCAACGGCTGCCCACCGGCGGCGCATCTGCATCCAGCAGCCACTCTAGAGGCATGACTCCTTTTAAGGTACAAGTAAATTTTGACATTCCCATATTTGAGGGTCAAATAGACGTAGATGCCGTAGATAGATGGTTGAATCTATTAGAAGGATATTTCTCTGTTCATGACTTTTCAGACCGGGAGAAGATTATTTTTGCACTCCTCAAAGCTACCCCCATGTTAAGGACTAGTGGGAAACCTACTGTGAGAACAAGGACCAGACAGAACCCTCTCTATTCTCGGTCGTACCAACTTGGAATTCTTTCCGAGACGCCGTCAAGGAACAGTACTATCCCGTGGGGAGCTATGAGGACAAGTACATACAATGGACCACGCCGCGACAACAAAGGGATCAAGATGTGCATGAGCTGACGAATCTGTTCCATACCCTGCGCACAAAGTTGGGTATCAAAGATTCAGAGAAACATCTGGTGCTAAAGTATCGCAGCTGTCTGCACAAATACATTCAGGAGGAAATGGAGTTCCTTGACATCTCCTCGCTTGGTACGGCATACCGGTATGCCGCCAAGATTGAGCAGAAATTCAAGCAGAAGAAGCGAGACTTTGGATCTGCGAATCAAAAGCAAGGGAAAGGTGCTTCCAAACCGCAGAACAAAGGACCGAGCCAAGGCATGGTGGCTAAAGACAACTCATCGAAGCCACAAGAAAAGAACAGCATCGCAAAGCCAAAGAAGGACACGGGAAAGTGGTGTGAGTTCCATAAGAGCTCCACTCACAACACAAGTGAGTGTCGGGCCAAGCAGTCGCTAGTGGCCGAGATGAGGGCTTCTAAGTCAGATGCATGCTCCAACTCCGAATCAGAACCTGAAAAGGGGAATGAAAAAGGGAAACAGATTATTGATGCGGAGCCCAATGCCACTGTTGCCACTACAAAGATCCAGAAGGAGGAACCGGAAGATCCAGAGGAGGAGGAACGTCTCTTCCACTCCCAGATGTGGGTAAAGGGCTCCCCGGTACAGTTCATTGTCGATAATGGGAGCCAAAAGAACCTCATTTCAGCAGACGCCGTGAAGCGGTTGGGCTTGCCAACCACAGCTCACCCACATCCATACACCATCGGGTGGCTTCACCAAGGACGAGATCTCTGCGTCAGCCGGCAGTGTCGCCTTCCCTATAGCATCAAGCCCTTCACTGATGAGGTATTATGTGACGTTGCTCCTATTGATGTTTCTGATGTATTATTAGGACAACCATACTTGTGGAAGCGTCATGCTGTGTATGAGTCTCGACCTCGTGTTGTTATTGTTACTTTGGGAAATAAGTTGTACAGGATACCAGAGGTACCACCTCCTGCGGCTATCTCTTTGGTTACTGCAAAACAATGCAGTAAGCTCATTTCCCAAACCAGGAAATTCGTTTTCCGGATGATCCGCCCCCAGGGCAAGAAGAAGACTGTGGCCACGACCTCCAGACAGGGCTCCTCTGCACAACAACAACAAATGGATAAGGTTGTGGAGGAGTACGGTGACATATTCACCTCACCCACAGGGGTTCCTCTGCACTGTCAGGTCAAGCACCCGATTGATCTGACCCCCGGTGCGCCGCTACCTAATGGACCGATCTATCGGCACTCTGTTCTGGAGAATGATGAAATCAAGAGGCAGATTCAGGAGCTGTTGCAGAAAGGTCACATCATACCAAGTTCATCGCCCTGTGGGAGCCCGATCGTGTTGGTACAGAAGAAGGATGGGACGTGGAGACTTTGTATTGACTATCGGGTGCTGAACAAGATCACCGTCCGGAATAGGTACCCAATCCCACGGATTGATGACCTTCTGGACCAACTCAAAGGTGCAAAATATTTCAGCAAGATCGACCTGAAGTCTGGGTATCACCAGGTACCAATTGAACCCTCTAATGTGTGGAAGACTGCCTTCAAAGCCAAGGAAGGCCTTTTTGAATGGCTGGTCATGCCTTTTGGGCTGACGAATGCTCCCGCAACCTTCATGAGGATGATGGACGACATCTTGTGGCCATTCACCAACTCATTTGTAATGGTGTACTTGGATGACATTCTGATCTTCAGCCAGACTTGGGAAGAGCACCTTCACCACATCCGACAAGTCCTCCAAACACTACGGCAACACAAGTTGTGTGCCAATCTAGAGAAGTGCACTTTTGGCATGACCCAGGTTCAATATCTGGGATACATTATTGATGAAAGGGGGGTGCATGTGGATCCAACCAAGATCCAAGTCATTCTGGATTGGCTAGCCCCAACTACTATAACAGAGCTTCACAGCTTTCTGGGTCTTGCTAATTTCTACCAGAGGTTCGTGTTGGGATTCTCTCATATCACTCGGCCCTTGAGTCAAGTCACCAAGGGAGGAGCGAAAGAAAAATTCTTTTGGTCGGAACCTCAACAGAAGGCGTTCACAGAATTGAAAAATCGCCTCTGTTCTGCCCCAGTGCTCACTTTACCAAACTTGCAACAGCCATTTGAGATCGAGACAGATGCCTCTGACTATGCTATTGGGGCAGTTCTTACTCAACAGGGACATCCAGTGGCATATCACAGTGAGACATTGTCTGAGACAGTTCTCAAGTATCCCACCTATGACAAAGAAATGTATTCCATTGTGCAAGCCTGTCGACAATGGAAGCATTACATTTTGGGGAAGGAAACAATCATCCACATAGACCATCGGCCCCTGCAGTTCATACAGACACAAGGGAAGTTGCAGAATGATCGCCATTAGAAGTGGTCCACATATCTGCAACAGTTTCATTTGAACATCAAGTACAAAAAGGGTAGCACCAATAATGTTGCAGACTGCCTCAGCCGACCACCGATCGTGGCGCTCACCACCGTGCTCAACTCTTGTGGGCACGAGACTTCTGATTGGTCGCTTCTCTATGAGAGTGACCCAGAATTCGGCCACACTTACAAGGCACTCTTGGGGGGTACGCAAGTTCCAAATTTTCACCTCCAAGATGCACTTTTATGTCACATGGGACACCTTTGTGTTCCTTCAAGCGAGCGTGCCAAGATGATATGGGAAGCACACTACAGTCAAGTCGCTGGGCATTTCGGGGTCGAGAAAACAGTAGAAATCCTGCAGAAGTATTTCTATTGGCCGAACCTTCGAAAGGATGTCGAGAAGCACATCAGATCCTGCACTGCTTGTGCCATTGCCAAACCGACCATCAAGAAGCAAGGCCTATATACTCCACTACCTACCCCTAGTCGACCGTGGGAATCCATCTCCATGGATTACATGCCGGGCCTGCCTTCTACTAAGAATGGAAATGACTGTGTTTTCGTGGTCGTTGACAGATTCTCGAAGATGGCCATCATGGCGGCCTGTAAGAAGAATATCACAGCAGAAGCCACTGCTAAACTCTTCTTTGAACGAGTGTGGGTGCACTTTGGGATCCCACAATCTATCATATCAGATCGAGATAGCAGGTTCCTCAGCACATTTTGGTCCAGCCTCTGGTCAATGATGGACACAAAGCTCACCAAGTCCACAGCTTTCCATCCCCAAACAGATGGCCAGACAGAGGTCGTCAACAGAATGATTGTACACATTCTGCGCATGTACAATTCAAAGCATCCACGCACATGGGACGAGAGCCTCCCATATGTACAACATAGTTATAATCGGGCTCTCCATAGTTCAATCGGCCATAGCCCCTTTCAGGTGGGCTTGGGATTCCAGCCACTATGTCCTATTGACGTAGCCATACCATTTGTAGCTGCTCAGGCCGATTCAACTCATGTCCAGTCTAAAGTTGACAAAGAAGGTAGCTTCATCGAGTGCATTCTATTGGGTGTGGAGCCTGATTATCTTGTTTACTTTGTATCACAACATTGGACCCCTGTACATTAAAAGGGGCGGCAACGCCGCCCGTAATTAATCGCTGCCGTGGGGGGTCCAGGGGGGGTGGCAGCGCTTTTCGGAGCCCCCCCCTAGCGGGGGTTCGGTTGCAGCGCCCCCGAAGCTAAAAACAGATGTAAAATTGCCTTGTAAAAGTATATTAATTTCTAGTCAATCTAGGTTGTTCATTAGGCAAATGATCTGACGGTAGAAGTTATGTTTAGATTAGGGTTTTTTGCCCTAGAAGGCAACCCCTCGCTTTTATGAGGGAATTGTATTGCAGCTGTGCATTGCATGTGTATTCTCAGAGAGAGAAACAGAGAGGGAGACTGTGAGAGAGAATAGAGGATATTACATCGGATCTGCTGTAGGTTTTGTCTCTTCATTTTTTCTGGATAATAGAAAGGAAGGACTGGCTGTTCGGGGTGGACGTAGCCCAAACTGGGTGAACCACGTATATCTGTGTCTCTCTGGTTTTATGTGTTTTGTGTGCTTGTATTTTCCGCATATTTTATGTGTTTCATTTCTCTGTAATATTTAATTTTCTAACAACTAGTATCAGAGCTGAAGGTATATTTGGCTGATAAACTCGCAGGATAGAAGGGTTCCTAGTTCGAGTGGGAGCAATGGCAGACGATGGTAAGTTTAGGGTCGAGAAATTTAACGGCCAAAACTTCCCGCTGTGGAAAATGCAGATGGAAGATTATCTGTATCAGAAAGATCTATATCTACCATTGAGCAGAAAAACAAAGAAACCGGCGACCATGACAGATGCGGAAATGGAACATTCTCGATAGAAAGGCACTCAGAACAGTACGGTTGTGTCTTGCGGCGTCAGTCGCCTTCAATATTTCGAAGGAAACAACAACAGATGGTTTGATGCAGATGTCGGCGAAACTATATGAAAAACCCTCGGCCTCAAACAAGGTATTTCTTATGAAACGACTATTTAATATGAAGATGTCGGAAGGTGGATCTGTTGCAGATCATTTAAATGAATTTAATACAGTTACCAGTCAGTTAAGTTCTGTAGGGGTAAAATTTGATGATGAAGTTAGAGCTCTGTTATTCTTGTGCTCATTGCCAGAGAGTTGGAATGGTTTAGTAATGGCCAATAGTAACTCTGTCTCTGGATCTAGTACTTTAAAGTTTGATGATGTTGTTGGTGCTATCCTTAGCGAGGAAATGCGACGGAAAAGCTCCAGTGAGACATCAGGTAATGCTTTGAGTGAAGAGTCTAGGGGAAGAAGAATGGAAAGAGGAAAGAGCTCGGGATATCGCAGTAAATCAAGGAAAGGCAGATCCAAGTCCAGATCAGGGATAGTGTGCTGGAATTGCGGAAAGAAAGGACACCTAAAGAAAGATTGTAGATATCGGAAGGGAAAAGAAGGAGACACACAGCAAGAAAACAATCATGAAGAAAATGTGACAGGTGATGTGTTACAAGATTCTTTGATTCTTTCTTTTGAAAATGTTACTGATTCTTGGGTTGTAGATTCAGGGGCTTCATTCCATGCCACACCCTGATAAGAAATACTTTCATGACTATGTTCAAGGAGATTTTGGACAAGTTCGTTTGGGTGATGATAAACCCTGTAAAATTGTTGGAATGGGTAAAATTCTTGTAAAACAACAGAATGGAAACCAATGGCTACTAAAGGAGGTAAGGCATGTTCCAGATCTGAAGAAAAATCTGATTTCAACAGGGCAGTTAGGCAGTGAAGGTTGTGTGACAACTTTCACGGATAAAACTTGGAAGGTCACCAAAGGAGCGCTGGTAATAGCAAAAGGTGAAAAGGTTGGTACATTGTATTTATGCAATGGTATTTCTAACTCTGTTAATGCTTTAACTTCCAAAGGAGCGGATGCAGCATTATGGCATCATAGGCTCGAACACATGAGTGAGAAGGGAATGAAGATTCTTCACTCAAGAAATTTGTTGCCAGGTTTGAATAATGTTGATTTGGATTTCTGTGAAAATTGCGTTTATGGAAAACAAAAGAGAGTCAGATTTCTCAAAGTTGGGAAAGAAAATAAGAGCGAAAAATTGGAGCTTGTGCATACAGATGTATGGGGACCTGCTCAGGTATCATCTCTCGGTGGCTCTCGCTATTATGTTACATTTATTGATGATGCAACTAGAAAAACTTGGATTTATTGTATTCAGAATAAATCTGATGTATTTGATACTTTCAAGAAATGGAAAGCTTTGGTTGAGATTGAGATAAGAAATAATTTGTAGTGTCTCAGATCAGACAATGGAGGTGAATATTGCAGCAAAGAGTTTGATAGGTATTGTTTAGAGCATGGAATTCGTAGAGAGAAGACAGTTCCAAGAACACCACAAGAAAATGGTGTGTCATAAAGGATGAACAGAACAATCATGGAGCGTGCAAGGTGCATGAGATTGCATGCAGGATTGCCTTTACAATTTTGGGCAGATGCTGTAGATACTACTGTTTATCTAATAAACAGAGGACCTTCAAGTTCCTTGGATGGTGGTATTCCAGAGGAAGCATGGACAGGTAAAAAGGTAAACTAATCTTTTTTAAAGCCTTTTGGTTGTGAGGCCTTTGTCCATATTAATAAAGAAAATAGAACAAAGCTTGAGGCAAAATCAAAGAAATGTACCTTTATTGGATATTGTGCTAATGATTTTGGTTATCGCTTATATGATTATGAAAATCACAAAATCATTAGGAGTAGAGATGTAATATTCAATGAAAAGGTTTTGTATAAGAATCAGTTGCAGGAAAAGAAATAAGAAAAAGAAAGCAAGGAATATGCGGTTCTTGATGAGATATCTGAAAAAGTAAAGGTGCCTAAAAATAATAATAATCAACAACCACAGCAGCAACAACCACCACAATAGCAACAGGCACCTCAAACACCTGAAAGTGGTGTTAGAAGATCTACCAGGATAATTATACCCCCTGAACGATACTCTCCTTCATTATATTATCTATTGCTGACTGATTCTGGTGAACCTAAATGTTATGAAGAAGCAATGCAGGTTGAAAGTAGGAAGAAGTGGGAGCTAGCCATGAAAGAAGAGATGGACTCCTTAATGCATAACTAGACTTGGGACTTAGTCAGGTTGCCTGCAGGTAAAACTACATTGCAGAATAAGTGGGTTTACAGGCTGAAGGAAGAAGATGGAGGAAAACAGAGGTACAAAGCTAGACTTGTGGTGAAGGGGTTTGCACAAAAGAAAGGTATTGATTATGATGAAATATTTTCTCTTGTTGTTAAGATGAATTCAATCAGAACTATCTTAAGTCTTGTAGCAGCGGAAGATTTACATATTGAATAGTTAGATGTAAAGACAGCATTTCTCCATGGAGATTTGGAGGAAGAGATATACATGCAGCAACCAGAAGGATATGAGGTAAAAGGGAAAGAAAAATTGGTGTGCAAATTAAATAAGAGCTTGTATGACTTAAAACAGGCTCCAAGGCAGTGGTATCTAAAATTTGACAAGTTTATGTCTGAACAAGGTTATACTAGATGTCACTCTGATCATTGTGTTTATCTAAAAAGGCAAAATGATGGCAACTATATTATATTGTTATTGTATGTAGATGACATGCTTGTTGTAGGGTCTAACATGCAGGAAATAAATGTGCTCAAAAGAAAATTGGCAAATTCATTTGCAATGAAGGATTTGGGAGCTGCAAAACAAATCCTTGGTATGAGGATAACTAGAGACAGGGAAAATCGCAAATTAACACTGTCTCAGAATGAGTACATAGAGAAGGTGTTGAAAATATTTAATATGCAGAATGAAAAACCAGTTAGTACACCTTTTGCTAGCCATTTCAAACTTAGTAAGGAGATGTGCCCAAAGACACAAGAAGACATGGATTATATGTCTAAAGTTCCATATGCATCAACAGTTGGAAGCTTAATGTATGCAATGGTCTACACAAGGCCTGATATTGCACATGCAGTGGGAGTTGTAAGCAGGTACATGAATAATCCAAGAAAATAACATTGGATGGTAGTAAAATGGATTCTCAAATATTTGAGAGGTACCACAAATAGAGCATTATGCTTTGGTGGTTCAAACAATGCTCTACAGGGATATGTTGATGCAGATATGGCAGGTGACAGAGATAACAGGAGGAGCACTACAGGATATGTATTTACTGTAGGTGGAACAACTGTCAGTTGGGTTTCGAAATTCCAAAGTGTTGTTGCACTTTCAACAATAGAAGTCGAGTATGTTGCTGCTACAGAGGCTAGTAAAGAAATGATTTGGTTACAAAGGTTTATGAATGAATTGGGTAAGAAGCATGATATGGGCACACTATACAGTGATAGCCATAGTGCTATTCATCTTGCAAATAACTCAGCATTTCATTCCAGGACTAAACACATACATATCAAGTACCATTTCATACGGTCAGTATTGGAAGATGGAGAGTTGAAGCTGGAAAAGATACACACTAGCCAGAATCCTGCAGATATGCTAACAAAAGTTGTAACCAGGGAGAAACTGAGAACATGCTCAGTTTCAATTGGTCTTCAAGGATGACGATGAAGATGAGGAACAGCCAGGTCCAAAGAGGAGTCAATGTCCATCAAATGAAGCAGCGGTGGAGTTGCTACAATCAGTCTCCAAGTGGGAGATTGTTGGGTGTGGAGCCTGATTATCTTGTTTACTTTGTATCACAGCATTGGACCCCTGTACATTAAAAGGAGCGGCAACGCCGCCCGTAATTAATCGTTGTTGTGGGGGGTCCAGGGGGGGTGGCAGCGCTTTTCGGAGCCCCCCCCCTGGCGAGGGTTCGGTTGCAACGCCCCCGAAGCTAAAAACAGATGTAAAATTGCCTTGTAAAAGTATATTAATTTCTAGTCAATCTAGGTCGTTCATTAGGCAAATGATCTGACGGTAGAAGTTATGTTTAGATTAGGGTTTTTTTCCCTAGAAGGCAACCCCTCGCTTTTATGAGGGCATTGTATTGCGGCTGTGCATTGCATGTGTATTCTCAGAGCGAGAAACAGAGAGGGAGACTGTGAGAGAGAAAAGAGGATATTACAGTGGATCTGCTATAGGTTTTGTCTCTTCATTTTTGTTGGATAATAGAAAGGAAGGATTGGCTGTTCGGGGTGGACGTAGCCCAAACTGGGTGAACCACGTATATTTGTGTCTCTCTGGTTTTATGTGTTTTGTGTGCTTGTATTTTCCGCATATTTTATGTGTTCCATTGCTCTGTAATATTTAATTTTCTAACACATTCAACACATCCGCCAACAGGTTCATGATATATTGGACCAAGCCAATGCCAAGTACAAGCAACGCCATGATCAACATCGGGTGCCACACAACTTCCGGGTGGGTGACAAAGTATGGCTACATTTGTAGAAGGAGCGTCTCACTGGACCCCACCGCAAGCTTCGCCCGCTCCGATACGGACCGTACATCATCACCAAGGTTGTAGAGAAAAATTCCTTCGAGCTCAGTATTCCACCATTCCTTGGTCTGCACCCAGTCTTCAATGTGGATCGCCTTCGTCCTTACTTCCCACCTCTACTAGACACCTCAGACATTACAGAACAACTCACATCAACAGAGTTAAACCCAGACTGCATGGAACAGGCCACCACAAATTGTATCATGGACATGAAAATAAAGAGCACTCGCCAACAGAATTTCCAACTGTATCGAGTTGTCAAAGCTGGCCAACTCCTGCACCAAGGCAAGTGGTTCACCAGGGAACAAGTTCAGCAGAAGTTTCCTCATCTCATGGAGGAACTCAATGCAATGGGGACCATTGCTTCCTAAGGGGAGAGGAATGATCCAGGTGGATATTGGTGGCCACCCGCCTATTCCACTTGGGTCCCCACCATTGTCTCTTTCAGTTTTTTAGTTTCGGCATAACTTACTATTTTTAGCAGTTTTTCGGGTCCTGAACTTCCGGAGCCGTTTTGAGGCCCTAAACGATGTTTTTTGGGAATCGCACCTCCCGTGTTTTATTTTAATATTTCTAGAAAAAACTCTATTCCTTGGATAGATCTTTCTAATGATGTATCATGTGCGTCAAACAGAGATAGTATGCCAAAGTTACGTCCCTAGGAAGTTGAAACACCAATTTACCCAAACGGGGCCCATATTTTTGGCGCTTCATCTCCTAGGGCGAAGCTGGATGTTTAGGTTCTCCATTGTTTCTCAACAATAAATGGTCCCTCGAGCCTCATTGTAACTCAGTGCAGAGGCCTGTAGCCGCCACATCTCTTCTCAGAGATAGCTACCAGCGCCCTAGCTAGTTTTATTTCCATTTTGTCTGTAAGCAAATTTCAGTTCTTTGATATTAATGAAATGAAGTGTTATTTCCGCTGCATCTCTGTATTTATGGTTATATGTTTATTCTATTGCATTCCTGCATAAATCTGGATCAGTGGTATCAGAATGGTCTGCTTTTTCTTGATCCTTCTTTGCATGTCCCCTACAAGGTCGAGGTATAAGGAGCTAGGGCTTGATCTGGTGGAACCTTTGCAAGATCAGCCTCACAAACCTCGACGGACGCCCATGGGGGATGAAAATAAAGATGAGGGAGTAGGAGATCCTATCAAAATATTGCTCGAGGAGGCCCTCGAAAAACAAAGGAACGCGATGATGGATAACTTTACTCAAATTCTTCAACGGCTGCCCACCGGCGGCGCATCTGCATCCAGCAGCCACTCTGGAGGCGCGACTCCTTTTAAGGTACAAGTAAATTTTGACATTCCCATATTTGAGGGTCAAATAGATGCAGATGTCGTAGATATATGGTTGAATCTATTAGAAGGATATTTCTCTGTTCATGACTTTTCAGACCGGGAGAAGATTATTTTTGCACTCCTCAAAACTACCCCCCATGTTAAGGACTAGTGGGAAACCTACTGTGAGAACAAGGAACAGACAGAACCCTCTCTGTTCTCGGCCGTACCAACTTGGAATTATTTCCGAGACGTCGTCAAGGAACAGTACTATCCCATGGAGAGCTATGAGGACAAGTACATACAATGGACCACACTGCGACAAAAAAGGGATCAAGATGTGCATGAGCTGACGAATCTGTTCCATACCCTGCGCACAAAGTTGGGTATCAAAGATTCAGAGAAACATATGGTGCTAAAGTATCGCAGCTGTCTGCATAGATACATTCAGGAGGAAATGGAGTTCCTCGGCATCTCCTCGCTTGGTACAGCATACCGGTATGCTGCCAAGATTGAGCAGAAAATCAAACAGAAGAAGCAGGACTTTGGATCTGCGAATCAGAAGCAAGGGAAAGGTGCTTCCAAACCGCAGAACAAAGGACCGAGCCAAGGCATGGCGGCTAAAGACAACTCATCGAAGCCACAAGAAAAGAACAGCACCACAAAGCCAAAGAAGGACACGGGAAAGTGGTGTGAGTTCCATAAGAGCTCCACTCACAACACAAGTGAGTGTCGGGCCAAGCAGTCGCTAGTGGCCGAGATGAGGGCTTCTGAGTCGGATGCATGCTCCGACTCCGAATCAGAACCTGAAAAGGGGAATGAAAAAGGGAAACAGATTATTGATGCGGAGCCCAACGCCACTGTTGCCACTACAAAGGTCCAGAAGGAGGAACCGGAAGATCGAGAGGAGGAGGAACGTCTCTTCCACTCCCAGATGTGGGTAAAGGGCTCCCCTGTACAGTTCATTGTCGACAATGGGAGCCAAAAGAACCTCATTTCAGCAGACGCCGTGAAGCGGTTGGGCTTGCCGACCACGGCTCACCCACATCCATACACCATCGGGTGGCTTCACCAAGGACGAGATCTCCGCGTCAGCCGGCAGTGTCGCCTTCCCTATAGCATCAAGCCCTTCACGGATGAGGTACTATGTGACGTTGCTCCTATTGATGTTTCTGATGTATTATTAGGACAACCATACTTGTGGAAGCGTCATGCTTTGTATGAGTCTCGGCCTCGTGTTGTTATTGTTACTTTGGGAAATAAGTTGTACAGGATACCAGAGGTACCACCTCCTGCTGCTATCTCTTTGGTTACTGCAAAACAATGCAGTAAGCTCATTTCCCAAACCAGGAAATTCGTTTTCCTAATGATCCGCCCCTAGGGAAAGAAGAAGACTGTGGCCACGACCTCCAGACAGGGCTCCTCTGCACAACAACAACAAATGGATAAGGTTGTGGAGGAGTACGGGGACATATTCACCTCACCCACAGGGGTTCCTCTGCACTGTCAGGTCAAGCACCCGATTGATCTGACCCCCGGTGCGCCGCTACCTAATGGACTGATCTATCGGCGCTCTGTTCCGGAGAATGATGAAATCAAGAGGCAGATTCAGGAGCTGTTGTAGAAAGGTCACATCAGACCAAGTTCATCACCCTGTGGGAGCCCGATCGTGTTGGTACAGAAGAAGGATGGGACGTGGAGACTCTGTATTGACTATCGGGCGCTGAACAAGATCATTGTCCGGAATAGGTACCCAATCCCACGGATTGATGACCTTCTGGACCAACTCAAAGGTGCAAAATATTTCAGCAAGATTGACCTGAAGTCTGGGTATCACCAGGTACCAATTGAACCCTCTGATGTGTGGAAGACTGCCTTCAAAGCCAAGGAAGGCCTTTTTGAATGGCTGGTCATGCCTTTCGGGTTGAAGAATGCTCCCGCAACCTTCATGAGGATGATGGAAGACATCTTGCGGCCATTCACCAACTCATTTGTAGTGGTGTACTTGGATGACATTCTTATCTTCAGCCAGACTTGGGAAGAGCACCTTCACCACATCCGACAAGTCCTCCAAACACTGCGGCAACACAAGTTGTGTGCCAATCTGGAGAAGTGCACTTTTGGCATGACCCAGGTTCAATATCTGGGATACATTATTGATGAAAGGGGGGTGCATGTGGATCCAACCAAGATCCAATTCATTCG
Source organism: Pinus albicaulis (assembly GCA_034641835.2). NCBI lineage: Eukaryota > Viridiplantae > Streptophyta > Pinopsida > Pinales > Pinaceae > Pinus > Pinus albicaulis. Next base: position 243,064,604 of record CM076582.1, read on the forward strand.
GGATTGGCCATCCCCAACCTATATAACAGAGCTTCGCAGCTTTCTAGGTCTTGCTAATTTCTACCGGAGGTTCATGTTGGGATTCTCTCATATCACTTGGCCCTTGAGTCAAGTCACCAAGGGAGGAGCGAGAGCAAAATTCTTTTGGTCGGAACCTTAACAGAAGGCGTTCACAGAATTGAAAAATCACCTCTGTTATGCCCCAGTGCTCACTTTACCAGACTTGAAACAACCATTTGAGATCGAGACAGATGCCTCTGACTATGCTATTGGGGCAGTTCTTACTCAACAAGGACATCCAGTGGCATATCACAGTGAGACATTGTCTGACACAGTTCGCAAGTATCCCACTTATAACAAAGAAATGTATTCCATTGTGCAAGCTTGTCGACAATGGAAACATTACATTTTGGGGAAGGAAACAATCATCCACATAGACCATCGGCCCCTGCAGTTCATACAAACACAAGGGAAGTTGCAGAATGATCGCCATCAGAAGTGGTCCACATATCTGCAACAATTTCATTTGAACATCAAGTACAAAAATGGTAGCACCAATAATGTTGCAGACTGCCTCAACCGACCACCGATCGTGGCGCTCACCGTCGTGCTCAACTCTTGTCGGCATGAGACTTCTGATTGGCCGCTTCTCTTTGACAGTGACCCAGAATTCGGCCACACATACAAGGCAGTCTTGGGGGGTACGCAAGTTCCAAATTTTCACCTCCAAGATGCACTTTTATGTCACCTGGGACACCTTTGTGTTCCTTCAAGCGAGTGTGCCAAGATGATATGGGAAGCACACTACAGTTGAGTCACTGGGCATTTCGGGGTCGAGAAAACAATAGCAATCCTGCAGAAGTATTTCTATTAGCCGAACCTTCGAAAGGATGTCGAGAAGCACATCAGATCCTACCCTGCTTGTGCCATTGCCAAACCGACCATCAAGAAGCAAGGCCTATATACTCCGCTACCTACCCCTAGTCGACCTTGGGAATCCATCTCCATGGATTACATGTCGGGCCTACCTTCTACTAAGCAGGGAAATGACTGTGTTTTCTTGGTCGTCGACAGATTCTTGAAGATGGCCATCATGGCGGCCTGCAAGAAGAATATCACAGCAGAAGCCACTACTAAACTCTTCTTTGAACGAGTGTGGGTGCACTTTCGGATCCCACTGTCTATCATATTAGATCAGGATAGCAGTTTCCTCAGCACATTTTGGTCCAGCCTCTGGTCAATGTTGGATACCAAGCTCACCAAGTCCACAGCTTTCCATCCCCAAACAGATGACCAGACAGAGGTCGTCAACAGAATGATTGTACACATTCTGCGTATGTTAAATTCAAAGCATCCACGCACATGGGATGAGAGCCTCCCATATGTACAACATAGTTATAATCGGTCTCTCCACAGTTCAATCGGCCATAGCCCCTTTTAGGTGGGCCTGGGATTCCAGCCACTATGTCCTATTGACATAGCCATACCATTTGTAGCTGCTCAGGCCGATTCAACTCATGTCCAGTCTGAAGTTGACAAAGAAAGTAGCTTCATCGAGCGCATTCAACACATCCTCCAACAGGTTCATGATATATTGGACCGAGCCAATGCCAAGTACAAGCAACGCCATGATCAACATCGGGTGCCACACAACTTCCAGGTGGGCGAAAAAGTATGGCTACATTTGCAGAAGGAGCGCCTCACTGGACCCCACCGCAAGCTTCGCCCGCTCCGATACGGGTCGTACATCATCACCAAGGCTGTAGGGAACAATGCCTTCGAGCTCATTATTCCACCATTCCTTGGTATGCACCCAGTCTTCAATGTGGATCGTCTTCGTCCTTACTTCCCACCTCTACTGGACACCTCAGACATTGCAGAACAACTCACATCAACAGAGTTAAACCCAGACTGCATGGAACAGGCCACCACAGATTGTATCATGGACATGAAAATAAAAAGCACTCGCCAACAAAATATCCAACTGTATCGGGTTGTCAAAGCTGGCCAACTCCTGCACCAAGGCGAGTGGTTCACCAGGGAACAAGTTCAGCAGAAGTTTCCTCATCTCATGGAGGAACTCAACGCAATGGGGACCATTGCTTCCTAAGGGGGGAGGAATGATCCAGGTGGATATTGGTGGCCACTCACCTATTCCACTTGGGCCCCCACCATTGTCTCTTTCAGTTTTTTAGTTTCAGCATAACTTACTATTTTTAGCATTTTTTCGGGTCCTGAACTTCCGGAGCTGTTTTGAGGCCCTAAACGACATTTTTTGGGCATTGCGCCTCCTATGTTTCAAAATTATATTTGTGGCGAAAGTTGTAGTCCTCCGATAGAGCTTTCTAATGATGTATCATGTGCGACAAATGGAGATAGTATGCCAAAGTTACGTCCCTGGGAAGTTGAAACACCAATTTACCCAAACGGGGCCCATAGTTTTGGCGCTTCATCCCCTAGGGTTAGGTTTTTGGATGTTTAGGGTTCTCCGTTGTTTCTCAATAATAAATAGGCCCTCGAGCCTCATTTTAACTCAGTTTAGAGGCCTATAGCCGCCACATCTCTTCTCAGAGATAGCTACCAGTGCCCTAGCTAGTTTTATTTCCATTCTGTCTGTAAGCAAATTTCAGTTCTTTGATATTAATGAAATGAAGTGTTATTTCCGCTGCATATCTGTATTTATGGTTATATGTTTATTCTGTTGTGTTTCTACATAAATCCGGATCAAGGACGCCCAAGGTGGCCATATGATTGCTATAATTGTCATGGTTGGGTGTGGTAAAGAATGAACAGCTCCAACCAAGGGTGATTAGGGACTGCTGCCAGGTAAGAAATGTACATGGATGGGTGGGAGTCTTATCCTTAAAAAAAAAATTGTACACTTTCCAAAAGAATATGAAAGTGGTTTTGATGTACAAGCATGGAGATGGGTGCCTCATTAACATGAATAATCCTTCACGATGATGTGAGGAGTGTGTTTTACTGAGCTTGAGGGCACCATTGGTTGGTCTTAGTGTAAGCATGTTGAGGTGGATGAAATGTCGCAGATGGTCTATGCTTATGAGGGTGTTATAGACCAAACGTGGGAGGCGATGACGCATTTTTCTCGACCCATTTTGTAGAGAATAGTAGCACGGGAAAGGTTTTAACATGCAATGGGTAAAAAAATTATTGATGTTTGAAGATGGGTGTATGAACATGAAGTGGTTCCTGTGACGAAGCTTATGGCCATGGCTCCAGTCTTTGGTATGACATCTACATGAGTGATGGATGCCATGGATGGTGAGGCTCTACCGACCTACAAGGGTGCTTATCATGTGCAATATGGGATGATGATAAACATGGTTAGGTAAATGGAACCTATGGTTTTATTCTTCTGAAGAAATGAAGTCAGGATATGCAAAGATTTTTAGGGAAGCTTATCATGTTGGAGGTAGAATGATACATTCTCTTGTACTTTTGTTGGCTGGGACATATGGGGATCCAGCATGTTTCTAATACCTACAACCAATACCCCAAGTAAAAGCATCTTTTTCATACAAATATTTTGGAAATAACTTGAATTTTGAAGTGATAAGAGAGGTTGTACATGAATTGAATTATGGTGGGCATTGTGCCTGAAAATTACTTTCTATGAAACTTGGATCTATGGGGCCTGGTTTGAACATGATGAAGTTTTGATCACTGTGTTTCTCACAGTTTTGTGATTGGGTACTTTGAGCTCTAGTTATGGGTTGTTGAAAATGAAAAAAGGGCGTTATATAGGCCAATATGGTCCATTTTCAAATCATTTGTGCTTTTTTTAGGGTCTCAGGTCAGAGAAGAGCTACCTTCCCAAGCTTTTCTTGGCATTGCAGTTAGTCTAAGCACCCGAGATTTGCATTTTCAGTGTCAGGTAGGAGCTACAACATCCTTCTTTTTATTTTTGTCATTTTCATGTGCGTGTGGTTTGTACAAATGTGAATTTCTATGGATTTTATGCCCATTTCTAGGTAGGATCGCGCAAGCGATCAAGGATTGTGCATGTGGTCCTCACGCAAAGGGTTAGTTTGGCGTGAGGCCCTCGCAATTGGTCAATATTTTTTGCACTACACTGCCTACCTATGTATGGTACAGATGCACGGTCAGTGCACAAAGGTTTTTGAGAGGTGCAGGGAAGCCCATTTTTTAAATAATTTTAATTATTTTTTATCCAAAACTGATTTTTTGGAGTTTTCCCTAGTGGCAAGTTGTTGTGGCAAGAGATGGATTGGCAAGATCTCCGTGCGGAAGTGGCCCAAGACTCCCATCCTCGAGATACATTGGCTCGGTATGGTTTTTTGAAGTTCCTAGAGTACAACATACTGAGGTCCTGTGATGCAATCCTGCGTTACCTCGTTTGATGCTGGAACATGCAACGATGTGTTATGGTCCTGCATCGTAGATATGTAGTGATCCAACTCGAGAATGATGTTTATTTTGTGACGGGTCTCTTGCCTCAGGGGGAGGTGCTTCCTTATCCACTCCCTCCTGGTGGAGTGAACATCCATCACTGGGTTGAGGAGGAGAGGCATTGTGGTCCTAACCCTATCACCTGAGGTTGCATCCCCGTGAGTTCTATCACGGATTTGGCTAAGAGAATTGCTTTGGTGATGATAGTTTGCCTGTCTGGGTCGATGATGACCCACTGAGTGTCTGTTATGTATATTGTGATGTTACATCGGCTCTAGGCTGGTCACTTTTTTTATTGGGCCCATTATGTCTACCAGGGTATGGTCACTCAGTTGGCCAGGGAACAGAGGGGTGCTATCAATACCTTTCCCTATGCAAGCATCCTCTGCAGTATTATATATCAGCGGGTTGTGATGTTACGACCCTTTGTAGCAGTTCCCCTAGGTCCTCTGAGGGATCCTCGGATGTGTCGATTGGCACCTGTGATGCCTCATGGTGATGGGGGAGAGGTGGGATGCTACTAGGATATGACGATCAAGGCGTGGTTCGAGTCGAACCCGCAGTTGTTCATTGAGTTTCCATATTCAAGGATGGATTTCTGGGAGGATCTGGACATGGGTCTCCTTGCTGGCTATGTCTAGGGTCCGGCATGTATGACCTTTTATGTTTTCTGCATTTTAAGGGTTCTTCTTTTGTATATATATCTATATGTCTTTGATGGTGACACTAATATTGTTTCTTGGTTTCTTTTGCGGGTTCAGGTTTAGCAGGGCGTCCTACTATTCGTTTGGTAGGCCACTAGTCGAGGAGCAGGGACCTGCTTGGAGCGATTCAGGCCCAACTTGGGGGTTAGGTTGGTGTCGGGGTCCCTCAGGTGAGGGTAGCAATGCTACAACTGCTGGTGGGGATGTTGTCCTCCTGGCGCGTGCTGAGGCGGTCAAGGATTTGTTGGTTGCTTATGATATCCAAGTACTTGTAGTAGAGGCTCGAGTTACTCATGTTGAGGGTCTTCTAGGGGCTGCTGAGGTGGTCGATGTTCGTGATGTGGACCTAATAGATTCGTGGAGTTGTTTGGAGAGGCTAAATCAAGGTTTGTTGACCAGGGGTTTTGCTGACCTGGACGACATATGGTTGGAGACGGTGATGGCCCAGAAGAGGGCACATCACCCAAATTTGCACAGAGCAACACTTTTTATCGTGGTTGTTGTTCCTATATTGGTACCGATTGCCCACGTGGGTCCGGAGGACCCACCAAGCGAGGCTTCGCCCTAGATATTTTGTATGATCGGGGAAAGCACCCATTATGTGGATGCTTCCATACGTTGATGATATGTATATTTTTTTACTGATGTGATAGTCAGTGACCTGTTTTGTATAGTGGGACACATATTTTTGATGTATATATGCAAGATGTATTTTTTCCGGCTCTTATGATGTGCCTATGGTTATTTTTCTATGTTTGTCTATGTTTATGATGGATGTTATGTACTTATGATGGATGTTATGCTTATGATTTTGTTTTTTATGCAAGATGGTTTATAGGAGATGCATTCCAGTCTAGGATATGGTAGCTATGTGATCGGCTACCTGATTTTGATCTCTTGGTATATGTGTAAATGTAATGTGACCAAAGCGGCGGGCTAACCATCATGCATGCAAGTATTTCCTAAATAGGTGTGATTCTTGTATTTGAAAGGCTTGGTTTAACTACGATACCACTAATTGGGAGTTAAGAAAGACATGTAGATGGTCAATGCCCTGGTTGGATGCATCGCTCAACAACCCTATGACTGCATCATATTCTGATTATTTGTAGCTGACCCGATACATACTCCATTGGTGAGGAATGGTGACCGGTCACGAGATTATATGGCCCAAGTGGTTGCTGCTAAATTTGTCACCATCGAGAGGCTCCATTAGCAAATCTAAAATAATAGATGTGGGGACGATCTATTTGTGACACAAGAGCGTTGTTTTTAGAACAAGTCCATGATGATTGTGATCATCATAAAAATTTACATTCATTTTATCTCTAGGGTGTTGAGGCTTCCCGCCTTATGGGTGGAATTTATTGAGGTAGAGCCCATTGATGGGATTGGAAAGGCATGTACTGTCGGGCTCAGACAGAATTTATGCTCCTTTAAGGAGATAGGGTTTGATGATGTAAGGACCCTTCCATAATGTTTCAAACTTCCCGGGTCCTAAGGCTTCTTTTGCAACATCGTAGCGGAGGACTAGCTCTCGCTCGAAAAATGAGAGAGGGGTGACGTTCCGGTTAGATGATCGTTTTACTTTTTTCTTGTGAGCCTCATTATGTTGGAGAGACTCTCTTCGACTTTCGTCGATGAGTTATAATTGTACCAAGCGTTGTTCTAAAGGATGAGTATCAGTGAGGATTTTTATGGCTGCGTGTAAGTTGGGTATTTCATGTTCAATAGGAAGCACGACCTCCATCCATATACCAACTGGAAAGGTGTGAACCCTGTTGAGGATTTGACTGCTCTACGGAATGCCCGTAAGGCTAAAAACACCATATGGTGCCAGTTAGTTTTATGGTTGTTTACTATACCCTATAAAAAAAATTTGAGTACTTTGTTAATAGCTTCTACCTGGTCGTTGGACTGGGGGTAGTATGGTGATGCAAACTCATGCGTGAACCCTAGGTGATGGGATAGCTCTTGGAATATTTCATTCTCAAAATGCTTTCCATGGTCAAAGAATAACTCTTTAGGCACACCGAATGTGCAATGACATGGTTGAAGAGAAACTAAGTTGTGGTTTTTGCAGTGTTATATGTGGGCATGGCTTATGTCCATTTGGTGAAATAGTTGGCGGCTACTATGATGTATTTGTGGTGGTTTCCAGACGACGTAGGGTTTCAATTCATAAATTTGATGCCCCATTTTCAAAAGGGGCCTACTACAACGACTGGGTGTAGGAGAGCAGATGGCGTTATTGCCAAGGCTTCACCTACTTCTCCTCATGAGGTATTATTGCTTGCCTTTTTGTTTTAACACTTCATGGCATAGTGCCTAAATTCATGAAAATGGAAGCATTTAATTTTGGATAAATCGTTCTTCTTACCCCCTTTGTTGGATTCTGGTTTGGATTGATATTTCTTCCCTTTTCCCTTCTTTACCTTTCCAACCAATGCAATTTTTTCTTCATCCTTGCCCTTCGATCAATTCCCATCTCTAGTATTCCGCCTTATTTCCTCTTCTACCAAGTCAGACCATAAGTGTTCCCAATTGGGTAGTTTATCCCTCTCATTCGTTGAATATTTATAGTTATGCCAACTCTTGGGAAGGCCCAGAAGAGCTAGGCTAACCAAATATTCTTCAAGAACATTTACACAAACCCCACCAATTTCATCACGACATTGTGTGAACTTGCTCAAATATTATGGAATAGTGTCATTCTTCTCCATCTTGATACTTCGAATTTTATCCTTAAGCAATAGCTTCATGTGGTCACTACTATTCTCAAACAATTCTGTCAGTGCTCTCCACATTGTAAATGGAGTTTCTTTTCTGTGGATATTTGAGAAAATTTGATCTCGTACTCCATCCAATATTATTCTCCTTGTCTTGGCTACATATTTCTTCCATTGAACAAGGTTCTGGGCATCAGATTCTGGTGGTTTTGCAACATTTGTCTGTATGTATTCTATCAATCCATTGTCATCCAATAACGCTTCCAAGCTATCCTTCCATGCAAAAAAATTAGAGGTGCCTTCCAAGGAATACTCTAGCCTTAGTCCATTGAAGGCCATATTCTCAGCTTTGAAGAGATCTTATTGCACTAAAATTCAAATTCGAACCTCCTAAGAAACAACTTTGAAATTTATGCTCTAATGTGAATCTTGCTCTAATACCATGTAGAAATTATGATATAGATTTGCAACTGCTTATGATGTTTTAATCAATATCACAAGAGACAAGCCTACTCTATTGCTCTGCAGACATTAATTCACGATTTAGAAAAAAAATATCAAATACGCAATAAGAAATCACACACATGAAAATAGAATTTTCCTGGGGAAAGCAATTTGCTGAAAACCCCAATGTTAGTTTGCATTAATCTAATCAATATAGATGTATTACAATTTCTTTTCTCAACTGAGCACAACCTGCAAGTGGATAACCTATCTCTCTTCTCACTAAGAAGCTCTAACCCAGAATTAGTCAATTTCTGCCTCTACTTGAGCTCCTATTTCCTTGCATTGTTCCTTGAGTAATTAGGCCCCTATTATTTTAGAATTTCTCCAAAATGGATTATGCAAATCCTTAGGTTGATCATCTGACTACATGCAACAACTGTACACTCAAGACTAGTCTACAACTCACGTTACAATGCCCTGGAATCCCCACCAAGCCTGGGGAACTTGAATTATTTTCATGCACTACCTATTTTGGGTTGATTGATCAGTTAACTAGATGATTATTGAGTTTTTTTGAATTCCCACTACTTAACTGACCTTCCACGTGTTTCTCCAACAATTAGAACTAGTTTAACTGAAAACAACCTTAGATAATTGACCTTGATTGCTACAAATTAGTAATCGCACATGCTTAACTGAAGTCTAACTCCTCCAACTCGAACTTATTAAGTAAACTGGGTGACACAAGCCATGTCACACAAGTAAACTTCATCCAAGTTGTCTGTTGATGTGGAAATTCGAATTTTCTTGATTTAATCACGGAAAAATCAAATTGAGAATTTCTTGCTGCATTTTTCAACAATTTTAAGACTCCTTAATGTCCATGACTATAAAAGGTCCCAACCAAAGCATATTAATCTTCCCAGGTTGCTTTAAATATTTACTGTCATACAACAGAACCTGGTCTCCAATAGATAAATACTTTTTCTTGATATGACGGTCATGCCAAGCCTTTTTCCTTTGCTTCTCCACGATATGGTGGAAGTCTACTAAATACTTGTGCTCCTCAAACTCCAATAACTCCTGAAGGTGGTTTGTAATGGATTCATCGTTGTACTTCTTGGTAGCTTATGCAATATATATATTGGGAACAATGAATTCAACTATAACTACATCTTCTTTACCATACACAAGATGAAAAGGGGTATATTTATGCAGCCTCTTAGTGGTAATCCAATACACCCACAATGTCGTTGGAATCAAAGCACTTACTAACTTTTCCTTCAGAGTGTCGAAAATAGTATCACACTCAGAGGTCCATATAAAAGGTTCAGTCTCCTTCAGCAACTTCTCCAGTGGAGCAGTGATTAGAGGATATTTGTGGATGAATCTGCGGTAATAACTTGTATGCCCTCATGTAGATCTCAAATCCTTAATACTTGTTGGAGGAAAGATATTGAGGATTACTGCAACTTTGGTAGGATCCACTGATACACCATCCTTACATATGATATGTCCCAGCAGAGTTCCAAAAGGCACAACAAAGATACATTTTTTTCAAATTGAGGGAAATATGCAGCTTTCTACATCGTTCAAACATTACCCTTAGCAAACTGGAGTGCTTTTCCAGGAGACTGTAAATTTTCCTGTCATCTATATAAACCTCAAGGAACTTATAACAAAGTTACCAACTTAACGGCAACTATACCGAGTTCTCACTTTTTTAGGGGTTATAAAAAATCATCCGATTTTGAAAAGTGTTGATTCAGAATACACATTTTTTTGCATATTTTGACACTTTAAATTTTCTTATGTATTAAATATGGACTTTTTTTTTAAATGTTAGTGATTTTCAAGGATATTTTAAAAGTGTTGATTCAGAATATATCTATATTTTTAACTCTTTAAATTTTGTTATGTATTAAGTATGGACATTTTTTTAAATGATAGTGATTTTCAAGACGATTTTGAAAAGTGTTGATGTAGCATCAACCCCTTTTTTTTTGGGGTTTATTTTTCACGCATTAAATTTTATTATGTATTAAGTATGGACAAAAAAATTAAATTACTGGTTTTAAAAAGCGTTGATGTAGCATCAACCTTTTTTTTGGGGTGAGGTGTATTTTTTACATTTTAAATTTGAATATGTCTTATGTATGCACATTTTTTTTTAAAATGTTAGTTATTTACCATTTTTCAAGTTGTCTTCTTCTTCTTCTTTGTTTTCTTTCTGCAATGTTTGTTTTTGAAGTGTTTTTCAAGTTTGTGTTTTTTGTCTTTTTGACAATATTTTTTTGTAATGAAATTCTCAATTTTTTTGCAAAGTTAAAAAATAACAATAAAATAAATATTTTAAAATTATGATTTTGTGTCTATTTATATATCATTAATTAATACTTCAATATACATAAAATAATTGTCACTAAAATAATATTAATTTTAAACCGTTGACCAAAAAATTACACATTTTGCATATATATATATATATATATATATAGAGAGAGAGAGAGAGAGATGTACAATAATAATAAAATGCACATTTTGTACTTTCTTGCTAAAAATGGCATGTCAAATAAATATTTTTTGATGGAAAAAAAAAATGAACAAAAAATTTTGAAAAAATATCCAATTTTATGATTTTTTTTTAATGAATTTTACGTTCAAGAATAATAATATATGAAGTTTTTTTTCCCAGAAATAATGACTCTTATAAAATTAAAAGTAAAAATAGCAAAAAAAAATATTATAAAAATAGCTTATACCAAAAAAATTCAAAATAACAAAATAAAACTAATTTGTTTAAATTAAAATAAAAAAAATGGAAAGAAATAATTAAAAAAAAATTACAAGAAAATTTTAAAAACAATTTTTTTTTGTTAGTCAAAGTCTGGTATTATATTATCATATCAAAAACAAAATTTACAGTAGTAGCTATCATGGCTTTGTTAAACACACACATGGTGTAAGAGAAAGATAAACACACACACAACAAGAAACTCAACCAAAATGAAGGATAAGCGTGCAGCTCTATTATTTTTCCATTATACATGATGTACATTTATAGTACAATGGTGTGACTCTTGGTTTCACATTCCAAGGTCACTTGGACTCCATTGTGACTTTTTGCATTCCACACCTACCCATGGAGGATTAGGTGTTCCAACATTCCCCCCTTAATCCGAAGGAGTATGTGTGAGTCCAAGAAGAGAGTTGTAATACAAATCTGCAAAGTATGCATGGCAGCACTTGGGTTGAATCAACTCTCTGAAATGTTGGCAAAAAGAGGTGGTTTAAGGATGACCACCAACACTGGAACGCAATACTTGTTGCAGTTCCCGGAAATCTTCCAAAACTGGAAAGAAGTTGAAAGCTTCTGCTAGAGGAATTGTCCCTCATAAAAAAGGGAGACCTTCAACCTAAAAGAAGGGAGATCTACAACCTGTGATGGTTTAAGGATTACCAACAACTCTGGAATGCTTGAATCATTTCCTGGAACTCAACCAAAGCTAGCAAGAAGTTGAAGGCTTCTGCTAGAGGAAGTGTCCCTCATATATGAAAGAGAGACCTTCAACCTAAAAGAAGGGAGGTCTACAACCTGTGATGGTTTAAGGTTTTCCACCAACCAAAGGCATGCTCATGGGCATCCGTGTCTCTGGCTACATCTCTAAATCTGGAATGGCGAATTGTGGCTCAGGCTCGCTTGAACTGTTGTGTCTCTGGCTACAACTTTGAACTTGGAATGAGAGATTGTGGCTCAGGCTCGCTTGATCTGACTTCGAAGCTTGTAGATGACCACCATTTTCCCCCACTGTCAGGGACAAGGTGAGATGATGGCGAAAGATCAACTACAAGGTTGCTCAATATTCTAGAACATGTTCTAACATGTGACTTAAACATCTTCTTGGCTATTGATGCCCATTGCCAAGAAGCGATCCATCCAAGATGAATCTTTGTTCTTGCATGAGGCCTATTTCTGAAGCATCTGTCTGAAGAATGGGTGTGCCAACCATAGTGCTTGCATGGATGAAGATCAAAACAGTGATCTTTCATATGGCCAACTTGATCACAGTGTTGGCATTTTACAATTTGCTGTTGTTGTGGATGCGAAGCAGGATCTGGAACAGCTACAAGTGAACTGTCATACAGAAATCCAGCACTCTGAAATTTAATGGGCTTGGAGTAGTCTGGAATATGAAAGGACAAGTCCTTGTCATATCCAAGACTAGTTCTATGCTTGTTGTGGACAAGATCTTCCCAAGGTCTGATGATGGGCTTGGGAAGTGCAGGTTGAACTGCTGCATCTGCATGTAAATCTGCTCTAGTACAAGGAACTGAATGGGAATCAACTAGAACTTTATTGACTTTCTATTGACGGGAGTCTTTCACAATGTTCTGAACAGAAACAAGTTTAGAATGGTGACTCTTTTGTTGAAGTTCATCTTATTGGAGCTGAGATTCCAACTGCAAAAACTCAATCTTCTCATGTGCATCTTGCAAACAACTTTGAATATTACAAAGAGCATTCTTTCTCATTTTTAACATATCATCAACATTGGAATGAATGAGGTTATTCAACAACTCTAATGCCTCATTGATTTTGGCCATTTTTCAACAACTTAGGCTCAAAAATAAAGGGTGTCGGCTTCAACCGAAAATGCACCCGTTTACAATGTGATTCAACTTTCTTTTAAGAAATAAAAATGACTTCAAAGAAGTTCCAACTATGGAAATCTCGAAGTACAAAATGTGCTCCTCAAATCATGGAGGTCTGACAATGACTTACATCAACAATTTTTCAACTCAAATACTGATTGCAACTATGAATGAAGAAGCAATACAATGTCAGTTCAATACAATATTTCTGCAAAAATGTGCAGCAAAACACTTGTGCAAGAAGGATTTAAGGCAGCTAATTTTTCTTCTTCAAAGAGTTGTTTTGCACCAATAACAACTCAACTCAACTCAAAAAAAGGAGGAGATATTCACAAGCTTGGATGCTTCACCTTGCTGTACTACAGAATGCAATAGAAATTAAGAGAAACTCCACAAATTAGAAATTTTATGTCCAAATAATGAATTCCACTGTTGTTTTCAAAATGAGGACCAATTTGTCTTCACATGTCACTTTCTTCAGAAAATCATCCTTCTATCCATGCCACAAATTATACAATGCAAATTTCACTTTTCTCTTCTATGTTTACTGTCCATTTACTCATATGCCATTTCCTCTTTCTCTGATGTTCATTTCCTCTCTTCCTCTCTCTCTGCTATTTTTTTTTTTTAATTAAAAATAAAAAATAAAAAGTAGGGAAAACAGAGGTAAAACTGGGGGAGGTTGTATTTGGGAAAGTTTTTAACTGGGGAAGGTGAAATCTGAGGGAGGTATATCTTTAAAAAACCATTTACAATTTTATTTTTATTTTTTTTATTTTTTTTTAAGGAAGGAATTTTAAAAAATTCAAAACTGGAATTAAAAAATGGGAGGGAGGGATTGATTAAAAAGTGAGGGGGGAGGTTTAATTAAAAAAAGAACGCTGAAATTGAAATTTAAAAGTCTAAAATTTAAAAATAAAAATAAAAAACTGGGAAGGTCGAGTTATGGAGCGTGCGAGGGGAAACAGGGAGTAACGGTAGCGACGGCGAACGGGCGGGGAGTCGTGGGTGTGGGAAGGGGGACATATGTTGTAGAGAGGGGGTGGGTGTTGGAGCACGAGGGTAAAATGGCCATGAGGTGGGGAGAGCAGAGTGTGAGGGGGAGGGGGAGTATGGTGAGGTGATTGGGTAGGGAGCAGAGTTTAGGGGAGAGGTCGTAAGGGGAAGGGAGGCCAAGGGTGAGGGGGCCGGATGGAGAGATGTTGTGGAGAGGGGCGTTCGACGTAGAGGTGGGGTAGTGTAGGGGGAAGGGGGGGAGGGTTAGCTATTTGAGGGAGCGGGGTATTGTGTGTAGCGTAGGTGATGAGGGCGCAGGGTGAGTGAGGGAGTGTGAGCTCGAGGGAGCTGGTAAGAGCGGGGGCCGAGAGGCCTGGGACGAGCGTGCAGTGAGGAAGGAAGGGTCCTGTGAGGTGTCAGGGTTTGGGAGTTATGCGATGAGTGATAAGGGGAATGAGTTCAGCATGGCTAGATTGCAGGGAGTGTAGGGTGGGTAGGTAGGGGTGATAAGGGGAGGGACGGATAGCAGGGATGGGAGGGGAAAGGGGTGCGGGGCGCTGCCGTGAGCAGGGTGGCACTACAATGTGGGTAGTGAATGTAGTGCAGAAGAGAAGGGGGTAGAGCGATGAGAGCGGGGTAAGGGGTAGGGAGAGAGCTATAAGGTGATGGGGTTTGGGTAGCAGCGTAGGGAAGAGAGCAATGTCGTGAGGAGAGAGTTGCAGGGGCTGCGGGCCGATAGGGAAATTCATAGAATTTTTACTTTATTATTTTTTTTTATTTTATTTTTTTTTATTTTTTTTATTTTATTTTTTTTTTTTAAACGGTAGAGTAGAGTAGTAATACACAGCAAAGGCAAATTGGAGAATTTTGCAGAATTTTCCAGGAAATATGGTAGAATTGGGCAAACAGTAGAATAATTTGCAGAAATTGTTCCACTATAAATTTGCAAAATTTTCAGTGAAAAAAACCAGAAATTTTTAGTAAAAAAGCCCAGAAATTTTCTTCAGAAACCAAATTTAAACAATTTTTCCAGCAGCTCTCTAAAACTTGTGCAGAAATTTAAAAGTATGCAGCGGAAATTGCAGAATAATGTGCAGTGAGAAAACCTGCAGAATGCCCTCCAAATGCTGCTATTCTTCAAAACAAAATTTCTGAATGTTGCTTCTTCTCAATGAAAATTTCTGAATGCTGCAGAAAGATTGATGAATGTGGAAAAAAGAACTGCTGCAGAAATCTCTGAGTGCGGCAAAAATTATCAGAATTTTTGCAGATATGCACAGGCCATAAACACAAATGGCTCACTCAAGGTTGAGCTGGTTATGAACTTATCAGCTCTGATACCATGTTAACACACACATGGTGTGAGAGAAAGATAAACACACACACAACAAGAAACTCAACAGGGATGGGATTACATTCAGTCAACCCATAAGCCATGCATTTCCTGTAGAACTTGGGTGCTTGCCAAGGCATTCGAAGCACTTGGTTATTTGCTGCAAAATTACAAAAAACATACCGAAAATTATCATCACGGAGGTGGGTGCAAGGGGTCGGGGGGAGGAGGTGCGAAGAGACGATCCTAATGGTGCAGGTGGTAGCTAATGTGATCCACTTAGGTCTCTAGGGATTGGAGATGATCTTCAGAGTGCCTCAGTATACGGCACAGACTCTCTAGAGCTTCAAGGGTCTCCGTCTGCAGGCTTTGGATAGCGTTGATGTAAGCCACTAATTCATTCTGGTCCTTGTACCTTTGCTCTCGCAGGGTGTCCAAATTGAGCTGCATCTGCTGGAGCTGAGCGGAGATGGCTTCAAGGGTGCCAGGGCCTCAATCTCGCCAAGGGATTGGGCTAGGGAAACTGCCATGGTCGCTACTGAATGTTGGCTCTCTGTAGACTCCGAGTGGGAACTCGAGTCGCTTGGAACCTCATGGTTATCCATACCTCTGCCAAAACCACCGCGTCGGGCCCAACCACGCTCTCTCGCCATACAGGTGCCCTCCTCTTATGCTCGCTCTGTTGGGCTAATGCGCCAAGTCGTTCCAATTTCGTCCGCCTGTGATACCCACATTCCACCCCTGTACCCTCAACTGAGCTTGTCTCGGACCGCGTCCTGAGTCCCCTAGACAAGGGACACACGGCCACCCTTAATCTTTACATTATTTTCCAGGGAAGTGAAAAAACTCCACCACCCACTGATATCAATTGCATGAAATTCGGACTACTCTGCGAGCCCAAGGCAGAACCACCAAGGGGTTGGGTCACCGAGGGATTGTTGTTGTGTGGTCCACATATTTGGAGCAGGCGCCCAGGCTACAAACCCGAATCTCTCGGCTAAAAACATGTCCGCCGCTCGGAATTCACCACCACCTCCCTCGCCTCCTCCTAGTGCAGCGTGCGCATTCTCGTGTCATTTCCAGGATTCCTTCCAGCTCCCAACCTGTTGCTACCACTACCCGATGGGCATGTCCCTCTGCTCTCCCAGGTTGGCGGAGCTCAAGCCAGGGCTTGAGAGCCAGCGGATGATTGTTTACACAAACCACTGCATCAACCTTCACCATTGACTATGGAAACGAAATGTGCAGAGCTACGTCCATCCCACGTTTGATCAAAAACCAACTTGCCATGAGAACTCTTGCCCCAAGGCTCTTTACCACACATGCGTGTCAGGGTGGTGAGTCGGCGAGCACGTCGCTTAGGGCCGGGCGGGCCTTCACTGCCCCCCTCCCACTTGTCCTGGTGATTGGACACCCCCAACGGGGTAGAAATTTTTAAAACATTAAAAAAACTATTAACTCAAAAAAAAAAAAAAAAAAACAAATTTGAAAAAAAATTAATTAAAAATATTTAGAAAACAAATATTATAGTTATTTTTAAAAAATAAACATAATTTACAATAATTTTTTTAAAAATAATTATTTTTAAATATACAAAAAAATTTGAAAAAAAAAACTAAAACAAAAACAAATTTAAAATATATATATATATATAACCAAAAAAATTAAAATACAAAATATGAAAAATAAATAAATAAAAATTAAGAAAAACAAAAAAACAAAAAATTAAAACATGTCAGCAACCCTTTCGAGCCATGGCTAGGGCACTAGGTTGACTCCCATAATCGAACCCCACCCACAAAGAATTATGCAATGCCTTGTGGGTGGGGGTCAATTCTAGGAACTGACCCATCGTCATGGTTGTGGTGCCAAAGGGCCCCAATAGGCGTCTCTTGCCAATAGTCGGGGGCCCCATAGTGTCATGGCCGGGATGGCGGGTCAGTTCCTGGAATATACCCCCGCACACATGTCCGCGTGGGGCCCTTTAATGTTGTCATCGGAGCAGCAAGTCTATTCCCGAAATCAACCCTGTTACATAGCGCTTTTTAGATGTCCCTGCAATCCCCATCTCGCCCATTGAAGGGTCATTTCTGTGATCAATAAGCAGTGCAATTCCTTGCAAATACCATCATTGTATCCCTTTACATGAGTGTAATATTCCTTCTGTTGACAATTCCCTGAGCAGAGACTTAAAGACCCTTTTTTTTGCCTTGGATCGAGTAGTTAGTTATGCCCTCGCGCCGAAGAGGAAGATTAACACTAGGCCTCGTGCCAGCTGGCGCTCTGTCTCAGTTAGCCACCCGCACCAAGCTGTTTATGGAATGTTTTTTAAAAATAGAGGCAGATATTCCACTCCAACAACTTCGAGGATGAGTCATTGGGAGTGGTTGAACTGAATAAACCATGGACTCCCTCCTTTAGTTTATGGTTTCCACCTCTTATGGGAAATCCCTAAAGGATAGGCCTCCCTCCCACCTTTGTAGGGATCCTAACCTCCTCCTTTTCCTCTATAAAAAGAAGCTATCTCCCTTTTCAAAAGCTAGCTAAACATGGAGAATTGAACATACTATAGCTGAACTACTAAAGAGATAGAATAAGAAGTAATTACGTTGAGAGAGCTTGAGTCCATGCCTTCATCTCGTCCGAATTCCCTGACGAGCATCTCGGACGCGCTTCGGCTGAACCCCGTTGGAGGAGACTGCGACATCAAAGCATTGGTTGTAACTCTTCCTTCTATCAATACATACACATGACTATTGTTTGGTTCCCATTTTGTATTATGTTAGATGTTTAATGCAATATGCTTAACCCTCTTTGATTGGCTAGTAGTTATAAATGAAATTATTATGTCGTATGTTGTTCTTGTCTATTGTTCTATGTGCAGGTATCCGAGCATGACTACGGAAGGATTGTGACTTGCCAAGGTAGGAGCGAGAGGCCACCACCACTACAGCCACGACAACAGTGTTGGATTCTAGGTAGGTCGATCTACCGTGTCCTATTTTCATTCAGTAATTAGGAATCAACACTCTAGCATGTATCTTTGTTTCTAGACCCGCTCTAGGGATAGAGGGATCATCTCTATCCGCAGAGAGGATTTACCTCCTTAACAAATTGGCGACTCTATTGGGGATCAGTGTGAGTTTGTTGTTTCATCTTGTTGGGTTAATTTCAATCATTGATTTGCTTATCTATCTTTTTATGTTTTTCTTACTTAGTTTATATCCTCTGTTCAGCTCCAGAGTGTCAAGATTGACCTCTGCTCATTGAATTTTGGTTTTTCCTTTTTTCCCATAGTCATTCGGCTTGGCACACTTTTCGTCTGAACAGTCGCAACAATTGGCACAAGTTGCTTTTGTTGCAGTCGCGCCATCCCCTGTTCGGCACAAATTACAGCCTTATAGTCTCGTCGAATCCTGTAGGATTTGGTTTGACATCCTTAATGAGTCTTTTGGTCAGTTGTGCTTGCTTCTGGGTTATTTTTTATCTGTAATTATGCCTTTGGGACTGTTTTGACTACTTTCGACTTTTTTTTCTTCAGTCGTTCGTCCATCATCTTATCCGTGTAGTTTAAGGCCTTAGGGTTTCTACGTGTCTTGGTGCACTGAGCCTTCTGTTTGGAAATCAAGACTTTTTATTATTGTCAGTCTCATTCTCAGGTCAATTGCACTAAGTTTTCTATATCATTTTGAGTGATTGCTTTGATTGAAGGATCATTTCGTTTTTCGATTTATTATTCTCCTTGTTGCTCCAAGCATAGATTACATTGCTTGTTTTGGGTCGTTTTGAAAACTTTCTTTTGGTTTGGAAGATTGCAGCATTAGTTTGAGTGCTTTTTTTATGTTTGCTTCGCGTTTGATTTAGTCTTTCAGTTTTGATTCTTACACAATACTCAATCTAGTTTTTGTTTTCATTTTTCACGTAATTAGTGCATCATGTACTTCTTTTCATTGAAAAAAAAAAACATATTTTGCATTCTTTCTTTGCATCAAAAGTGAAATATTCTTTTGCATAACTTGCGTTTGATAGTCTAGGAAAGAGTTTCATTTTAGTTTGATTCTGTTAGATGCATTAGTGGATTTCTTCGCATACTTTCATTGCTTGATATTATTTGAAAGATCTCTATCCTTCTCGTAACTAGCATTCATTGAATCAAAAATGATGTTCATTTTCATATAGTTTGCATTTAGGAAATTTGAGATCCAAATTCGATAAGGCCTTGAAACTAAAACATAATCCAAGATCAACTTTAAAATTCATTCAATTAACCTAAGGAAGCATTGAAACCTAACGAAACATTTTTAGTGGTCTAGGCTAGAGACGTGTTCTGGCGTCTTAAAACCTAGAAGCTGTCATTCTCCATTTGGCTTTCTACAGTACTAGTACGGACTTGTGCTCCCTGTACCGTTGAGTATATAAAGGGAGACCCCTCTAGGTTGCAATCCTTTTATCCATAGGAAGCCAAGTCTGCCGCCTTGTAACCGTGATACATCGAACACAGCATTCGGGCAGACTACCTGCATGTACATTAAGTCCTTGGTCATTTATTTTTCATTTGATCACCAAGGTGTATATGGCAGTTCACGGAGGTCATTTTGATATTTTCATGACTCTTTAAAAAGAGAAGAGATCGTCAAGCACTTGTCCTTTCTCGCTCGTTTAAAATTGAAAGTGACTAGAGCCATCTTTTGTCTGTTTCTCGACTCTTAAAATATGAAACAGCAAAATCTGGTTTCAGTGTCATAAAATTAATCACCTATGATTACACGCTAGTTAAAATTTTTATTACTTGGCTTGTTTTATTTTCCTTATATTTTTATCTTGG
Source organism: Pinus albicaulis (assembly GCA_034641835.2). Lineage (NCBI taxonomy): Eukaryota > Viridiplantae > Streptophyta > Pinopsida > Pinales > Pinaceae > Pinus > Pinus albicaulis. The sequence continues at coordinate 243,084,722 of CM076582.1, forward strand.
AGCCTTCAATTGGTTATCTTTTTTCCTTTCCGTTTTGATATACAGTCACAGTGGCGGAACCACCAGTTTCGTCATCCTCACTGCCTCCTAGTGGTAGTTCTTTTCCGGACATTTCCTTTGAAACCCCTCAGCCCACTAGGTCTATCGAGTTTCTGCAGCCTATTTTCCTGTATGTTCAACCTCTTGCTAACCGATCTCCTCCTAAAGAGTCAATTGAGTTCAATTGGCCTCCTTCAAGTGCTTGGTCTAGTTTTTGGGAAGAAGGAGATTTTCCTCCTCTTACGTCGGACTCACCATTTTTTGTTGTTGTTGTGCCTCCTAGTCCCCGTAGTCTTTTTGAAGATCTTACGGTAGAGTCAGACATGGATTCATCCAGTCATGTTGGTAGTGAAGGAATGCTTGTTTCTACAGGAGAATATCAGCTTTTTCTTGAAGATGTCCCTCTTGTTTCTACTCATTCTTCTCCACCATCGATGTTACTTCTGCTTGGATATAGGTCCTTGAGTCAGATTATGTCTAGTGTTGCATTCATAGCACAATCCAGTACATTAACTTCTCCTCAGAGCTCAGTCCTCCCTTCGTTAGTACTATCACCTTCGACACCTGGTTTGTCAGTTACTGTTAGTAACATCTGTTCCAGTCCAACCGACTGTCTATGTGGCTTCATCCACATCATTTGTTACCACTCAGTCGTTAGGATATTTTCACACTCGTAGTTCTATTTTCTTAGTCCTACGTAGCCTGTTAATCCTGGTCCTAGTAGATCACAATCTAGTACCACGGAGGCCCCGCCTGCTTCTAGTTCAGTTTCCACTACTCCTGTGATTCTTTGTGGCCTTACTTTTGAAGAGTATTTGTTGGTTGTTTAGCAGCAGAGCTCTCAGGGTTCTCAACCACTCCAAGCTCTTGGTAATCTTTGATTCCATCACTATGATGCTATTGGTAATCCTGTTTATTCATTCTCGCATCATTATGATGTGTATGGTAATATTGTCTACTTGCCTCCTATTGGTCCTCATCAAGTTTTTTATGATCCTTATCAGACCATTCCTCATCTTGGACCCACCTTACTTATGCAACCCTCTGGCTTGCAAGGACAACCCTCATTGGGACAACCTTTAGCTCAGTAGGGCCCTGCCTCTGGTCCATAGGGAAAACAATGCAGTCCACAAGGACAACCTTCACAAGGTCAACCTTTGGTCCAACATGGTCAACCCTACGGTCCATTTGGTCAGCCTCAGAATCAACTAGGACCATCTTATGCTCCTGGGGGGAAAAACTATCCACTACATGGACAACCTTCGGCACCACAACCATCGCCACAGGTTTCGTATGGCCAAAAATTTGTGCCACAAGGACAACCCTATGCTCCTCCTCCAGGTCAACCTGGTTATTAGGGACAACCTGGGTCATCGCAACCATCAGGCCAACCTTTCCCACAAGGAAAACCTGGTGGCCCTCAGTACTCGGTTCAACCATCTCAACAACCGATTCAACCTACTCCTCAACTGGTTCCATCGTTTCAGCAGCCAGTTCTACCTGCTTACAGTCAACCAGGTTTACCCACTCAGCATCCTGCTCAACCTGCTCAGCCGGGTCTGCCTGCTCAACCACAAGGCGCTTATTACCCTCAAGGTTCATATAAACCGGTATATAGTGCGTCCCAGGTTTCTTACCCTCAAAATCAACCTGTATATCATCAACCTCAAAGCCATTTGTACATTCTGCAGCAGACTCCATACGCTGCTCAACAAGGACCTCAATGGTCTACTCCAACTCAGTATCCTAGTCCTCAACCTCAGTATCAACCGAGTTATCCTGCTTCTAACCCCTATGGTCAAAATCCTTCAGGACAGAATGCATGGCAACAGAATCCCCCTTGGACTAGGTGGAATGTCAACACGGGTCCTTATCAAAGACCTCTGATGACTTTCAACACTCAATTATCGTTTCTTGCTACATTGGAATTACCTAATGTGTCAAAGTTAACGAATGATTCTATTCTTAATAACCCGTATTGGCCTCCGGTTCCGACCAAGATTCCTGGTGATTGTCCTAAATTTGAGGGAAATTATGGCAAAGACCCCCAAGCGCATGTTATGACTTACCATTTGTGGTGTTCCTCTAACTCTTGGGTTGGTGATTCTATTCAACTCTGTCTTTTCCAACAAACTCTTAATTGTGTCGTTGCAAAGTGGTACATTGAGCTATCTCATGGCGTCTTCCAAGATTTCAATTCTTTAGCCATGGAATTCCTTACGCATTTTCAGTTACCAGTCCTCTATGAGACCGGGATGCACCTCCTCACTTCATTGAAACAAGACCAAGCTCCTTGTATCTCAAATCATATTCATGAGTGGCGACGTCGTCGTCGCATGATCAAGTTTGAAATACCTAATCAGCTTCTGACTCATTATTTCACCACCTCCTTTGTCAATCAGATTACAAAATACATAGCTATGGGGGCATGTGTAAATGAGGAACAAGCCATTTCTTATGCCCAATACCTTGATCTTGTGTACTCTCAGTCTAGCACATTATATGATATCTTGCCTGATGCTCCCCGACCTGGAACTTCTAAACCACCAGCGACTCCATCCATCGATGGTATTATTGGTTCCATGTCTCAGACTTCTCAGAAGTATTCTTCTTCAAACTCTGGGAAGTCAGAGTCTGCTTCTTCCAATAATGTTGATTCTCAATCTACTTCGAATTCTAGCAAACCCGCAAAAGTTAATGTCGTTCAGGCCAATCCTGCGGATAATGCTTCTAAAGGTAAAAAGAAGGGTAAAGGTAAGGCCAAAGCCAATACCCTGAAACAGGATTCTCAGAAACCTCATGCTGGAAATGGTTCTCAACGCAAACCGAAGTACCCTTGTTTGATTTGTGATGATGAGCACTTCACCAAGGACTATCCTAGGCGATCCAAAGTGAGCCGATTGCTCAAAGGCACTCAGGGAACTCCGGTGGTTCTTAAAGAACCCTTCCCATCTCAGTGGACTCAGATGGTAGAGCAACCTCAGTCCTCTGCCCCATTTGGCTCTCAAGTGTTCATGATGAACGGTTCTACAGGCTTTTCTATTGCTACTCAGTCGAAATATTATATTGGATCGTGTAAGACCATAGGGAAAGAGATCACTAATGGTCCTCCTCCTCTGCCTATTACTGGCCCTCTTGAAATTGAAAGGCCCAATGCTGAATCTGTTGTACGGCCACCATCAAAAGGTGTACTCCGCAAGTCTTCTGATAATCCCAACGCCCATGCCGCTCACCATTACAATATTGTTGAGGATTTGGCTCAGGCACCATCCGCGATGTCTGCGTTATAAGTACTTCAGAGTTGTCTGTCTCGGCGAAGAGATTTTTTATCTGCAATTGGCGGGATTGATCTTGTCGATACTAGCCTTCTTGCTTTTGATTTAGAGAATCAGGTTTACCCACTCAGGATCCTACTCAACCTGCTCATTCGGGTGCGCCTGCTCAACCACAAGACGCTTACTACCCTCAAGGTTCATATCAACCAGTATATAGTGCGCCTCAAGTTCCTTAATGTAAAAATCGACCTATATATCATCAACCTCAAAGCCATGCTTACATTCCACAATAGACTCCATACGCTGCTTAGCAAGGACCTCAGTGGTCTACTCCAACTCAATATCTTGGTCCTCAACCCCAGTATCAATCGACTTATCCTGCTTCTAATCCCTATGATCCGAATCCACTGGGATAGAATGTATGGGGACATAATCCCGCTCGAACTAGGTGGAATGTACATGCAGGTCCTTATCAAATACCTCTAATGACTTTCAACACTCAATTACCATTCCTTGCTACGTTGGAATTACCTGATGTGTCAAAATTGACGACCGATCCCATTCTTCATAACCCGTATTGGCCTCTGGTTCCAACCAAGATTCTTGGTGATTGTCCTAAATTTGAGGGCAATTCTGGTGAAGACCCTAAGAGCATGTCATGAATTACCATTTGTGGTGTTCCTCTAACTCTTGGGTTGACGATTCTATTAGACTCCGTCTTTTCCAACGAACTCTTACTGGTGCCACTACAAAGTGGTACATTGAGCTATCTCGTGGCGTATTCCAAGATTTCAATTCTTTAGCCATGGCGTTCCTTACACATTTTCAGTTACCAGTCCATTATGAGACCGGGACGCACCTCCTCACTTCATTGAAACAGGACCAAGCTACTCATATCTCAGATCATATTCATGAGTGGTGATGTCGTCGTCGCATGATCAAATTTGAAATTCCTGATCAACTTCTAACACATTGGTTCACTACCTCCTTTTTCAATCAAATTTCCAAAGACATCGCTATGGGGGCATGTGTAACCGAGGAACAAGCCATTGCTTACAGCCAGTACCTTGATCTTGTGTACTCTCAGTCTGGTGCATTATATGATATCTTTCCTAATGCTCCCTGACCTGGAACTTCTAACCCACCAGTGACTCCATCCGTCGATGGTATTATTAGTTCTTTGTCTCAGACTTCTCAGAAGTCTTCGTCGTCTTCAAACACTGGGAAGCCAAAGTCTGCTTCTTGCAATAATGTTGTTTCTCAGTCTACTTCGAATTCTGGTAAACCCGCAGAAGTTAATGTCGTTCAGGCCTACGGATAATACTTCTAAAGGTAAAAAGAAAGGGAAAGGTAAAGCCAAAGCCGATACCTCGAAACAGGATTCTCAGAAACCTCGTGCTAGTGATGGTTCTCAACGAAAACCGAAGTACCCTTGTTTGATTTGTGATGAAGAGCACTTCACCAAGGATTGTCCTTGACGGTCTGAAGTGAGACGATTTCTCAAAGGCACCCAGGGAACTTCGACTGTTATTAAAGAAACTTTCCCATCTCAGCATACCCAGATGGTAGAGAAACCTCAATCCTCTACCCCATTTGGCTCTCAGGTTTTCATGATGAACGGTTCTACCACCGTTTCTATTGCTACTCAGTTGAAAGATTATACTGGATCTCGGCAGGCCACGGGGAAGGAGATCGTTGGTGGTCCTCCTCCTCCGCCTGTTACTGGTCCTCTTGAAATTGAAAGGCCCAATGCTAAATATGTTGTACAAACACCTTCCAAAGGTGTACTCCGTAAGTCTTCTTATAATCCCAATGCTCGTGCCGCTCACCATTACAATATAGTTGAGGATTTGGCTCAGGCCCCATCTGCAATGTCTGCATTAGAAGTGCTTCATATTTTTCTATCGCAGCGCAGATCTTTGTTATCTGCGATTGGTGGGATTGATCCTACCGATACTAGCCTTCTTGCTTTCGATCTGGAGAATTTCATTCCACGAATTCCGCATCAAATTGTGCTCATTATTCAAGTTGTTATTAATGGTCTCGAAATCCATAGAGCAGTTGTGGATGAAGGTGCATCAACCTGTGTCATGTCATCTTCGTGTTGGAAAGCTATTGGTTCTCCAGCCCTGAATTCATCACCAAATGCCCTAGAAGCATTTGATCGAAGGGAATCAAAACCCTTAGGTGTTCTCGCTAGTTTACCGATTACTTTGAAAGGGAAGACAATCAATGTCAAGGTCAAAGTCATTGCACTAAACTCAATTATAATCTTCTCCTCGGTCGCGGTTGGACTCATGCCATGTTATGTGTTCTGTCCACTCTCTTTCGTGTTTTGAAATTTCCACATGAAGGAAAGATTGTTACTCTTGATCAATTGTCTTTCTTCACCTCTTATTTCGAGAACAACGTTCCATATGTGGATCAGATTCCTAATCCTTACTAGAGCGTAGGGCCGAGTCTTTTTAAAGATCCTGCCCTCATGGGTATTTTTCCTCTTCCTCCACCGAATACTGTTCATATTAATATGATATGTCAGTCTGATGACCCATGGATTATTAATTCTCCTGAACAGATTGATTCCTTCAGAGATTCGATGCCTTTGATTCTGATTGAGATTGATTATTGTGAACTCATTGCTGATTTGAAACCTCCATCCTCTGATTGTGCTCCTTTGAGCATGTCTCTTGACATTTATTCTCAATCCCCCTGGCTTGGTGATTCAGATTCGCCTGATCCTTGGAAATAAGTGTTTCCTTCCGATGAGGCCATTATGGAAACCATGTCTCTTGAGGATTTTCCATGGGATGATAATCATCATTGTTCCTCGTTTATGCCTGGCCTCAAGGCCATGTCTACTTGTCTCGAGCATTTTGTATCTCAAGTTCCTTCTCCTCCACTTCAATTGCCTATTTTAACGCATGACATTTTTACAGAAGGTAACTTGAGTAACATTCCAGACGATACAATTTTCTTGATTAGCACCCTTTATCCATGGTACAATGATATCATCATTTCTCTCCAGACTTCTACTTTCATATATGAGTTGGCAAAGGATGCCCGCTGACGCATTCGTCATCAGTCACAACCTTATCGTATAGTCGGGGATACCCTATATCGTGTCGGAGTGGATTCCATTCTCTGTTAATGTTTGAACCTTGAGGAAGATGAGAAAGTCCTCAATGATTGTCACAGTGGTGCCTGTGGCGGTCACATGTCTAGTTATGCCACTGCACAAAAGATTCTTCATGCTGGTTATTTCTGACCTTCTATCTTCAAAGTCTACTTTGTCGTAGTTCATAAATGTCATGATTTCCAGGTTTATCAACGCAAGATGTGTGTGCCACTTGTACCTCTTCAACCTGTCAATATTGTTGGTCGCTTTATGAAGTGGGGCATTGATTTTATGACGTGTAACCCTCACTCGGCCAGGGGGCATGTTTATATTATCGTAGTTGTGGACTACTTCACTAAATGGGCCAAAGAAATGCCTACACTTGCCGCTGACGGTAAGACAACTACTCAATTCATATTCAATCACATCATTGATAGGTTTGGTGTCCCTCAAGCCATCGTTACCGATCATGGTTTCCATTTTCGACATTACATGGTGGCCGAGTTGACTTCTAAGTTGGGTCCGCATCACAACAGCTCAACGTCGTACTATCCTCAGGCTAATGGCCAGGTTGAAGCTGTGAACAAAGTTCTTGTTACCATGCTTCAATGTACGATTGGGATCCATAAATCCAATTGGCATCTCATGTTATTTTCAGCTCTTTAGGCGTACCGAACCTCAGTTAAGAGTGCAACCGGATTCACCCCTTTTCAGTTGGTTTATGTTCTAGAAGCTACTCTTCTGATTGGATGTGAAATACCTTCGCTCAAGTTGGCTGTTGAATTACTGCCGAACACTTCACCAGAAGAAGAGCATCTCCTTTATCTCGAAAGGTTGGATGAAACCCGCTGCTTTGTTGCTCTGGTTATTGAAGCACATAAAAAGTGGGTTAAAGCTCATTTTGACCAATCAGTTTCCCCTCATTCTTTTGTTGAAGGAGATCTCGTCCTCCTGTACGACCAAGCTCATGATAAGCTGGGGGTAGGTAAATTTCAACCCATATGGCATGGGCCTTACATTGTTAAACATGTATTGTAGAATGGGGCCTATGAGCTCATTCATTACGAAGGTCATCCTTTAGAACAACCCAGAAATGGGTTGTATCTCAAAGAGTATTATGCGTGAGTCATTCATGCATGATTTATGTACATAGGTGTTTTTTTTCATTTTTGTACATGTTTTGATTTGGTGTGCTTTGTGAGAATTTTCCTGCTTATTTGGGTCTTGATTATTTGTGCAGATGTCTATTACCCCTTATGTCGGTTTCGCAGATGGTTCTTCCCTTAGTACCAGGAATTTGTCTTCAGCAGCCTGGGTAATCTATGATTCTATTGGTGAGTTGATAGAACTGCAAGGTATTTTTCTAGGACGAACTACAAACAATTTCATTGATATAGTGTTGTCCTTGAACTATTAACCGACGCAATCAATCTCGACATACGCGCATTGCTTGTAAATCTAGATTCACAGCTTGTTGTTCTGCAACTCAATGGTCATTATTCAATCAGAAACCCATACATTTTGAGATTGTATTTATGTATTCGTTTGTTGGAAAGACATTTTGATTTTATCACATATCAACATATTCCTAGAAGAATGAATGGATTAACTGATACAGTGGCTAACATTGTATTAGATAGAAATTTGCGTAATTTGTAAAATCATCATCATGTGAAAACGATCCATGTAGGAAAATAGATTTATATATATATATATGTTGCGTGTTTGAATTAGTGTGCATCATACATTCAAAAAAATATGTGTGTTTATGTTACATCCTGAGACATCATGTCTCTCAAAAATGTAGATATAAAGCCTAGGTGTCTAATCGGCGTGATGCTCATGATAGCATGTCACTTCCTGTACAAGCCGTCTCAGCAAGTGGTGAATACGGCTTGGCACCCTGACGGTATGTCTCTGGTAGGCATGAGCATCATCGAATCGTGCATAATCCGAGACTCCATGTGTGATCCCCTCTAGGTTGCGCACGAGCTCCTCTTCCTCGCATCCCTCACCATGAGGGTCGAAATCACGAGGAATTTGCCTCGCTATCGGAGACATGCCCATGGGTCTCTCTGGGCTGACATCTACAAATACATGGATTTAATGTCAGAACATACATAACCAAAAAAAATTCATAATACTCATGAAAATTAAAAATGAGTCTTGCCCAAATCTTCATCCCAATCCTCTCCCTCGAGAGTGGGAGGTCCGGATCACCAGTAAAATATGTACCAGAGTAGGGCCAATCCTCCACAACGATCAACTATCGGCGGAGCCAATAAAAGAACTCCAGTCTCTAGGACATCTATTTACCACCCCCTTCCCTTGGCATCAGAGGTGCCCATCGGGCCATTCGTGGTTCTCTCGCTGGTGGTGTTGGGACTATGACCTCCTGACGCTGAAAAATTGGTAGTCGTTCCAGGAAGAACGATACCAGGATAGACCCATAACCAAATTGCTTCAATTTTCCCTTCTTGCATTTTGTTAGCTAGTGTTTCATGTTTATTGTCATGGCCTCTGCCCAGTTGTATATGATCAGTGTCAAAAAATCTACAGTAAGAAGCAACTGTTTTTTTGTTGCTTCGTGTGGTGCTTTCGATCCCACAACTCGTGTGATGCTATGTAGCACTAGTTTTAGTGTTAGGTCTGGGATAGTTTGGATATCAACTTTCCCACTTCCTTTTCCCTTTCGTGCCCCTTGACATACTCTGTCCATTACCGTGGACATGCTCTCCATGCAAAGCCGGGTACTAGTTAGGATCAGTGCTGCTCCCCTCCACGACGATCCTGTGATAAAGTAGACGTCATAAACATCAATCTCAAGTTCCTAATCTTGAAGGATGAACTTTTCTTGGTCCTCATCCCATATGTTGATCAAATATTGTAACAACTCTGGTTGAGCATGGAGACACGGTGTCAAGAAGAACTTCTTCAGTCCATAGTCCCTGAGAGCTTCCATGAATCTCTCATTCTCCATGGCAAGCTCGTCTTCTTTGTTTTGTTCCCGTTCTTTCCATTCTATCACCATTTTGCTTCTTTCTACCTGTAAACACATTCATATGAATGGAATTAGCCTTTTTTGAAACTTAAAATTTTGAATGATTGGGGTTTGTGACTTTCATTTTGCACAAAAAATGGTTTGCATCGTTTACGCAACTGTTTCCCAAACAGTCGCGCCAATGGGTGTGCCCTAGTGTAAAAAATTGGGTAGTTGGCGCGACTCTGTGCCCGAAACCCGCGCCAACTGCCATGCCCTAATTTTCATCTTTCCTCCCCCATAATTCAAAATTGGAAGTTGTAGGTAGTAAGAAATGATTCAAAATGCAGGGAGAGATCTCGGCTCTTACCTGGAACTGACGGATTTGAGATTGGTCTACTAGATTGTCCGCTATCGTCGCCGCAAAATCACACAGTGAAATGGGTAACTAATTGCTCCACAAGAGGTAAAAGGTGAAAAGTAATTATTTTTACCATTTTTGGCATTTTATAACTTTTTACAACCCTAATTAGGTTTTAAGACATGTTTTTTCGATTATTTTATTATATTATTTTCGAAAAATGGGTTTTACATGTGTCTCTTGTGCAGCAACAGGTTTTCAGGACATAATGATGGAGTAACGAGTTAAATTTTATACTTTTTTGAACTTGGTAAAAACATGAAAAAGTAATTACTGGAGTCATCTTTCAGCTCTTTTTTGACTCTCTAAAATTAAAAAGGTTGCCGAGACTTTTGTCGTTTCGAACTCGTTCAATGGCTGCAAAGCGATATCTACTCAATATATGTTTACCCCATTTTCGGGCTGGGATAGATTATTTACCAAAAAGGAATACCTTAGCCTATAACGACTAAGAGGTTCTTTCAGATATTGTTTTCTAACTTTTTGGATCTGAGAGACTATTTACAAAATGAGCCATGATGGAGTTTTCTTTTCTGCCTTCTTTTCAAACTCTCTAAACATGAAAATATGTCGACTTCTCTCCTTGTCAGACTCGTTAAACCCTGATGACATCAAATTTCGTCGCCATGACATTACTCGAGTTCCTCCTTCCTAGGGCTCATAAAATGTACTAGGTTGGATTTTTCTGAAGGACGAACTTACAGCACAAGCATATTCTATCCCCTTCAATCTTGTTTTAAAAAAAAAATTTGGGGTACTCGCCAGAAATGGTGGGGGAAAATGGAACCAAGTTTTAGTTATGTTGGCAATATGTCGCTCTTGAACATGGCACTTGTCTACATTTGTGTCGGGTTGGGGACATCTCATTTCATCATTTTTTTTCTCCAGGTATTGTTACAACAGATACAAAAAGAGTGCTATCTTTAGAATAATCCGTGTAACCACGTCTTCATGTTGTTGCCATTGTTCCACAAAATGCTCTTCCAGAATCGCAAATTACGAATAGTGGCGGAATTTGCGTGCCTGCTGGCTGTTTCAGCAACGGAGTCGACTGTTTCAGCAACGGAGTCGACTGTTTCAGCAACGAAGTTTGACTGTTTCAGCAACGGCCGATTGTTCCAGCACAACACATAATTTATCTGCGATCTTTTAGACTTATGTTAGCAACAATCTACCTTCGATTAATGATGAAATATAAGAGTAATATGGAATTATATGTAAACAGATTAAATATATAGTAAAGAAGAGGATTTTATATACCTTTGGATAAATTGAATGAAAATGATGATGGAATCCTTTTTAAACATGGTTATAAAGGTAAGGTGGTGTCAAAATATATAGTAAAAAATGGTACATAGTGAGGTCCTAACATCCCCCCCAGCTGAAAGGGTTGCATGTCCTCAGGCAACTCCTAGTCTGAGTCAGAGTCTGAGTACTGACTCTGTGCATGAAAGTTGCTCAAGCAGTAGCTGGAGAAGGTGGCTTCTGTCAAAGCTCGGAATCCTCGATTGTTCTGCAATTGCTGCCATGCTACAGCCTCATCCCTGTCAGCCAATTGGTAGTGACACTAGTATTTTTCTGCAGGCATCCATAGAATTGGAAAATGAAAATGGTAACCAATCCAGTTTTCTCCACAATGCCGAATGCATCTGATGTAGTTAGGTACCCTGGAGAGTGCAGCTTGAAGATTATCAGGGCTGAAAGGGTGATACTCTTGTCTTTCCTTGCATGACTGTTGCAAAAACATAGTGTTGGCATTCAGTGCAGCAGTCTCCTTTACTCTGATTAGCTGTAGACACTTTAAAAGTGTTGAAGCCTGCAGTTGTTGTATGTACCTGTGCATTCCTGGCTTCTGCAAGAATCGGTGATATTGTGCTACAAACATGGCCGGATTTGAAGGTTCCGGTCTAATCCAAAGGAGCCTATTCTCCTCATTATGCCTACTTGCAATAAACGCAGTTTGCCAGGTGATCTGATTGGCCAGGAATGAAACGAATGCCCTAATTTGTACATCACCTACAATTGGAGTGAGATTGACTCTTCTATTCTCAGGCATGGCCTCGTTATGGAGATAAAGTTCACACAAAAAATGTTGGTCACTTTCAGGGGCCTCAGCAAAAGTCTTAACAAATTGTTCCGCAGTAAGCAATTCATGAGGTCTGCCATCCTTTATTGCCTTCAATTGAAAATAAACCAGACGTTCAGAGAGGAAGAGAGAATAATTCAAGGAGGGTTTTCGGGTAGCCATCAATTTTTGCACTAATGAAAACATCAAAACCAACTTTTCCTTTGATTCCTTGACTTCTTTCTTGGAATCCCTGAGCTGTTGCAATGTCTGTTCCCAAATATCCCAGTTGGCATACATGTGGTTCTGCCATGCCAACTTATGCTGCTGCAATATTTTATCTTGATCTACAGCATATTGTTTCTTCCAGTTGTTCATAAGTTCTAATTGTTTCCATGGCAGGGTCTGTGTCCCAGCATTAGAAGTACTGGGTTGGGGCATTGTCTGAGTGGCTGAGCTGACTAGCACAGGGCGGGATATCTGTGGTTGGGGCATTGTCTGAGTGGCTGAGCTGACTAGCACAGGGCGAGATATCTGTGGTTTAGTTTCTTTTTCCAGACTTTTTGAGGGCCCTACTGGTTCTTGTGTGGCAGTAGGGCGTTCTTCTTTAATTGCAGCTGATGTAGATGCCTCAGATACCTGAATTTTGACCACTTTGTATCCTGCCTGTTGGTAAATGTTACCACACTCATGGCACATGTATTCTCTGCATGGATCCTTGTTTTGTGCTGATGCTGTGTGTGCTAGCATGTAGAGATTCAATTCTCTATCAAAGGCTTCTCGTGCCATGATTAATTCTTTCTTATGGGCCTCTAGTTCTGATTTCAAAAACTCATTTTCCTCCAACAAAGATGCCATAGTGTGTGAACCCTGTGTGCTGGTTGATTCTGCTGGGGTTGCCTGCTGATCCACAGCTGTAGCTAGTTCTTGTGGAGCAGCTACAGCTGGTTTCCCTGTATTATCATGCTTGGTGTATGATTCTTGTACCACAGTGGTTGGTTCTTGTGTTTCAGCCTCTGGGTAAGTGACTGGTTCTTGTGTGGCAGTCACTGTTTGAGCAATAAACGATGTCATGTTACCCCGGGCCACTGGTTCTTGTGTGACAGCGCCACAGGACGAGACGGGTTGGGGAATTTGGAATGGTGGTGAGGATTGAAGTTTTAACAGGATAGTGGCGGGGTCAGGGGAAATGGGAGTAACTCCTGTTTCAACAGTCATTTTCATTTTCCTTTTTGGTAGGAAAGCAGAGAAGTCAGTGTCTTTCCTTTTCTTTGTAGGAGAAGATTCTTTTCTAGGGGAAGGGCTTTCGGAAGAAATGAAAATTTGGGATGTGAACCTTGTTTGTCGTTTTGAGACAGAGACTGTTGGGGTTTGTCTCTTTCTTTTATGAGTAGGTGGAGATGGGGGTGTTGGAGAGTCATTGATAGGGATAGGAATAGTGGGAAGGGGTGACTCTACTAAGTGGGATGAACTTGGGGGTACGTCAACTGGTTTTGAGGACGGAATTACTGGGGGGTCTGGGATATCGTCCAGTTGCCTTTCATAAGAACTCTCAGGAGTTTCTTGGGAACTTCCGGCTTGTTGGGGAATTTCGGCTTGCTGGGGAATTTCGGCTTGCTGGGGAATGAGGAGTGGATTATTCAGAGGGGGGTTTTGCTGAGCAAAACCCCTCTGAATTAATAATTGGCATAAACGATGATGGGTAAGGGATAACAATGGGAATTTAACCCGTCTGCAATAATATGACATGTTTTTGATACAACCAAGCAGATAATAGGGAATATTAACTAATCGACCATGCCTCAAATGATTCATTAAAACGAAGTCGTGTTGATAGACTACCTGGTAACGCCCTTCGCATGTCAAATAGTGCTTGATGAATTCAGCTACTGTTGGCCATGGTCGAGGTAATGAATGCAGACTTATACCGCGGCCTTTAAGTTCAACCGGTTCCTCTGGAAGAAGAAAATATTGCTGTGCATTTAAAATAACTTGCTTCCTACTGAACCAGCGAGCCCCTATAACCGGAAAACCTGAAACTTGTGCTATATCTTCCTCTGTGACTGAAATTCGGACCCCTTGAACCACTGAATAATTCCCCTGAAGATTCTGTGCGAACTCTAAAACTTGCTGCTGATCAAATTCTCCTAACCTTTCGAAGTATGTTGTCCATCCTGCTTGTTGAAAAATTTGGTAGGCCTCCGGGAACAATTCGAGAAGAGTTATTGAACCAGGCTCGTGTCTGATAGTCGACCCTCCCATAGCTACTAGCTTGAGTCACATGCAGAGGCGCAGAGAACAGAAACACATGCTTTGGTCAAGCTAATTGTTGCAACAGAGGATATGGAGTCTCAATGACGGCGGAGATAATTGATATGAAAAGTGACGGAGGATTGGATGGTTTGGAATGATGATTCAGTTTTCGAAATCCCCCCCCCCTACGTATGGTGCAATAATGTTTAAGTGTGCGGAGATTGCAATCATTATGAGCGAGATCCTCTCTTTAAAATATTATTTAACTGCATTACATAAAAACCACATACCTTATATTTTTACCTTTGTCTTTAAAATTCGAAGTATAGAGTGCTTCATAATGGCTTGATATTAATGGAAGAATCTGTAGATTTCTCTGAAATGTAGAACAGGAGCATATCAGGATCTGCTCAGTACTGAATAATATTCACCCAAAGGATCTGAAGAGTAAAAGTGGAGAACTGAAAAGCTTGTATAGCAGAGGAAAGAAATGATGTTTTAATGATGAAAAGATAAATGACAGGTTGCTGAAACAAGTGTTTTAGCAACGGAAAAAATGAATGACATGTTGCTGAAACTGGTGTTTCAGCAAAGGGGAAAATCAGGAAAATGGGATATAATGACTTGGGTTTAAAACAAGTGGGGGAAGTATTTGATAAGGGATAATTTCAGCAGTAAGGAATGGGAAATACTAGCTGAAGGATGATATTTCAGGAATGGTAGAAGTGGGAAAAATGGGAAAAAGGGAAATAATGTAGAAATGGGATAAAAGGGATATTGCTAGGAAATGGGTTGAAATGAAGGGAACAAGCTTCTATGATTGAAGCTTCAGATCTTCTTGTGATGAATCTGTCCTCCTTAATGAGCTTTTCCAGAATCTGCAAAATTCAATTGTAATATGCCAACCCTTGACAGGGATTATTAGTTTTAAATCTAATCTAATACTAAAAATACAGTGCAGAAAATTAAATGTTGTGAGGAGCAGAAGACTCCCCTAGAAAAAGATAATGTGTATCAGTCATGCAAGCAGTCTTGAAATCCTCTTTAGAAACAGGGCGCTGGTACAAATGAAGCCTATGACCATTGACTAGTAGAGGTGTTTTAGAATCATCAATTGTTAGAAGTCTTACTATTCCATTAGGAAAAACAACATCTACTTCATATGGTCCAAGCCAACGTGTACGTAGCTTACCCTGAAAATTTTCAAACCAAGAGTCATACAATAAGGCCCAATTACCTTTTTGGAACTGCTTGTGTTTGATAATTTTATCATGCCACTTCATTCTTTGTTGTTGAATCATGGTTGTTTGATGAATGGCATCTAATCTCTTTTCATCCAATTCAAGAAGCTGCTGCAACCTAGCTGTCTGCACATCAGTCAAATCAAGATTAACAACTAAAGCAGTTCTTAGAGTTTTAATTTCAAATTCCACAGGAAAAACAACATTTTTACCATAAACCAATTCATAGGGAGAAAAACTTGTAGTGTTTCTCCAAGTAGTTCTGTAAGCCCATAGTGCTTCAGGGAGCCTTTGAGACCAATCCTTCTGGTTATCCTTCACTGTTTTAGTTAGAATGGCTTCTAATACTTTATTTGTGCTTTCCACCTGCCCATTGGCCTGGGAGTGGTATGGTGTAGTCATTCTATGATGAATATGATATTTCTGAAGGGTAGACTTAAAACCATGAGAATTGAATGGAGGTCCTCCATCTGTAACTAGCTCTCTAGGAATTCCAAATCTAGTGAAGATTTCTTCAAATAAGAAAGCTAGGATAGCCTCTTCATTGGCTCTAATAAGTGCTTTGGCCTCCACCCATTTAGTCATATAGTCTGTAGAGACTAATATATAAGTTCTTTGATTGGATGGAGGATTAATGGGTCCTATAAAATCCAAGGCCCATCTTTCAAATGGTT
Source organism: Pinus albicaulis (assembly GCA_034641835.2). Classification (NCBI taxonomy): domain Eukaryota; kingdom Viridiplantae; phylum Streptophyta; class Pinopsida; order Pinales; family Pinaceae; genus Pinus; species Pinus albicaulis. The sequence goes on from CM076582.1 coordinate 243,100,785, forward strand.
CAGAAACTACCTGGGGGTTTAATGGCATTTGATCTCTATGATTGGGTTGACCCATTCTCTGGCAGTTGTCACAAGCCCTCACATATTTCTTTGCATCCTTAAATAATGAGGGCCAATAGTAACCCATCCTCAAAATTTTGTGTGCTGTTCTTTTATCAGCAAAATTCCCTCCACAAGGGCCATCATGACAAGCTTTCAGTATGTCATACACTTCATCTTCCCTAATGCATCTTCGGATTTCCTGATCAAGCCCTGTGTAGAAAAGACACCCACTTATCCAGCTATACCTAGCACTTTGTTGAACAATTCTTCTCTTTTCTCTGTATGACAGGTGTGATGGTAATTTTCCTGCAACCAAATAATTAGCAATATCTGCATACCATGGAGAGTGAGCAGAAACTGCAAACAAATACTCATCAGGAAAAGAAACATCTACTGGAATATCATTATCAGTTTTTAACCGTGAAAGGAAATCAGCCACCACATTTTCTTTACTAGGCCGATCTACAATTGTGATATCAAATTCCTGCAGTAATAATAGCCATCTGGTAACTCTAGCATTTGTGACAGATTTTTTCATTAAATACTTAATAGCTGAGTGATCAGTGTGGACAAAAGTAGAATAACCAGTGATATAATGTCGAAATTTATTAATGGCATAAATTACTGCAAGAAACTCCTTTTCGGTAACTGTATAATTAAGCTCAGCAGGGGTCATATTCTTACTAATGAAGTAGATAGCATAAGGAAGATGATTCACCTCTTGTCCCAAGACAGCTCCAATTGCAGTGTCTGAAGCATCAGAAGATATATGAAAAGGGAGGGCCCAATCAGGCCCCCTCAAAATAGGAGCAGTAGACAACTGATGCTTGAGTTCTTCAAAAGCTTTCTGACAAGAATTAGTCCATTTAAATTCAACATTTTTCATAAGCAACACAAATAATGGAGAAGCTATCTTAGAAAAATCTTTAATAAATCTTCTGTAGTATCCAGCATGTCCTAGAAAACTTCTCACATCAATTTGTGTTTTAGGAACAGAAAGATTCTAAATGACCAATATTTTAGATGGATCTACCTGAATACCTTGAGATGAAATAAAATGTCCAAGCACCACTCCTTCACTCATCATCATATGACATTTTTCAGTACTTAGGGAGAGGTGAGCTTGTATACATCGTTTAAGTACCTTCTCAAGATTTTGTAATGCATCTTCAAAAGACACACCATAAGGAGTAAAATCATCCATAAATATTTCCATAGAATCATTCAGCATATCAGAAAATATTCCTATAACAGCTCTTTGAAAAGTTGCTGGTGCATTACATAGCCCAAATGGAAGAACTCTATAAGCAAAAATTCCCCAAGGGCTAGTGAAAGTGGTCTTGTCTTGGTCTTGGGGTGCAATTCTAATCTGATTATACCCACTGAATCCATCTAGAAAAGAAAATAATTTCTTCCCTGCCAGACTATCCAACACCTGATCAATGAAAGGTAAAGGAAAGTGATCCTTTTGAGTAGCTTTGTTCAAGGCTCTGTAATCAACACATACTCTCCATTTCCCGTTTTTCTTAGGGACAATTACCAATAGGGAAATCCATTCACTGTCAGATATGGGGTATATAAATCCTGCATTAAGCAATTTCTGAAGTTCTTCTTTAACAATTTCTCGTAAATTAGGGTTCATTCGTCTTTGGGGTTGACAGACTGGTCGGCATCCCTCTTTAATGTAAATTCGATGAGTACATAGTTTAGAAGAGATCCCTTTCATATCTGTGTAATCCCATGCAAATGCTTCCTTATTTTCATGTAATAACTTCATTAACTGCTGTGTTTCAGCAACTGTTAGATCAGGATTTATGTTTAATGTCTTGCCAGGTTCAATTTCAACTATTATACTTTTAGATGAGATGGTGGTTAATGTCTGAGATAAGTCTTCAGATTCAATCTTTTCTTGGGTATCTGTTTCAAAAATTGCAGTCAATTGATTGTGTGTTTCAGCAATTACGGAGGAAGGTTCACAAATAAAATTATTAATTATTTCATCCTCTGTATTGTCTTTAAGAGTTAAGGCTTGTCCAATAGTTAGAATGGGCTGAATAGCATTATCATCACAATCCATCCACATAGAATCTTCATTATTAATTATGGGTGTAGCATGAGGATAAAGAGTAAGTTGTTTGGTTTCATAACCATTAGAAATTGTCATTGAACCAGATCTGCAACTAATAAAGGCATCAGCTGTGGCCAACCATGGCCTCCCCAGAATTAAAGGATGTCCCCCCAGCTTTGTTTTAGTTTGCAATACAACAAAATCAGCTGGGTAATTCCAGGATTCAACTGAGATAAGTATATCTTCAACAACTCCTTCCGGTTTAATTGTAGAACGGTCAGCCAATTCTAGAATAGTAGGTGTATCTCTGATTGTGTTATTCAGCTGTAACAACTGTGAAGTTTCAAGAGTCATTATGTTAATTGCAGCACCTAAATCTACCATAACTTGAGGAATCATTGTTTTACCAATTTGAACTGTCACGGTAGGATGGCCGGGGTCACCATATTTCACGGGAGGGGTTTTTCCGGACATTAATGCAGATAAATCACCCATCACATGTACTGTAAGGGGATCTTTAGTTTTCCTACCAGGTTTCTTAACACAAATATCCCTTATTGTTCTGGCATAAATTGGTACATCTCTTAATGCTTGTAAAAGTGGAATTTTAACATACAAGTTTTGCAATTCCCCTAAAAGATTAAAAGCAGGTGTTTCAGGCATTCTAGTTAAAACCAAACGCTCGGGGAATGGTGGTTCTGTTATTTCAATACCCTTGTTAGAGGGTGGTTGTGCTTTCTTATGTTTCTCAGTTTCCTCTTTATCAGAATCAGAAGAAGTTATATCATCAATAATAGGCTCTAATATTTTCCCGGATCTTAAATGAATATCATTACATTGCATAGTAGGAAATATAGACTGATTCTGAATATCAATGACTTGCACAACTTTATTATTGGGGTTGGGATTTGGTTGCACAGGTAGCTGGGGTCTCATTTGGTTATTTGGCGGAGCATTTGATGGCAGAGGAAGTGGTTGTTGGAATTGAGGCAATTGATTTGGATACGGGAGTTATTGGCTTCTCCAATTTGAATTCCAAGGGTTAAAAGAAGATGGCTGCTGTGGAGGCCAAGGAGTCCACATTGTAGGATCAACAAAGGGATGGTTTGATTGTTGCATGGGTGGGAAATTCATTTGATTAAAGGGTGGGTATTGCATTTGATTAAAGGGAGGGTAATTTTTTTGACCGAAAGCAGAATAATTATTCCAACGATTAAATGGCATACTAGAGTTCATACCTTGTCCTTTTGGTTGCCATTGTCTTCTTTGAGTTAGCAAGTAAACTGCTTCAGCTTCTTCTTCCGTTGGCTGCAATGCTGCCTTTATTCCTGGTAGAGATGGACATTTTTTTGTTTCATGATCTTTCTCACAAAGGGTGCAGATTGGTATTTTGTCCAATGGGCACTCCCTTAGTGGATGTTTGTCTCTGCACTTCGGGCAAAAGACAGCCAGAGTTGCTTCTGCTTCAGCCTGCTTCTTTTTAACCTGCAAAGTGTCAATTTGTGAAGCAAAAGAACTTAACATCTCAGTTTTAAATTCTTCAAGTAAATTACCTATTTTAGCTCTTGTTGCTCCCCCACTGGCTGATTTCTGCACTCTTGAATAGGTGGGATCTCTATTACTTACTTTGTTCCTTGCAGCTCCCCTTGAACACCTCTTACAAAGTTCAACAATCTCATCATATGATTCTTTAGATATATCTCCCTTGCCAAGCATGTTTAACATGTCTAAACAATCATCCCTTAACCCTCTAAGTAATATTGTTTTACGAATTTCCTTACTTATATTCGGATGATCAGATCTCTGTATATTATACTGTAGCCTTTCTACGTAGTCCTCCAGATTCTCGTCCGGCTTTTGTGCCATATTGAATAGTTCATCCTTCTTTTCTCTCGTCCGACAGTAGTCTTGATATTTAAGCAGAAATTTTTGTTTCATCTGTTCCCATGTTGTGATTACCTGACTCCCAAGACTCATGAACTATCTTAAGGCATTTCCTTTTAATGTTGCTGGAAACAGTTTCAAATTTTGAGCATTAGTAACATAATCATAACTTCTACATAATATATCAAATTCAAAAATAAATTCATCCGGATCTTCAGAGGATAGACCATGGAAGTTAGGTAAAGATGACAATGGAATGTTCTTCATAGGAGTTGTTCCTCTAGGGAGATCACTGATAGGAAATCCCAAGGTAGAGAGAGAATTTTCATCCTTTCCTTCTCCTTCAGGATCTACACGTCCTCCACCAAAGAAGTCTTCGTTGTTTCCTTCCATTGGTTGTTCTCCTACTGCACTTGCTCGATCGTCAAGATCTTCTACTGGCTCCTCAATGTTTTCCACTGGTCGTCCAACACTCTCTATTATTTCCTCAACGTGCTCTGCTGATTTGCTTGATTTGCTAGCACTTTCTTCTGACTCTCCAGCACTGACTGCTGGTTCTTTAATCACCGACTCCTCTATGTTTTCAGGGCCCACAACTTCCTCTTTTTTGTAATCTGATTGAGGGTAGTGCTGAAGTTTTGGTCTTCGAGAACTTAATCTCTGTGATGATTCAGCCTTTGATACAATCTCGTCAATGAAAGTCTTTCTTCCTCCCCTTCCTTTGCCTTTGCCACCTGTGGGATTAGTTTTCTTCTGGGTTCCGCGTCCTCTCATACAATCTGCACATCTAGAAATAAAATATTAATGCTTTTGAAATCTATAATTTCCTTCCCCGGCAACGGCGCCAAAATGTTGGTCGCTTTAATTGTTTTAACAATTCAAGCTCCACATAAATTGTCAACCCGAGGAAGTCTGTTTATTCCAAAGACAATAACGCACTGGATATGCTCAATTCCAAAAGCAAAAACAATGTTGTAGTAAAAAGCCACACAATTATTAATCATACAAATCTAATTATTCACACTCTGTTTAATCAAAGCTGAAGTTACTTATGTTATAGTAGAAGTAATTCCTCTATTGCAGTAAATAAAAGGAAATCATTCTGCAGGAAAGGAAACCAATCAACCATAATAGGGAACAGGACCCTATTCCCTTAAATAGGAACTTCAGCACCTGCTGCCTGACACTAATCACTCTGTAGAAAAGATAAACTCAAGAGAACAGGACCCTATTCCCATGAACAGGAACCTTCAGCACCTGTCTCCTGTTTCTAATCACACTGCAGGAAAAAGAAAGGCAATCAATGGGAATAGGACCCTATTCCTTTGTACAGGAATCTTCAGCACCTGCTTCCTAGCATCAATCATACATTCAAACAAATAACAGAAATAGATCCCTTAACTTCTTAAGATTGAATGTACTAAACACATGCAGCGTTAAAGGAAACAAAATGCTCAATAAACTACAGAACTGTGTAACTGGTGTTTCAGCAAACAGAATTAAAGTAAAGTGTGAATATCATAAAGAAATCTAACAAACTACAGGAACAGTCGGGCGAATCTTGTGAGGAAGGTGGGCCCTTTCCTTCTCACAAGATTCCCCAGGAAAAGGATTAAATTGAAGCGCTCAAAAGGAACTTTTATTCATCTGTCAAAAGAAATGATACATTACAAATGGAGTCTAGCTCCTGTCCTCTCAAACACAATGTTCTCCTGTAGTTTTCGAACTCCCTTCTAATGATGATGTCTCCTCTTTTTAAAGAGGAGACATCTCTTACAATTACATTAGAGCAAATCTATATTTATCCCAAATCTGTTCTTCTTTCTTAAAACAGGGCTATTCCATTCTTCCATAAAAAGATATCGTTACAACAGATACAAAAAGAGTACTATCTTCAGAATAATCCGTGTAACCACGTCTTCATGTTGTTGCCATTGTTCCACAAAATACTCTTCCAGAATCGCAAATTACGAATAGTGGCGGAATTTGCGTGCCTGCTGGCTGTTTCAGCAACGGAGTCGACTGTTTCAGCAACGAAGTTTGACTGTTTCATCAACGGCCGATTGTTCCAGCACAACACATAATTTATCTGCGATCTTTTAGACTTATGTTAGCAACAATCTACTTTGATTAATGATGAAATATAAGAGTAATATGGAATTATATGTAAACAGATTAAATATATAGTAAAGAAGAGGATTTTATATACCTTTGGATAAAGTGAATGAAAATGATGATGGAATCCTTTTTAAACATGGTTATAAAGGTAAGGTGGTGTCAAAATATATAGTAAAAATGGTACATAGTGAGGTCCTAACATGGACCTATGATCACAAGACCACATATTACTTTATCAGCATGTTTGTGACCATATTGGGGTATTGCACTTTGGTTTTAACTCTTTGTTTAAAAACATGTATTTATGCATACTTCTGTGTTTTAAGTCTCTTTCGAAGAGAGAAGTTTAAACGATGGTTCTACTTACAACATATCATAATCTCGTAACTAATGTTTACCACCATATATGATTATATGTTACTCTTTATAGTGGCACGATAAATGTTGGAGGCTTAACATGATTATTTTTATATATTTTAATACCTTAGCATACAGATTCCATGTGGGATATTTAATCGAAATCGTTATAGGTTATTCGATGAAAATGGTGTATATTCCTTCTTCCACGTGCTTATTTATTATAACGACAACAAGGTTTAGTCAAACGGATGCAAGAGCATCCCACCTCTAAGTCAAACTCTATTTTGGCAAGATCTAGGGGTTTTCATTTACCAAGGGTGCTGATTCCTTAATTGATTGTAATTATTTAATTATTTGTATGAAATTATTTAATTATTTGTATGATTTCATGATAAATGTATATAAGAATTGAAAATGAGGAATATTGTAATTGGGTCTCTTCTAAATGAGAGATCTCGACAAGTATCTAGGAGAGTTAGAGATATTGTAGGGTATTTATATCTTTAGAAATATTTGTGGATCTAGAATCCTAGAATAGGGATTTGTTGAAATAGTTGTGGATATGAACCTAAATTTGTTTCACTATCTTATTTTATATAAAATGATGTAATCATAGATAATGGTGTTGTGATATAGAGGGATAGAAGAGAGAGTATCAAGAGGAATTTTGAGGGCCAAGTAAGGCCACAAGGTCGAGAGGGCTTCATTTGTAAATCCAACTCAAAGGGCCTTTGTAATTCTTATGTGTGTATATTAAGAGAAAAATATTCAGTTTTAATAAATTATGTTATTGTGTGATTGTCTTAGATTAGATATGTTGTATATGCAAATCAAGGCCAAGATGGATCTATGTATATAATGTACATGTTGCAGAGAATCAGAGTGTGCAATAGAGAAGCTGAGAGAAAACAATATTAGCATTGGACTGGTTCAAGTCCAGTACCTAAGTGGGAAATACAAGTTTGTGGAAGAGTTAAAATGGCCACAGAGGCTAAATTTAGAAAAGAAAGGAGCATGCGCAAGATTAAAAGGGACTTTGTAGAGGCGATGGGGAGAGAGAGTCACATAGAGGAAAGCTAGAAGAACAAAAGAAGTATGCAGTGAGGAACTATAGAAGCGAGCCATAAAGGAAATTCCAGATCAAACCCATATCATAGTAGCGCAGTGGAAGTAGTACATAAGAGAACACAATGGAAAATTAATACTTAGTCATTTTTTCCATATTTTGAGAAACTCGTCAGTTGAAAAAGGATGGGTAATAAATTTTCATTAATATACAATGTGAGGAGATAGAACCTAATGGTGTCGAGTTGGAGGCTTTATCCCAGAAGGATAACAGGACAATTTCTTGACAACATCAGGCCAAAGGTTTTATACTTGATGGTTTTTCTAAGTTTTATTAACCATCAAGCATGTTACCCTAAGCAGGCTCATGTGGCCTCGACAAGATAGATATTTAACTGGAACCTGCCCAAAAGTTACAACCCGACGAATTTTTAACTCCCTTTAACTATCAAGTCAGGCTATTGTGAGCAGGAAAACATGGCATGTGGGCTATGTGAATGACAATAAGAGGAAGACAAGTGGATTCGGGTCATACATGTGGTTACATCATCCCAAAAGGGAAATCTTAGTGGAAAAGTTGAGATGAGGAAGGTCAAGTTCATATGGCTCCAGGCCGACATATAAAACAATCGCGTGGAAAAGTGAGGAACGAGCAATTATAGGAAACATAAAGGTGGGGCTATTTTATTTCTGAGTAGTCACAATGGATAAAGGTTGGGAACAAATTATAAAAGGGATAGGATCCAGGTTATATAAGAAGGTCAAATGAAATTCCTTTCCTTGCACCACATTACCAATTTTTTTTTTGTAGCTCCAATGATTATTACAAATGTAAGGGGCTTACAGAATAGTTCCTCTCCCATGCGCTGGTGAATTAAGAAAGTTGAGGCTATTGGTATCACCAAAAATTGGTCATCTAACCATTTAAAATTATATGGATAAAAGTACACCATTAAAGATCACTTTTACCATAGTAAAATTGTTTTCAATATAAGAAATAATTTAATAAACCATATTTTATTAAGTTATTTCTCATTAAAACAAGAAACCCCATAAGGAATAATTAAATAAATCCTTATTTATTTGATTTTCCTCAAGGAATAATTAATTAAAACATTGTTTAATTATATTCATGGTCATATTTAACCCAATTATGAGAAATAATTAGATAAATCATTATTTTTCTTATTTTTCTCTAGGAATAATTAATTAAATCATTATTTATTTATTATTCATTGTTAAACTAGATTAAATCACCTAGGAATAATTAAAAAAATCATTATCTGTTTATTATTCTTTAACTACATTCTTAAAATGATAAATAAATCATTTATTTGCTTATTATTTGTAAATAAAGGTATTTAACCAATTTAAATATTTTTCCCTCCAACAAAATACAATAAAATATTCCAAGCGGTTAGATCTAGATCTTGGTTAATAATATTTTATTATTTTCCGCTTATCGAGGATAACTCAATATTTTGTTATAAATAGGAGGGTTTTTCCATTATTTCTTCACTTTGATCATTCTCATTGTCACTGTTATTTTATTTTGTCATTTAATCTCCCACTTGAGTTCAAAACTTGCTTTGGGTTTTCTACAACATTGAGAGGGAGAGAAACTTCTAAAGCTAAAGCATTGAGGACAACCAAGAACCCATCCCATTAAGGGGGAAGGTAACATTTACTTATTTCCTTCACGAGGTGTTACATAATACAAAAAATCATTCTTTAATCTTGTATTTTCTGTTGGATACTTGGAGTTAAATTTGCAGCAGTTATTATTTCTTTTTACTGTTTAGCTTCTTTTACTACATAGATCTGGGTTTTTGCATGATTTTTTTTAACTCTCTATTGCAGATCTATGTAGTAAAAGTAGCTAAACAGTAAAAAGAGCAGGTTTCCATATAAAGAAAGGAAGAAAAAAAATTACAAAAGTTGTAACAAAATATTTTATAGCAAGAATGTTATAAGGGGACTTAAGCTAGATACTGAAGCAAGGGGAAAAGTGGAAGTTCTTGGAAGAAAATAAGGAAGAAAGTGTTAAGAATTGCAAAAACCTAGATCAAGGAGTACTCCTTTGGTTCCAGAAGAGAGGACCAGGAAGGTGCCACAAGGCGAAGCGCAGAGGAGAAGAATCTTGGTTAAGTATCGTGTGGAAAGAAGAGGAGAAAATTGCTATTGTAAAGTTTGGTTGCAGCTCATAGTGGGCATGGAGAAGCTCACAGAAGAAAGGTAAATGAAGACAATTGCAGATAGTAAAAGAGGAAGTCCAAAACAAAGCCACGAAAACAAGAAAAAACACACTATAACAAAGGCTACAAGGAAAAATAAGATTGAGAAATAAAGAGAGAAATATTTTGTTGAGATGAAAGTGGAACTCAGTGAAATGAAGTAGTGGTTACAAGAGAAAACAAAGTTGTGGCAAAAAGAATTGTTAACGAAATTGAGGAAAGGAATTTATGTGGAGAAAAGAGTAAGGTAGCCTATCATAGAATTGTTTATCAAGAATTTAATGTAGGAATTAGAGAAAGAAGAGTCACTAAGAGAAGCTAGGTGTAGAGTGAAAATTATAATTATTGACTTTGAAATTTAATATTTTGCATAAAAAAAATATAAAATGTCATTAATAAACGTGTTGTGGGGAATTTTGTGTTTCTTTATACTTACTTCATAAAAATAAATTATATGTGTGTGTGTGGAAGGAGTGGGGGCATAATTTTTGAAAATAAAAATAATATAAATTTATTTTAAACACAAGCTTACTAAATATTAAAAATATTGGAAAGCAATTTTTTATTCAAATGTAATATACGGTATCTAATTAAATAAAATGATTACCGAATTTACATTATTTTATTTTTAAAATATCCTATAAATAAATATTTAAAATTAATGTATATTATTATTAAAAATAGTTATAATATATACATAAATAATATAAAATAAATATATTGATTTATATATGAGTTGCAATTTTTTGCTATGTATCCTAGTGTGCATTTCTTAGCCCATCACGCTCTACCACATTCCTCTCTTCATCGAAGATGGATTAGGTTTCAAGAGGGCCCTTGTCTCCCCCTTTAGCACCCCCTCCATACATTGCAACATTCAATGCCCTTGTTGTTGAAAGGTCATGTTTATATTACACCAAATACTCAAAATTTGTGAAAACGTTCAATGACATTCCAAAGGTGGAGGTTCACATCTCTCAATCTAAATCGATGGCATTGAAGCTCGTAGATAGAGGGATTATTTCTTATATTATGGGTCGATGTCCCTCCGTGAGATTCCTTTGAGCATAGATGAGTAAGAATGAGATACCCAAGATTAACAATAAGGTTTTAGTATCATTATGTGGATGAGGGTTTTACACCTTCCTATTCAAATACAAAATAGATCAAGGTTTCATCTTTAGGAATGGTTCATACTTCATGGGGACCTAAGGGTTATATTTGAACCACAACATACCAAGTTTTAATCCTAAATATGTTTTTTCATCTGCAGTCTCGATATGGGTAAAGGTTCACTTCTTCCCACTAATTGCTAGAAAAAGAAAAATTTTAGGAGTATAGGAAATTTCCTTGGAAAATACATTAACCCGACCAAGACAAGAGAGGGATTGTAAGCTTGCACTAGCATATGTGTGGAGATCGACCTAGAAAACAATTTATTTGCACCAATAAATCTAAACCTATACAATTGGTCTCACATGTAGGAATTTTATTATGATCAACTTCCATTTAAATGCAAGGTTTTCCTTGAAGATGGCCATTTTGCAAGAAATTGCAAGAATAAGATAGAAAAGAAACTAAAACAACCTAATGATGGATAAAAATGGTAGCAACAAAAAAGGAGAAGATACCCCACAAGGAAGAATAACCAAGATCCTCTTCAAGCAACCACAAGGAAGAAAGGAAAGGGTGCATGTGTCCAAAAAAGTAAGGCTTAGTTCCTAGAGAGAGAAAATATGCATGTAATAACAAGATATCCCTAGATCCAAAAAATAACTTTGATATCTTGAATTAGTTGTTATAACAAGGGGAAATTGCAACTACTACAATGATAATGGAGAAGGCCACAAGCCTCGCTAACTCCTCTTATGTTGTAGCACCAGAAGGGATGCCTCCCAGAGAAGAGGCCCTGTTGGGGATGAAAGGGGAGGCTTTATTTTAAGAAGAATAATATTTCCACTCCCCTAGGGCCTTCAAGGCCTAGGGAATAGGGTTATCAACAATCTCTGCAGATGAAAAAATGGATATGCACAGGGAAAAGGAAATAGATTTTTCACAAAGAATAACAAGGAGAAATAAATATCGGTGGCTTTGGAATGGAAAAAATTTTAAATGAAAGGAAATGGGGACCTATATGATAATTTATCCATCAAAAATAATCACTAGACAAGTGGCCTTGGCCTCCATTCTAAAGCGAAAAAATCACATAATAAATAATGAAATTCCTCTCCTAGAATTGCAAGGTGTTGGGCTCCAATAAATGGATCTCCAAAGTTAAATAGAAAAAAAAAAATATCCAACCATCCTCTTGCTTTAGGAGACAATTTTTTGGGAATGTGGGTCCCTCAAAAAAATTTCGAAACTATGGAATAATTATGAGCTTAGAGTGATTAGATCATGTGGGGCTTCTAGGGGGATCTATTTGATTTGGTGTATCTTTGTTTTAAAGATCATTAACTTGCATTCAATGCCTCATTGGTTGGTGGTTCTCTTAATCCATGTCTCATAAAACAAGGTTTGTAATGTTGTTAATGTATATCTGCATGTTCAATATATAGAAAAAATCAATTTTTGGGCATCTCTCTCATGCCTCAGAGACTCTCCTTGGAGTCAAGATTGTATTATGGAAGGGGATTTTAATACAACCCTCCATCCTTAGGAAAATAATAGGCTCCCCCATTCAATATCATCTTCAAGAAATTTTAAACGATATGATTACTTTGTTGGATCGAATTGATATCAGGCCCATTACAAACAAATTTATATGGAATAATCAAAGATCTGGATAGTGGAATGTTGTAGTCCACCGAGAAAAAATTTTAGTGTCTTGCTCCTTTTTATCTCAAGAATTCCATGTCTCCTCTTAAATTCTTCCATAGGATAGTTTATATAATTAGCCAATTTCTCTTATCGAAGTGTCATAAACAACTGACTATGGGCCATTGTAATTATACTTCTCTCCTCTTTGGATCCAAAGGGAAGGTTTCTTAGATTTGGTAAATGTGGCATGGAGCAGACTTGAGAAATTGGCTCTCCAATTACCATCTGGGACTAAAAAAATAAATAATATGAAGTTATCCATTAAGTAGTTGATAAAAAAATTAATGAAGGCAGTAGGGCCAAAATAAACATGCATAAATAAAATCTAGAATAACACAAAATGAAAATAGAGTAGGGAGTCATCACAAAGGATCTTTTGCAATAAAAGCAAGCATAATTCTAGGCCTTCCATCATGCACTAATATTAGAATACGAAGAATGGCATCTCAAGTCCTATTGCTTATGGCTATTTTTTGGAGACCACAACACCAAGTTCTTCCATAATCAAGCTAAGGCACACATTTGGATGAATAACATTAAATATATTAGCATGCATGGAGTGTATATCGAGGACTTCAAGATGATCCAAACATAATTTGTTCATTGTTTCAATTCACTATAATATGGCCCCAGCTTGTACCCACTTCGAAGTTTGTTTAGTGTATGTTAGATAAAATTGAAAAATAGGTGTCTGAATATGAAAATTTGGAGTTAATTTGAAGCATTATAGAAGAGGATATATGAAAATTAGTATTTTCTTTAAGCCCAGAAAAAGCTCCAAGTCCGAATGGGTTTTTGGCTCACTTCTATCAGTATTATTGAGATGTCATTAGGTTTTATTTCATTCATATAGTGGATTACATATTCAATCGTGACTATATGGGAGGAGGGATTAATTCATCCTTCATTTCCTTGATTCTCAAAGAATTTAGTCTTTCCTCCTTCGCCACGTATAGATCGATCTCTTTATGCAATGTTTCATATATGATAATTTCTAAGATTTTAGAACAACACATAAGGCCTCTTCTTCCCAATCTCCTCTTTTAGAATCAATGGGGATTCGTGGTCCATAGACACATAATAGATAATATTGTCTTGGTCCAGGAAGTAGTACATTCGAGTAGTGTAAGGAAGGATAAAGTTATGCTCATCAAAATTGATATGTAAAATTCATTCGACCATGTTAATTAGGAATTTTTATTAAAACTGCTACCTTAATTTGTCTTCAATGGGAAATTTATAAATTGGTGTTTGCATTATGGATAATGTTTTTTCATTGATGGAAACATATTTGAAAAAGATATACTTCATGTTAATATATGATGGTTATGGAACTAATCCAGATAACAGGTTTTATGGTACAAGCATTATAGAAGATATGGAAAATTGATGAAGGAGCATCTTGACTTAGCCAACAATGTGAATGGATTTTCACATGTTGTGGCTAATGTGAGAAAAATTCATTTCTTAAGTGGACAAAGAAAAGTTACCGAGAAGGTTGGATCTCTTGAATCTTCATTTATTTTATAACAAGTCATATAGTTGTAGTATGATTAGAATAGGAAATGAGTGTTATCATAGGTGTGTGTTAAAGCTTTAGAATAGGTATTAGGATGATAAGAATAGAGATAGAGTTGTTACATTGGTAAATTTAATCCATCAAATAAGGGAACATAAATGTAAGCGAGGGTTTGAGATAATAGATATATATTGGGTTTTGAAGACAGAGAGAGGGAGGTCAAAAATTGATGTAATTAGTCCAAAGAGGACGAGACCCTGTGGTTTCATTTTGTATAGAATTGGATTGAAGTATGTTGTGGAAACCTGTGTTTCTGAGTGTTATAGTTTATTGAAATTATTGGGAATCTATTTTTATATACGCTGGGACTGTGTTTTTATTTGCTGTATTTAAGATTGTGTTAAATAGTGAGGAATTATAATTTTTTTGCAGTAACATCTATGATTCATTACTAAGAGATCGTATTTTAATTTTTTTGTGGATGATTTATGAAAAAAATCAAACAGTGTATGATCAAACCCTTATCCCACACCAAAATTAGTGAATAAAAGAAAAGTGGTTTTGGAAAAACCCCGAACGGTGTTTCACACGACTTTTGAGTTATTAGTGGTATTTTTCGATTTCACGCGATGTGTCCCAAAAACTAACACATGGATGTTAAAAACCACTTATATCGCGTGCCTTCAAAATGTTAAAGGTCGGGTGAATTTAAAGTGTGATCAGCATCAGGTCGGATGGTGAAAGGATATAGAGTGCGACAACCATTAGGTTTGAGGAAGTTCGAATGGCAGGGTTCTAGAATGGTCAAAGGTTGACCAATTTATTGATTGGCTCCCATATTTAATAAAGTGATGTTGATTTGGTTTTTATATAAATGTATTTCGAATGAAGAGTTAAAAACATATAAGGATTCGATGAAAGTATGTCTTTATATAGTTTGATTGAACCGTTTAATACTTTTTCTCAGGTGTTAAAGAGTAAGGAAATGAGAATGTATTATTTAACAAAAAATTGTTGAGTTTTCTGGCATCATTTGGTATCAGAGCTCAGATTGCAGATTGAGATTGTAGATTGTGTTGTTTTACAAAATGCCACCAAGAAGAGGCATATGAATAGGCCAGGGACAACCTGCAGCCAATGAAATTTTCCTGGAAGAGGTACAACATCTTCGAACACGGATGGAAGCTATGGAAATAGCCCAGAGACGAGCACCTGATGAAGGAGGCGCCAATGATGCTAAGGAATCATCGGAAGAAGAAGAGGAACAAGACAATGAAGTAGCTAAAGTGTTAAAGATGTTGGTGAAGGCAACTGGAAGACCAAAGGTGGATATACCTATGTACGAGGGGAATCTCAATGTAGAAGCATTAATGGACTAGATTAGTTCATTAGATACATATTTTGACCTTGAAGAAGTTGAAGACAAAATAAAAGTGAATATTGCAACCACCAGATTAAAAAGGCCATGCAGCTATTTGGTGGGAGGAATTACAGCTATCCAGATAGAGAAAAGGAAAACCCAGGATCAAACAATGGGACAAGATGGTGAGAAAATTAAAAGGTAAATTCATGCCCAAGGATTATCAATTAAATATTTTTAAGCAATTGCAAAATTTGAAGCAAAAAGGAATGACAGTGAAAGAATATACCGAGGAGTTCTATAAACTGAATATTAGAGTTGGTCATGTAGAGGATGATGTAGAGAAAGTAGCCAGGTATATAAATGGTCTGAGGTATGATATTTAGAATGAGATCAGTTTACTAAATCTAAAGACAATTGAGGATGCTTATCAGGCAGCCTTGAAAGCAGAAGAGAAGATACATAGGAAGCAAAACCAGAAGAACTAAGGTAAGAGTTCTGTGAGAGGTATAGGAGCATTTAAACCTAGATTTCAGCACTCCCAGAATGAAGCAGGAGGCTCAAGTAGTAGACCACCACAAAGAGGAGACTCTGGTCGAGGAAGGTTTGTACCCAGAGGTAGAGGCCGAGGAAGAGAAATTCGGTGCTAGTCATGTGGTGAATGGGGGCATGGGTCATGAGACTGTCCTCATAATAAATCAACCACTCAGAGAAATGTGAATGTTGCTGAAGAAAAAGAGGAAATTCCTCAGGATATAGGGAAAGAAGAACCACCCGAAGCAGGAAAATCTTTCTTATTGAAGAGGGTGTTTCTTAAAGAAAAAAAGGAAGCAGAAGAGCCAGCTCAGAGAAAGAATCTATTCAGGACAATGTACAAGTCTTAAGGTAAGTGTTTCAAAGTGGTAATTGACAGTGGTAGTACTGACAATATTGTTTCTACAGAAATGGTAGACAAGTTGGGATTAGAAAATACAGTACACCCTACTCCATATAAGGTATCATGGTTGAAAAAAGGCCATCAGATTATTGTGACAGAACAATGTAAGGTAGAGATCCAAATAGGCACTTACAAGGAGGTTATATTATGTGATGTAATGCCAATGGATGTATGTCACATATTGTTGGGAAGACCTTGGCAGTTTGATCAGAAAGCCATACATGATGGTAGAAGAAACACTTATACACTGGAGAAGGATGGAAACAAACACACACTGCTACCACTGAAGGATGAAGCTGACAAAGGAACATTAGGAAAAAATGTTATGATGATGAGTGGAAAAGAGTTGTTGCAAGACATTGAAAAGGATGAAGAAATTCATTTTGTTGTTATAGGGAAACCTAAGGTAATTTTAACTTGCACAAATTTAGATGATTTATCTGAAGAAATCAAAACTCTATTGTTTGATTTTGCTGATATTATTGTGGATGAGTTGCCAAATGCATTACCACCAATCAAGAGTATTATTCATCACATTGATCTAATACCTACAGCAAGTTTTCCGAATAAAGTAGCATATCGATTAACCCCTCAAGAAAATGCAGAAGTTGGGAGACAAGTATATGAGTTAAAGGATAAAGGGTTGGTAAGAGAAAGCCTTGGTCCATGTGTTGTACCAACAGTACTCAGTCCAAAGAAAGGAGGATAATGGCACATGTGCACAGATTCCAAAGCCATAAATAAAATCACCATCAGGTATCATTTTCCTTTACCGCAAATGGATGATTTAATGGATTGTTTGAGTGGATCAAGATATTTTACTAAGATTGATTTGAAGAGTGGTTATCATCAGATAAGAATTAGAGAAGGGGATGAATGGAAGACTGCATTTAAAACAAACAGTGGGTTGTATGAGTGGTTAGTGATGACTTTTGGACTCACTAATGCACCTAGCACATTCATGAAATTGATAAATGAAGTATTAAAAGAATATGTAGGCAAGTTTGTAATTGTTTATCTTGATGATATTTTAATTTTTAGTCGAAGTAAAGAAGAACATCTGGAACATCTTAAATTTGTCCTAAAAACTTTCCAGAAAGAGAAACTGCTAATAAATATGAAGAAATGCAATTTTATGAAAGAAGAATTAGTCTATTTGGGGTTTTTAGTTTCTAAAGAAGGTTTGAAAATGGATCCAGAGAAAATCCAAGCAATTGTAAATTGGCCAACTCCTAGAAACATATTTGAGGTAAGAATCTTTCATGGTCTTGCAAGTTTTTATAGAAAATTTATCAGAAGTTTTAGTCAGATTTGTGCACCGATTATTGAAACAATCAAAGAGACAAATCATCCATTTAAATGGACAGAAGAAACACATCGAAATTTTAAGTTACTAAAGAAGAAAATAACAGAAAAAACCAGTTTTATCTTTGCCTAGTTTTGAAAAAGTGTTTCAAGTTGAAACTAATGCTAGTGGAGTTGCAATTGGAGCAGTTTTAAGTCAGGAATAGAGACCAATAGCATATTTCAGTGAGAAATTGAATGAAGCTAAGAAGAAATATTCCTCTTATGATAAATAATTGCATTCTATTGTACAAGCTTTAAAAAAAAGTAGACATTATCTGCTACCCAAAGAGTTTGTACTGTATTCTGATAATCATGCGTTACAGTTCATAAATAACTAGCCAAAACTGAACTGGAAGAATGTCAAGTGGGTAGATTTTTTACAGAGTTTTACCTTTTTAACTAAGCATACAAGTAGTAAGTTGAATAAGGTTGTTGATGCTTTGAGCAGGGTTAATTTTATTGTGCAAGAATTAAAAGTCGGTGTTGTGGGATTTGAAGGAATGGTTGATATGTATAAAGATGATGCAGAATTCAAATACATTTATGTGGCTATACAGATACGACAGTTCACAATAGAAGCCAATGTTTGGATTATCTTATCCAAGGAGGTTTTTTATTCAAAAGTAACAAATTGTGTATTCCTAAGTGTTCCATGAGGGAAAACATAATTAAAGAGAAGCACAGTGGAGGCTTGTCTGGACACTTTGGACAAGATAAAAAAATTTCTCAAGTAAATACTTTTTATTACTGGCCAAAGATGCAAACTAATGTTAATAAATTTGTTGAGAAGTGCAGGATTTGTTAGTATGCTAAAAGGAAAATCCAAAATATAGGATTGTATCAGCCATTACCAATACCAAACCGAACATGGGATGCAGTTAGTATGGATTTTGTTTTGGGTTGACCTAAAACTCAAATAGGAAACGATTATATTTATGTTGTGGTGGATAGGTTTCCAAAAATGGCTCATTTTGTTTCTTGTAAAAAGACTAGTGATGCAACACATATTGCTAATATGTTTTTTTCAGAAGTTGTAAGGTTACATGGCTGCCTATAAGTATTGTGTCTGACAGGGATACAAATTTTGTTGGGCATTTCTGGAAAACTCTTTCGAAGAAACTAGGTACCAACCTTAGTTTTATCTTAGCATATCACCCTAAAAAAAATGGGCAGACAGAGGTAGTAAATAGAAGCCTGAGAAACATATTGAGGAGTTTAGTGTATAAAAATCCTAAGCAGTGGGATTTAGCACTTGCTCAGGCTGAGTTTTCTTATAATGATACTCCAAATCGGAGTACTGGGATGAGTCCATTCCAAATTGTTTTTGGAATGAATCCAAGAGGTATGTATGAGCTTAGGAATTTGGGAAAGCAAGAGGTAAGAAGTGCAAAGGCTGAAGAATTTGTAGAGCATATGCAACAACTATAGGAAGATGTTAAAAATAGATTGCAGGAAAGCAGTGACAAATATAAATAGAGAGTTGATATAAAGAGGAAAGAGAAATAATTCCAAGTAAGGGATCTAGTCATGGTTTATCTAAGAAAATAAATATTTCCTGTTAAAACTTACAATAAATTAAAGATGAAGAAGATAGGACCATGTAAAATTTTGAGGAAATTTTCTTCAAATGCATATGAAATAGAATTTCCAGAAGGGATTGGAATATCACCCATTTTTAATGTTGCGGATTTGTACCCATACAAAGGAACAGAGGAAGAGCTATAATAAGATTCTACTTCAGACGAAAACCAGACTTTAAATTGGAAATACCAAATGCCAAAGAATGCCAAGAAAGAGGTAGAATTTGTTCTGGAGAAAAGAGTATCAAAAAAGACCGAAGGACAGATTTATTTTCAATATTTAGTCAAATGGAAGGGACAACCACTGGAGGATGCCAGTTGGGTAACAACAGCATACTTACAAAAGTATGAAGTAAATCCTGAAAAACTTAATAAATGATTTGTTTCTTCCCCGGGAGTCTGATGCAGGAGCATCCAGACTTAGCCAGCAATGTGAATGGATTTTCACATGTTGTGGCTAATGTGAGAAAACTCCATTTCTTAAGTGGACAAAGAAAATTTACTGAGAGGGTTGGATCTCTTGAATCTTCATTTATTTTATAATATGTCATACAGTTGTAGTATGATTAGAATAGGAAATGAGTGTTAGCATAGGTGTGCATTAAAGCTTTAGAATAGGGATTAGGATGATAAGAATAGAGATAGACTTGTTACATTCGTAAATTTAATCCATCAAAAAAGGGAACATAAATGTAAGCAAGGGTTTGAGATAATAGATATATATTGGTTTTTGAAGACAGAGAGAGGGAGGTCAAAAATTGATGTAATCAGTCCAGAGAGGACGAGACCCTGTGGTTTCATTTTGTATAGAATTGGATTGAAGTATGTTGTGAAAACCTGTGTTTCTGAGTGTTATAATTTATTGAAATTATTGGGAATCCATTTTTATATACATTGGGACTGTGTTTTTATTTGTTGCATTCAATATTGCGTTAAAGAGTGAGGAATTATAATTTTGTTGTAGTAACATCTTATGATTCATTACTGAGAGATCATATTTTAAATTTGTTGTGGATGATTTATGAAAAGAATCAAATGGTGTATGATCAACCCCTTATCCCACACCGAAATTAGTGAATAAAATAAAAGTAGTTTTGGAAAAACCTCGAACGGTTTTTCGCATAACTTTTGAGTTGTTAGTGGTATTTGTCAATTTCATACAATGTGTCCCAAAAACTGACACATGGATGTTAATAACCACTTATATCGCGTGCCTTCGAAATTTTAAAGGTCGGGTGAAGTTAGAGTGTGATCACCGTCAGATCAGATGGTGAAAGGATATAGAGTGCGACGACTGTTAGATTCAAGAAAGTTCGAATGGCGAGGTTCTAGAATGGTCAAAGGTTGACCACTTTATTGATTGGCTCCCATATTTAATAAAGTGATGTTGATTTGGTTTTTATATAAATGTATTTGGAATGAAGAGTTAAAATACATATAAGGATTCGATGAAAGTATGTGTTTATATAGTCTGATTGAACCATTTAAGACTTGTGCTCAGGTGTTAAAGAGTAAGGAAATGAGAATGTATTATTTAAGAAAACTTTGTTGAGTTTTCTGGCATAACAAAGAAATGGAAAATCAGTTACAGATGGATGAAAAATGTGAAGTTTGAGAAGTATATTATAGAAATTATATGCACTAAGCATGCATATGTCCTAGATTCACCTAATCTCACACTATTTAACTCTATGCAATATATTGAATCATTCCACTTGCTAATATTTTGCGGAAAATTAATTGCACACACATGTAAAGCATAAATAAAAATAATCGCACATAACACAATTTTTTTTAACTGGGAAAGCCTGAAGATGAAAACCCCAAATATATATTATGTATCATGGAATCATATGACAATCCTCATACAAAGCTTATCAAGCTCTTAGTACAGTACAATCTTCATACACTAATCAGGAACAATCTTGCAAATCCATGCACCGATCTCTACCTCCTGCTAGCTTGCCTCCACTGCGTAATCCCTGCTGAAGAATAGCTCTAAATGAATTCAAATTTTCTCTTTCCTTGATAGCGCAATCCTCATTGGCAACTCCAATGTGTGTATGATGCAATCAATGCATCACTATAGTCACAACAAATTGTCTATCTTGCCCTTTCACCTACCTCTCCACTGGGTCTCCACTGAAACTTCCATGCACTGTAGTTAACTGTTTTATTTTTCAGTTGATTAATGAGTTATTATTTGTAAATTAATTAACTAAGTAATTAACTCTACTCTCACTAGTGTATCATTCAGTTAGACTAGATACAACTAGCTCAATTGAGTCTAACTAAGTTAAACTGAATACAACTCCATAACTACTTCTTCCAACTGTGTCATAACTTTGCCACTTGAGTTATAACTAAGTCCTTCTTGCATTAGCTCCAGTAAACCCTTGGGAATTGTGTAATTCCCTCAGTCCACTGATTTTCCACATCTGTGCACTGAAACAAAGTGCTCAAAGAGAATACGTTGTTGTTTAGTGTCTGATTATTATTAAGAGCTAATAATAATCGACATGCATCTATTTTTAGATCAGCGATCTATAAATAGACTTCGCCCAATATTCTAAAAATATAATTTCATCTATTTTTCCAACTTGATCAACCATCCACAAATAGCATCCTGTAACTTCTGAAATATGATCATCATGTCTAAAAATAGACATAGTCTAAAAATAGACTTGCGCCAAAAATAGCCTCCGAGCCCACTTAGTGAAGGCGACTCTTTTCACTAAGCTCATCATCTTGTTGAATCTCAACACTTCCTCTCAACAAGATAGGGATTATCCTTCACCCCAATCCTACCTCTATGGTATTCGAATTTGCTCCTGGTGAGCACCTTCGTCAAAGTATCTGCATCCTGATCCTCCGTAGGAATGTATTGAAGCAACATGATCTTCCGCTGCACACAATCTCTGATATGATGATATCGGATATCAATATGTTTAGATCTATCATGAAACATAGGATTAACCGAGATTTTAATGCAACTCTGATTATCACAATGTATCACGATGGGATCTAAATGTGAACTGAACAAACCAACCAGAATCTTCCTCATCCAGATCTCCTCACATGCAACTTGACTTGCTGCCATATATTCTGCTTCTGCTGAACTGAGTGCCACGGATCTTTGTTTCCTTCTGTACCAAGAAACTCTTGGGCTTCCCACCCAATCTGCATCCGTGAAGCCATGCAACTTCACCTCATCCATTTGTTTGTACCATAAACCATACTCAGATGTGCCCCTAAGATATCTCAGGACATGCTTGCCTGCCTTCCAAAAGAGCTTGGTAGGCTTAACCATCGCTTTTGAAAGCTAGTTCACTGCATAGCATATGTTCGGTCTTGTATTGACTAAATACATGAGAAAACCCAACAATTGTCGATAAACAGTGGCATCCACTACCTCTGCCAATGTAGCATCCTCTTTCTTCCGATTTCCTGGAAGAGGAGTGTTGATAGGCTTGCAGCCTTGCATGTGAAACTTCTCCAGTATCTCTCGGGCATACTTTCCTTGAGACACAAACATTTCACCTTCCCACTACCATATTTCCAATCGAAGGAAATAATGAAGGAGGCCCAAATCCTTCATCTCATACTCCTTCACAAGATATGCCTTGCATGAGTGTATCAACTGCTCATCACCTGTTAGTATTAAATCATCAACATAAAGTACAATGATTAAAAGCTTACCCTTCACCACAATCTGGTACAGGTTTGCATCCACCTCACTCTTTGTGAAGCCAAGTCTAGTGAAATAGCTGTCGATCCGAGTGTGCCAAGCACGGGGTGCTTGTTTCAGCCCATACAGTGCTCTTTTGAGCTTGCACACACGTGACTCACTTCTGAAGATCTCAAATCCTTTAGGCTTCTCAATGTACACCTCTTCCTCAATGATCCCATTAAGGAACGTAGTCTTCACATCCATCTAATGAATGTGCCAACCCATGTGCGCTGAGAGAGAAAGGATGGTCCGTATGGAATAATATCATGTGACAATTGCAAAGGTTTCTTCATAATCAATCCCCTCAATCTGTGAGAAGCCCCGGGCAAAAAATATTGCCTTATACTTCTCGACACTCCCATTAACAGCTTGCTTTACCTTGTATATCCATCTTGATCCTACAACTAATTTTCGCACCGGCCTTGGAACAATCTCCCAAGCATTGTTTCTGACAATGGAGTCATACTCCTCCACCATGGCATCTACCCATGTGGGCTCCTGCACTTCTTCTTCTAAAGAAGATGGCTCTGTCACGATACACTTGCTCATAAGAGCCATGTATCTAGTAAATCGGTCAGGTGACTGTCTCTGTCTGTGCTGTGATGTAGGGACTCCTACATTCTGTGCCGCATCAAGCTTCAGTCTCTTAGCTTCTATGGTACGCTTTCTGCCTTGTCTGATGTTTGGTTCTGCATGAGTGGACTCCTCCACTCCATGAATCTCCTCCTATGGTTGATCCACATCTAGAGGCTCATATTTGGGAACAAGAAGTTCCTCCTCCACATGCAAGTGTAGCTCCCTCTCAAGCGACAACTTCATGGCTTTCACCTCATTGAATTTTATATCTCGTCGCACAAAAGTCATCCGATTGTCTGGAAAATACACATAATAATTATGGGGTGTTTCTGTGTGCCCCACAAATATCCCAACTTCTCCAGTCAGCTCCAGCTTCTTCCTGGCATCCTTTGTCACATGAATGTAAACAGGTGAGCCAAAAATCTTCAAATGAGAAATATTAGGCTTCTTACCAGTAAAAGCCTCTTCAAGTGTACTCATGCCAAGTACTCTATGAGGACAACGGTTTTGCACATAAACTGCAGTGTTGCATGCTTCCACCCACAAGTGCATCGGTAGGCCCTGATCATGCAACATCTCTCGTGTAGCACCCACGATCATTCTGCTCTTCCTCTCCGTGACCCCATTCTGCTATGGGTTATGAGGTGCTATGAATTCTCTTCAGAATCCTTCTTTGCTACAGAAGTCTTTGAATTTTCCTGAGATGTATTCACCACCATTATCGATACGTAGAGCTTTCACTTGCTTCCCCGACTCCTTCTCCACCAATGCCTTGAACTCACATAATTTTGAGAAATTTTCACTCTTCTTCTGCATGAATAAGATCCAGCATCTACGATAATAGTCATCAACAAATATAACATAATACCTGTGTTTTACTGTTTAAGAAACCGAGAAAGGTCCACACATTTCTGTGTGAATTCTCTCCAAGATCATCGAAGCACGGTTCTCCTTCTCATGAAAGGTGGTCTTCACAAACTTACCCATAGTACATCCCTCGCATTGATCTAACTGTGCAAGAGTACCCTTGGGAAGTCCAGTAGAAATATGCTGCAAAATCTTCAAAGTGCCATGGTGAAGATGGCCCAATCTCCTATGCCATAATTCGCCCTCATCCTGGCTCACCACTTCTTCTTCTTTACCCACCATTGTAGCATAGCCATCCACCTCCATGTTGTAGAGATTCTTAATTTGAACCCCTATCTTCTTGGTTTGACCCATTTTTTTATGTCGAAGGAAGGATTTTCCCTCACTGAAAACAACATCATAACCTTTGTCTTCCAGCATTGCGACTGAGACCAAGTTCTTCTTTAGACCTGGAACATGCATAAAATTCTTCAACAAGAATGGATTATTGAACTCCATCTTAAAGGTAATGGTCCCAATGCCAGTTGCACTGTATCGACCATCGTCGCCCATCTCTATATGCATCTGGAGGTCCTTCTCCTCCAAGTCACTAAAGAACTCTTTGTCTCCCATCATATGGAAAGACACACCACTATCAAGATACCACACTGATCCCATACAAATTGAAACCAAGCATGCGATCAAAGAGAAATAAAATTCAAATTGCGAGGCTAAGGCCTCTCTAGCCATAGATCCAGCAGCCTTCCTGTTGTTCTTCTTCTGTGGACAGTTAGTGGTGAAATGTCCATGTTCGTCACAGTGAAAACACTTCACTTTGGACAAATCTTGCTTCTTGCCTTTAGCATCGGATTTTGAAGGATTTTTCTTCCCCTTCCCTTTCCTTTCTTTGGTAGCCAAAGCGTAATTCTCTTCATATTCATTCTTCAATGAAGATCCATCCCTGGTACCTCGCCTTATCTCCTCTTGTACAAGATCCGACCAAAGTCGCTCCCATCTCGACAGTATTTCCCATCCATTGATAGAGTCTTTGTAGCTATGCCAACTCTTTGAAAGCCCAAGGAGAGAAAAGCTCACAAAATATTCATCATCAACAGTAACCCCCACACTTCCCAGTTCATCCTTGCAGTGGACAAACTTCGTGAGGTATTTTGGAATATTGTCACCTTCTGCTTTGGAAAAATTCTGTCAAAGCCTTCCACAATAAGAATGGAGTGGCTTTCCCGTGAAGGCTAGACACAATATGGTCCTTCACACCTTCCAATAGAACTCTCCTTGTCATTTCTGTCTTCTTTTGCCATGTGTCAAGTAATGCAGCATCACTAGGTCCCAGCTTAGGAACATCGCTATTGATAAACTCCTTCAGTCCATTATCCTCCAGTGCTGCCTCCATCATGTCCTTCTAGGCTATGTAATTTGAGCTCCCATCAAGGGTATACTCCAATCACAACCCATTGAAATCATTTCAATGTATACTCAACTTCTGCACCAAGAATCTTTTGTAGAAAATTCGAATTGTCCACCAGCACAAACTCACTTTACAATTGCAATCTTCAATAAAAAATGCTCTGATACCATGTAGAAATTATATGCACTAAGCATGCATATGTCCTAGATTCAGCTGATCTCACACTATTTAACTTTATGCAAGATACTGAATCATTCCACTTGTTAATCTTTTGCAAAAAATTAATTTCACGCACATGTAAAGCATAAATAAAAATAATCGCACATAACATAGTTGTTTTTAACCAGGAAATCCTAAATCTGAAAACCCCAACTATATATTATGTATCATGGAATCATATGAAAATCCTCATACAAATCTTATGAAGCTCTCAGTACAGTAAAATCATCATACACTAATCAGGAACAATATTGCAAATCCATGCATCGATCTCTGCCTCCTGCTAGCCTGCCTCCACTGCACAATCCCTGCTAAAGAATAGCTCCAAATGAATTCAAATTTGCTCTTTCCTTGACTGCGCAATCCTCATTAGAAACTCCAATGTGTGTGTGATGCAATGAATGCATCACTATAGTCACAACAGATAGTCTATCTTTCCCTTTCACCTACATCTCCACTAGGTCTCCACTAAAACTGCCATACACTGTAGTTAACTGTTGTATTGTTCAATTAATTAATGAGTTATTATTTGTGAATTAATTAATTAATTAATTCACTCTAGTCTCACTAGTGTATCATTCAGTTAGACTAGATACAACTAGCTCAACTAAGTCTAACTGAGTTAAACTAAATACAACTCCATAACTACTTCTTCCAACTGCGTCATAACTCTACCACTTGAGTTCTAACTGAGTCCTTCATGCATTAGCTACCCTTGGGAATTGCGTAATTCCCTCAGTCCACTGATGTGCCACATCTGTGCATTGAAAAAAAGTGCTCCAAGGGAATAAGTTGTTGTTTAGTGTCTGATTATTATTAAGAGCTAATAATAATCGACATGCATCTATTTTTAGATCAACGATCTATAAAGGGGCTTCGCCCAATATTATAAAAATAGAATTTCATATATTTTTCCAACTTGATCAACCATCCACAAATGGCATCCCACAACTTCTGAAATATGATCATCATGTCTAAAAATAGACTTGTGCCAAAAATAGCCTGCGGGCCCACTTAGTGAAGGCGACTGTTTTCACTAAGCTCATCATCTTATTGAATCTCAACATATATGTGGTTCCTATGAAGAGGATTCACACACATGCACAGTTTCTATGAACAAAGGTCAGGTATGTAATTTGAACCATGTAAAATTGGATATCAAGGGTCATTACCATAATGATCGCCCATATTAATTGTGACGACAATGTCTATCTAATCCCATTAGCGACTTTACCAAAGGTTTTTCCTGTGGTATTGGCTAAGGAAAAATCTATATAAGAAAATGGAGATAAAGGAGAGTAATGTGAAATTGAATGGTTTATTCATGTGTGATTTTATCTGGATAGGTGTGCCCCAAGAAGTAAGGAGATGGCTCAGATCTGATAGATCTAAAAGTGCAGTGAAGACTAATGAATATACTTTCTTGACATATTTATGTCTTTGTAGCTAACAATGCAAGATCTATGGTTATATTGATGGTATGATCTAATTGTGCAATAATATGTGGCATTCATAGTTTATGCACAAATATCTAGGTTTGTAATGTATTTTGATTTACATCGAAGAATTTGATTCGATAATTTAAGATCTATACGCAATTTTTATTTTGGATAGTCACATACATATGCGTAGGTGCTTCACAATAGTTGCATATATATTTTGAGCTAATTTTCCTTTAGATTGTAGCTTGATCTAGTTTGTTTATAGATGTTTGGATATTGATTGAATTGATGAAGTGTATATTATTTGTTGATGTTTTTCAATGATGTTTTAACTTTTTGGTTGTGAATTGGTATATTTATTGGTTATAATGATGCGAAAGTATGACCGGGTATGGTTCAATACTTGATTCAATGGTGCAATTATTTAGTTGATTAAATGGTTTAATGCTTAGTAATCTGAGATATGTACGTAGGTTGTATGCACAAGAATCGTGTATATATGTGAATATGATTCAAAACAATCGTGTATACATTATGAAGTAAATTTGATCAGGGTTTGCAATTTTTTGTTTATAACAATGTGGTTATTATCTTTATTCATGACGTGTTACATAGTGGATTGATTTATGGCTTGGTATAGTGATGGATAGTTGTGCATTAGTATGGTGATTTATTACTCTATGATTCAATATGGTATCTTGGTTTTTTCAGTGATAAGATGATTGGTTCAATATTTGGTTTTAGAGTGCTTAATTGGTATTGGGCATAATGTTGGGTGTGGGTACAATTTGGAAATATGATGAAAGGTGGCCTACAAGTTTTGATGTTTATTTGAGACAAGTGGTTCTAGTATGAAAAATTATGAAACATGGTCCATGATGGGTTCTTAGGGTTGGATCCTTTAGTAAGGGAGTCAAAAATTCCTTCCAGTGGTAGTTGGTAAAATTGTTTAGGGGGTAGGTACTCCCTTCCGGTAGGAGCTAGTAAACGAGATCAAGGTTTTGTAGCTACCTTCTTGTGGGTGTTGGAGAATGAGTGGAGGTTTTAGCCTCCTATAGGTGGGTACCTATGTGCTGGTAATATCCTTCACCAATACAATATGTAATGAAAATTTTTCCTTATAATAAATGAAGAAGACAAAGATGAAAACAATGATGGTTTTCTCCCACATTGGGTTTCCACCTAAAATCTCAGTGTCCATATGTGTTGATATGTTTGTTGTGTGTTGATGAGTTATCTGCTCTTTATTGCTAATGGTTACTCCTTAATTAATGGTTAATGAAATAATGATGCATTGGTTAAAGATAACATATGATGGAACATATGAGAAATTAGTTGTCTGGATATACGAATGCTAGTTGCATGATGATAAGTAGCGTATAGAATTCTGAATGTGAGATTGAAAGTTTAACTGAATTAAAATTCTAAATCCCCCCCCTCCACACCCTTTCAATATACTACCTAACAATTGGAATTAGTGCAGGTCCCTCAAAAGAATATTGATCGCTTAAAGGAATATCTAAAGGGAGAATCAAGATGGAAGGAGTATTTTTTGCAAAGCCACCTTTGTTTAATGAAACTAACTTTATGCTTTGGAAGGTTAGAATGAGAGTGTATTTGTATTCATTGGTATCTTACGTATTAGAAGTTGTTAAGGTGGATATCAATACATATCCTTCATTCCCAGAGATAATGCAGGAAAGAAGCAATGCGAGAACAATGCAAAGGAAATATGAGATAATCTTGACCAAAATATATGAAGGTGACACTAAGGTAAAAGGTGCTAAACTTAGAACATATAGAATTAAATATGAGTCTCTTAGAATGCATGATTATGAAAGCATTGAAATTTTTTTCCTTAGAGTAGACGAGATTATTAACACAATGAAAGGTCTTGGTGACGAAATAAAGGATATTGTTGTTGTTGAAAATATTTTGAGATCACAAACCCCAATGTTCGATTCCAAATTCTCTACCATTGAATAAATGTAGGATTTGAAGAACCTTACCATTGAACAACTCCATGGGATCTTGGCATCCTATGAGGTGAGAAAAGGAGATAAATCAGGTATTATAGAAGAAACCTTCAAATCCATATACAAAGGGAAAGAAAAAGATAAGTCGAAAGATACATTATACATTTAAAATGAGAAGGAAGTGAGTTTCATGAGAAAATTGCAAGTGTGAATTGGTAAATTCAAAGGTAAGATTTCTTTTAAATGTTTTGCTTGTGGAGGAGTAGGTAATTATGCATCCAAATGTCTATATAAATGAAATCATGATAAGAAAGAAAAATGAAAGGATGTTGACAAGAAATAAAGGAAGTTTTATGCCAAGAAATTTTTTTATTCTAATGAAGATAGTCAAAGTAGATATGATGATTAGGAAGATTTAGATTCAGATTCTAACACTTGTTACCAAATACTTATGGTTCTTGAAGATCAATAAACTAGTGAATTATATATTTATAAAGAAGATGATTTAATGAAAACATTGAAGGAAATTGATAGGCTTGGGAATGCAAACAAAGAACTGGAAATAAAAGAAAGTAGTATTGTCAAGGAAATGAACTTGCTAAAGTCTCAATTAGTAGCATCCAATAAAAGAATAGAAATCTTAGAGAAAAAAATTCAAGAAAAGTAAAGGCATTGTGGAAAATTACAATAAGAAGTTGTGACTCTAAGGAAATATTATGAGAATATCAACAAATGGATAAAGGAATCTAAATCACTAGAGAATATTATTAATCAAAACTTGATTTGTATATGTGAACTTGAAGGTTTATGATAAAGTTTGCAAGTGAATTGTTTAGTTTTTTATATGCAATTATGTCAATTATATTAACACATAAAATATGATTTCTATCTTAGTTTTGCATAAATAAAAGAGACAGAAGTACCATAACAACAAACACAAAACACCAAGTGATGAAGGATTTCACCCCTCCTAGGCTACATCTCTCAGTCCACCTTCCAATTTTGGGCCTCTTTCATTATGCTCGAAAATATGTGTTTACATCAAGTTACATTTCTCATAATGAAAAAAACAATATCTCCAATGGCTCCAAAATAGTCAAATACTACTAGTTGGGCTCTTTCTGCACTCAAAAAGGTCAAAACTTGACTCTTTTATGCCCCAGAATAGTTTTCCTGCTAATTGTCCTTTAAATTGCACCCAACTGCTATCAATCCTTCAAAATCTGCCTTTTTCAGCCACGTGGGGCAACAATTTGGCCTCGCACCGACGAGATTACAGCCAATTTTGGTGCAATTTTTCAAACCATTAATTTTACCATGAACCCACACAAACCGACAAAAATGGGCCACATTACGCATTATGAGCTATTGATTTTGGATTGTTTGAAAAAACCTACGAAAAAGGTTGACCTCGCTCAGAACCGGAGCTGGTGCTTGGTTGCGTTAGCACCCATCGTAGTTGTGTTTGAATTTTCAAACACCAAAATTAAACCAAACCTCGTTTCAAATTTGGTTGAAGTCATGGTTTCCATCGTGGGTTAGAATAACCATGCCAACAGATAAATGTGGCCGCCATATATTACATGTGATATGGATTTACTGTGAGTTTAATTTTCGATTATCTTGGTGTTTGATACCTGCCATAACCTTAACCATATCTTCCATAACATAAAAATTCATCTTGTTCACATGTCATTACTCATACACATAGAGCGTCAGTGATTACAAATTGTTCCAAAACATAAAACTTAACCTATGCTCTGAAACGGTTGCATGTGACAGGACTCTGGAAACACCGGCTTAACATGGCATAAATCTCTACCCAAACTTTGGTTATGGAACATAACATATGGTTCAATAATATGTATTGACCATAGAAAATATAACATAATGTTTTTTGTGTTAGTATCTGGTGTTGGGGACAAATATCATTTGGTTGGCGTATAGCATAAATTTTGGGTGATATAATATGTTGCACATGGTATGGGGCCGAGGTTAACCCCGGGCCCCTATCTTCTTGCCACATCTCATGGTTGGGTGGACCGAGTGCTAGGGGTTACCCCGGTCCTGACCCCCAAATGAAAACTCATAAAACTTTAAATAGGCGCAGAGCATTATGGTTAATAAGAACGATTGGTGGTGTGGTAATATGAGCCTACACTGCCACCTTGGATGTCCAATGAACGAACCCTATGGAGGCCCTACCCAACCATACCAAAAATTTTATACAAGTAATAGGAGACCATGTGGCAACCACTTATTGGCCCATGTGGCTGTCCCTCATTGCACCAACTCATTGAACCTTGAACCCACCTTCCACAGACCAATAAAAATAGGCCAAGTTTCATCACACATTGGACCGTATAAATACACAGTCATGCGTAGTTATATGCCTAGTCAGTGTATAGACTACTGAATGGGTGTACTTGCAACCCAAAACTTTGAAATTTCTATTGTTTTCCAAATAAGTCAAAACGTGATATGGGAAGCATACAATATTGGTTTTGAGTGAAACACATTGTTTTGGATTCAGGGCGATGAGGTCTTCACTTTGGCACTAGTTTTGATCCGTTTTGAGCACTTCGGATTTTGAGAATTATATTGATCCATCAGATCATTCCTGCCCACTTGAAGCTTTTGGACCTCCAAAAGCTCATTCTCAGTTAAAAAATAGATGAGGGTACATTTCCCTCACCCTTTCAGTCTCAATTGACTTATCTTTTCTCGGATTTGTCGCTTTGAGATTTTCATGAAGGTACTTCACTTTCCCTGATTTTCAAGTCCTTTCCTTGCTGTCAAAGATGATATGTTGCTATAATTTTCCAAGATATTGAAAAAATAAAACTTACCTTGAAGGAAAATGAACATTTCTTTCTCGGTCTTCAAACAAAGGAAACTTATTCAATTTCAAGTTCACTCCACCTTGAACATTGTCTCCATAACGATGCTTAGCATGTCTAGCCTTACACTTGGCTTGAATCTTTACCAAATGTGATCGCCATCACCATGCACCAAACACATATTTCATTAAATTTTGAATTAAATACTGGATCTATAATTTTAAAATAACTAGAAACCACAATTTTAGCCATGTACTTGTAATATAATTTTTCCAATTTTAATGAAATATGTGTTACCATCCTTCTTCAAAGCCAAAAAATTATGAAACACACAAGAAGATGCCTTGGAACCAATGTCCTATTTTTCAAATAGCCTTTGCATTTTCTTTTTGACCCCTGCATTCTTTAACAATTACATATTGTTCACACCAATGTTCAACTATGATGCATCCTACTGGAATTAACCTTCATATTGTTTTCCTCTTTTAGAAGGCAACATGTTAGACGCCTGAAAAATATTATCACATGGATTAGAAACCTCTATCAAATAAAATTTCAAAACTGATTCATATCCTTGAAGGACTTTATTTTCCTCAACATCTTTGTGCTTTAACATTAACAATGCAAAATTATGACTATAATTAACAATCCTCTTCATTTGTCAAGCATTCACAAGAGATAAACTCAATTTCTTGATATGTGCTCCAACAATGTACTCAATCCTATTCTTGAAAAAATCATATTTATTCTCATGGAAATTAAAAATGGCTCTCCTATAATATAGATATAGACTTCCCAAAACAATACCATATATATCAAGCAAAACTACATCAAGTTGAACCTCATCAAGAAATTTTGCAGTGATTGCAAATCTAAGTACGAATTTCCTTGTCACTTGCAATTTTTCATTCTCACATACCCAACCTAAAGGATAAGTTTTAGGATTGGGAATGGTTTCTAAATTAAAATTGTTGAGAATGTCATCTGAAATGAGATTTTCTTGTGAACCACTATCAAGAAATGTATCTATCTTAGTATGTTTTGAAATAGCTCTAATGTGGAAAAGCTTTATTCTTATTTTTTCATTTTGAGTATCATTGAGACAATTTGAAGAACTACTAATTGAAATGTACATACCTTTTAATTCCACGGTTGTGATATTTGTTTCATTCCCAAAATATGATCCTAAATCATGTTGTATATTTGCAACAACCTTTTCTTTCTCCTTGTTCTTAAATTTTTTGGGTCTCATCTCAAGGTGAAGTTTCTAGAAATGGTCTTCATCATGGCCTTGTTTGGAAAAATGTTTGCATTTGAGTTTTTATTTTATCCATATTGATGGAAGAATTATTCTTCCCTTTTCCTCTAAACTTACCCTTTCCTTTGTCTCCAGACTCAAAGGAATTCTCACTTGTTTCATCAAAAACATTCTTCCCTTTTGCTTCTAGATGTGTGCCATGTACACAAAATTCATATAAATTTGTAGGTTTAAACATTAGAATAGTGTGTCTCAAGTAGTTATGTAAACCTCCAATGTATTTGAGTAAAGTGTCCTCATATGATAAATCTACACCCAAAATCAATTCTCTCCTTATAAACTCTTCCATATAACTTTTCACACTTTGACCCTTTAATTGCCTAAATTTTTTCCAATCCATGATAACTTTCTGTATGTATGCTAAAGGATAAAAAATTCTTATTAATGAAACAAAAAAATAATTCCAAGAGGATGAAACCTTACCATGTTTCTTCATGTATTCTTGAGTTTTGGCTTCCCACCAAATGAGTGTTGCACTATCCAACACTAATGAAGCAAGTTGAATCTTGGTATCATCATATTTGATCCTTTGAATCCTGCAATATAATTCAAGCTAACAAACCCAATTATGTAATTTCTCAGCATTTACCTCTCCATTATATATGAGAAATTTAAACTTTATATTAAGTTTAAAAAGTGGAGTTTTACCATGTCCCTTTGGAGAATGTAGAGGTGTTTATGAAGGGTGTTAGCCAGCTATAAAAAAATTTATATCAAATGCTGGCTAAAACATTTTTGAAGCCTTCAAGAAACAAGTTTTATTGCAAAATTGTCCTCTCTTGAAGCCTTACAAGGGCCTCATGCTGCTGTCCAAATCTTCACTATTGTTTCCATTTCACACTGTGAAATTCTGCTGATTTCATGAGGAAATACTGCTCCAAAGGCCATTTTCCCCCTCCTTCCACTTCCAAAACTAACCTCATTTTTACCCCTTTATTCCACATAAAAATCCTTCATTTTCATATTTTTCCCCTTTCCCCTCCATCAAAACCCCTTTGATAAGGTTTAAGACTTTTTCTTTGCCTTATCGAAACCCTCAAAACCCTTCGAAAACTAGAGAGAATCATAAAAAATACATATTTTTGTGTAAGGGTTTAAGCCCCCTTGGGCCAAAAAAATAAACCACTTCCCCCACATTCCCACGCCCTACAAGCTAGATGCTAACCCCTCACAGTGCTAATCGCATCACAAACTTTGAAAATGGTTAGATCAAAAATACCAAGGCTCGACCACCGATTGAGATTGGCCCCCTTACATAAGCCTCGGGCCCTTTTTGTTTCTCACAAATTCCAAAGGCCTCGCAGTCGGGCGCCTATCCATATCATGAATATAAGCCCTTCCCAATGCTTTTTCCCTTTGTATTTCACGAAAAATATATTTTCTCTATGTTATAAAGGGTTCCGCCCATTCATCATTTTTTACCATTTTGCACCGTTGATCCTTTAAAAACACATCAACGGTCAGCGTGTTTTCCCTACCCATCGCATCGGAAACTTCTTCAAGGTTTCTTCCGATTGCGCCCCATTGAAACCTTCGATTGCGATGACCCGATCGCACCATCGCATCGGCCTTCCTCCATTGCATCGGCAAAATACAAAGGTTTAAGCCTGTGCCTGGTGCCCACCGATTACGATTCCCCGATCCATCCTCCACCGTTGATCTGATCTGCAGATCGATGGCCCCAAAATCATCACATCATAGTTTTCATGTTGGCACGATTAAAAAGTTTTTATTCAAAACTGTCGATTGTGATCCCCCGATGCATCTCCTGCCGTCGATCTGATCTGCGAATCGACAGTCTACATTTAATCGCATCAGATCTTTTCATCGGGTGCGTTTCTAACATTTGTTTTTCCCCAACCGATTGCGATCCTCTGATTGAATCTAAACCGTCCACTTGTCCAGATCGGACGGTCCCAGATCTTTCCCTCATGGTTTCATCACCCTCCGCCTTCCACCAAGAGTATTTTAACGTGTATTCCCAACCGTTGATCTCTGCGCGATCAACGGTTCCAACATATTTTCTTCCTCCGCTCTTCTTTTTAACCTCCTCAAATGAATCCCCACCATTGGATGATGCCATCCAATAGCCATGCTCTCTCCCCATGCCCTCTGAAGTAATTTACCCAATAATCGCAGGATTTCTTCACTAGTTTCGTGTTTTGCAAGTGATTAATGGTTTTGTCCATTATAATGAAGAAAGGCTGAAGGCTGAGAGTGACGATTCTCATGCCTTCGATTCATTAAAGGGAAACCATTCGCAGGGCTCAAATTCCACATCTCGTCAATGTTTCATGAGGAATTGATGCCATATGAGCCCTGCGCGACCTGCACATCAACAAGACACAGTGAAGGAAATCACAAATTAAAAGAGTATCATTGTTGAAGACAGAACAGAGCAGAACAGAAGATTGAAGAAAATTTGGGCATTATGGCTAAGATTGATTATCAAAATCCTAATCCTCCAAATCAAAACACAATTAAATAAAATCATAAGTGTTTATCAGACAAAAAGGCCTCCACCGCCACATCTAAGGAAAATTGATTCCTCCCAGCTACCACAAAGCCACCTATGCCTCAAAGCGTTCAAACAGAGGCCGAAGTTATTGATCGAAATCAGATATTTGCCTCAACGCATCCAAAAAGTTAATTCTGCTAAAGGAATTTAATGCACAAAATATCATCACAGTTATTACATCCTCAAACAGAGCCTAAAAGTCAATAAAGCTCCCATCGAGCTTTAATCTTAATTGTAAAACAATTAATATAGACAAAAAACCTGTACGCTTCTCCATTGAGCCCCTCAAAGGCCGAGAAGTCATTAGTCTATATTAATTTCCTTGGGAGATCTTTTATTAGATCTCACCTCCTCATTCTTCTATAAATACTTCTGTAGAAGATGAGAAATTGTTGGTTGAGTTGGTTACAAAACTTTGAAATATACTTGAGCTTGAAACTCCTTTTTGTAAATAGTGTTATCTGGCTCTTGAAGCTCTATTTGTGATCTAAGAAGTTAGGCTGAGAAGTGAAGATGATTTATGAATTGAAACATTGGACTTGAAGATGTAACTGGTTTGACTTCAATATACAAGCTCTTTCTTGGGATCCTGGTCTATATCACTGGTGAAGTGCCCTTTTATTTGTTATTGTTCTTTCCTTCTATGTATGCCATTTTGTTCACTATTATCTGATAAAGAAAAGCAATTATAGAGTTAGGATTTACTGTTTACCAATACCCTTCTCTGACTTTTAAGCATTATCTCAGTGTTTTCCTCTAAATTGTTTATTTAAGAATGATTTAATACAGTTTAAGCAGTTAGGAATGTTCGTGTTCCCTCGTCCTACTGTTTGCTTTAAACATTGTTCTTGAATGTGATTTCCATTGTTTTCTTATTAAATTTGGACTAGAAAAGTGATGGTGAGCCCTGTTTTCTAGATTCTTGCTCCAAAGGTAGATTCTGAAAGTTTCCCTAAGTGTTTGCTAAAGTAGACTAGGTTTAAAAGTACCTTATCTGATCTTAAGTTGCACTTTGTTTCTCTTTAGTGTTTTTCATCCTTTCTGAAGGTAATTATGC
Organism: Pinus albicaulis; assembly: GCA_034641835.2. Taxonomy (NCBI): domain Eukaryota; kingdom Viridiplantae; phylum Streptophyta; class Pinopsida; order Pinales; family Pinaceae; genus Pinus; species Pinus albicaulis. The sequence continues at coordinate 243,138,067 of CM076582.1, forward strand.
AAATTATTGGATTGTTTATCTCTTGAGTTATCTTTAATACAAGTTTGTCCAAAGAGGTTTATGGTGAGCCCTACCCTTTGGTTGGTTTTAAACAGTTGCTTAAAGGCTTTTTCTTGTTTGGAATGACTATAAATCCTTGTTGAAATTATTATCAGTTTCCACCCCTCTAACACTTTATTGTTTCCATTCCATCATTTTATCTCAAAGATCTTGTGATATAGATGACTTTCCCCTTGGATCACTCTTGAATTGTTGCACAATTAAAAGCCCTGTTATCACTCCATAGCCCAATGGACTAAAAACCAGCGTTATATCTATCTTTTTAGCCAAATCTTGTTCTATTTTCTTGCAACTTCTCACCTTTGAAACTCTTTGCATTTAGGACTTTCCACCTCAAATAATAATCATGCTCAACCATCCAAAAACAAAACAAACCCTTGGCCTTCATAAGTAGCCTAATATCATTACCCAAAACCTTAAAGATAAATCCATCTTTACACTTATTGGAGAGATCCCTCTCCGGATTCAGGAGGGCTAGATCCTAGAATCCCAAAGTGGTTGAAATAATGTTGTTTCTGTGATTGGACTTTTCCAATCTTGCTAATTACAGATTCCTAACATTTTTGGCGACTCCACTGGGGATTCCAGTTATTTTCTTGTTGAAAACTTTAGATATCTCAGAAAACCCTTTACTCACTAAACATTTGGCATATTAACCAGTTGAGCCACTAGGAGCTAACATTTCTGGTGACTCCATTGTGGAACTGAGTCGAATTTTCATCTTAGGTTCCCTTAAAAAATTCATAAAACCTTGTGAGTAAAAGAAGTTGTTTCAAGCACTACCAAATAATGTTAATTATGATAAAACTTGTTTGAATCAGTGACAAACTAGGTAAAACCTATAATTCTCATAAGACTTTATCTAACCTTGAAAGATCAGCTGGCTTAGCCATAAGAGTAGAATGTCTTTGTCTCATAACCGTAGCTAAGTTTTGAAATGGAGTTAGGACATTCTTAGAAACCACACAACTAAAAAATAACTTAGAAAACCAAAAAATATTTTAGTTGGGGATCTAATAAACATGGTGGTGGACGATAAAAAACTCTACCTCTGAAAAGAGCTAAAAAATTCCACTTGGCGACTCCACAATCCAAATAGACCTCAAGACTCCACTGGGAAGAACCATTATAATATTTGTAACATTATTCAAACTCAGTTAGAGGATTGTGGGATTGAAGCTTGTGTAAAACAAATTAGTTAACCTCTTAAAGTTTGTCATATCTGGTTAAACTTTTCTTGTTTAGTTGGGTCTAAAAAACACAGCATAATGGCTCCTAGAAAGATTCATACTAGAGCCTATCCTAACCCTGATCCACCTGAAATAGTTGATAACCTAGAAAGTATCCTTAGGAAGTCTCCTAAGATAAAATTTTCAATTGTTTTCAGATCACCTTTGAGAGCTAATTCAGTTCCTGAAAATCCTTCATCTCTATAACAATCACAAGTTGAATTAGTAAATCCCTTTAGAACTAGGTCATTTGATGATATAATTCAGCTCGACTCTGAGTCTTCACATTCATCCCCGGAAGCAAGTGAACATCCTGGTAGTAGAGAAACAACACCACCTCATTTACACTTCCTTCAAAATTTAGGTGTCTCTCATCCAAGATCATCTCAACAATCTACTGTTGTTCCATCCACATCTGTTCACCAAACATCCATTGTCCAAACCACTCCACTTCATCCCTCTTTTCCTTTTGTTAATCTGTCTCTTGTAAATCCACCTCCACCTCATATCATGGAAGCATGGTATGCTCCCTTAGTCCTTCCTATACCGTTATTCAATCTTCCACAGGAATATCAGTCCAAAATTCCATTGTATGATGCTAGTAATGCTACTACTGCATCACAACATGTGGATAAGATGAATGACTACTTTGACAGAAATGAAATTGATGATGATTCTGTCAAACTGAGACTATTTTCTCAAATTTTGGGGGAAGAAGTAAAAAAATGGTTTAAAGGCTTAACCCCCCACAGTATAAATGATCTCCAAGCCTTCCATCAAACATTCCTAAACAAATGGGAAGTGGAGAAAAATCCTCTCCAAATCCTCTCTCATTACAAGAACCTCCTCAGAAACACCGGGGAAAGTGTACAAGCTTACTGCACTAGATTTAATAGTGTATACATTGCACTTACCCCAGATCTAAAGCCTCCAAAAGGCTCAGCATTAAACACGTTTCCTGAAGGGTTTGACCCTGAAATGGCCTATCAGCTGAGGGAGAGAGATCCTGAAACTCTTGAAGAGATGAAAAAAGGGGCTCTTGCTGTTGAATTTAACCAGATAGAGAAGAGAGAAAGAATGAAAAATGAGAAGAGAGTGTCCTTTAGAGAGGAATCTACACCCTCTACTTCCAACTCAAATATGGAGAGAATGATGGAAGAGATGATGAAAGATATGAGCATAATTAAGAGAGCACAAGCAAGCCAAAACCAAACTGCTCCTCAAAATAGAAACCAGAACCAGAATCAAAATTTTAGAAGGAACCAACCTCCAAACAAACCTAGGGAAGATGATCAACAGATCACTCCTCCCTTTCATCAAAACTATGTAAGTGAGGTTGAGGAAACAGATGAAATAACAGAGGAAGATGATATCAACATGCTAGGGGTAGATAATGATGACTTTGAGATTCATTATGATATAAAACGAGGTCTATACACACCTTATGATGACAAAGGAGATGATGATGAAAATTATTATCAAGATATGGAGAATGTCATGATAGAGTCTCAAAGAGAATATGACCTTAGAAGTAAAACCAGTCAACAAACTTCCAACACCATAACCTCTGACAAGTCTTCACAAAACAACACTATAAGTAAGCCCAAAATTTCGAAACCAAAAGAAAAAATATTGGCTATTAATTCTGATAAAGTTAAGGAGAAAGGCACTCAAAACAATGCAAAACAGAGTGCAGATCTTAGCAGTACTAACATTTCAACTAGTACTCCTGTGAAAACAATTTTGTCAAATGTAAATAGAACAAATCAGCAAGTTGATGTTGCTGATAAACTGGCAGCTAATAAGGCTGAGACAAATTCTTCAAAGAGCCAAATTCCTTTCAACCCGGAGCAGGAAATTTCCAAAATTAAAATCTATGTTCCCCTGACTGAGTTAGCTGCCCAATTTGTATATAAAAACTAGATTTTGAAGGCTTTAAATATAGAAGAGAACAATGATACAGTCAATCTTAATGATGACTAGCCAAAGCTGATTTTTGGTCCTAAGATTGAAGGTAGATATCAAGAGGGACCTGTTCCTCCTTTTTATGTAAGTTTAAATGTTCAGGACAAGATTTTTCACAACGCTATGCATGACTCAGGGGCTTCTCACAATTTCATGCCCAAAGGTGTAATGGAGAGCCTGGGTCTAGAAATCACCAGACCTTATAAAGACCTCTACTCCTTCGACTCAAGCAGAGTAAAATGTTTAGGATTAATCAAAGACCTCTACGTTAACTTAGCCCAGCTTCCAGCCAAATGTTTGGTCATGGATATTGTTGTGGCGGATGTGCCCCCAAATTATGGAATGTTATTATCTAGGTCTTTGGGGACTATCCCTGTTTTCAATTAGACTAGAAGACTTTACAGGGAGTCTCATATGCAATACACAGTTACAAGTCAAGACAGACTGCAAAACTATCCTTTATACTCTGTAAATACAGGCCTTGATTCATTTATCCTTTTTAATGAAGAAATATTAGATGAGCAAGTAACTTTAACTGAGTTAATGGTAGATAGAGAGGAGGAGAATGACATAGAACTGCCAAAATAGCTTGTTGAACCTATAAACTATAAAAAACAAAACATAGGTCTTGAGCTACAAATCATGCGTCCATCGTTGTTTAACCTTAGCATTCAAGAGCTTGTTCCTCAACATATTGAAAAACTTGAGGAATTAAAACAAGCCCAGCCAAGTTCCGATATTCAAGAAGCATCCGAAAGCACTTCAGTTGAGGAGGATAGTCAAATTGTTAAACCCGAGACTAATCCTCTGTGGAGTATGAACTTTGATGGGTCATGCACTAGGAATAACGCTGGTACAGGGGTCTGGATACATGACACCGAAAATAATCACACAGAAGGTCATTCCTATAGATTAAAATTTCTGTGTTCGGATAACATAGCGGAATATGAATCCCTGATTTTAGGCTTACGTTTGTTGAAAAAGTTAGGAGCCAAGTGTTGAGGAGGTAAATCCCCTCTGCGGACAGAGGCGATCCCTACTAGCCCAGCAGGGGTCTAGCAACAATCAAACAATGTTACGACGCAAGTTCCTAGTTACGAATGAAAAGACTAAAGATGGAAGCCAAACTGGAATCCAATGCTATGATCTGAAGAAGAGAGCGTCCCCGTTCCTCAGCCTCGACAGATCACGATCCCTCCACGATCTCCGCGGATGAACACCTGCACATGCAAGAAACAAACAGATACAAGCATAAAACCCGGCATACGTAACTAAATATCAGTCAGAAAGGATATTACTCATATTAACATAATGGAAAAAAGAGTGGAACCATAATCGTAATCATCTATTAAATAACAAACGAAGAGAGATTACAACCAAGTTCTGACGTCGTGGTCTCCTTCGGATGGGTCTCCAGTCGTTCACGTCTCGCAAAGCTCGCCAGGGAAAGGGCAAACCTCTCCAGAGTATCTCGACAATAGTCTCCTTACTTGAGTCGGCCTTAAGGGAAAAAGAGGGCTCTTTACGGCACAAAGGCTCTTGGGAATATGGAGATTCAAAGCTTAGGCACTTCAAGACTATCAGCCTTTCAGCCCCTTCATCAATGGATGAAGGCTATATTTATAGAGGAGAGGAGGAGGTTGGGATCCCTAAAATAGTGGAAGGGAGGCCTTATCCTTTGGGAGGTTCCCCATATGGTGGAAACAAGAGGCCAAAGGAGGAAGGCCGTGGTTATTCAGGCGAAACCACTCCTGATGACTCATCCACGAAGTTGTTGTAATCGAAACTTCGCCTCTTTTTTAAAAAACTTTCCATAAACAAAGTGGCGCGGGTGTAACACTGGGACAGAGCGCCAATTGGCGCGGGCTCAGTGTTAATTTTCCCCCATTGGCGCGAGTACATAACGGGCTACCAGCGCCAAGGCAAAAACAGGTGTTTTTAGGGGTCTGCTCAGGAAATGATCAACAGAAGGAGATATTTATTCCTCATGGAAAGGGATGCGTGATGGTATTTGCAAGGCATGACACTGGCAATGGTCGACGACCCTCCCGATGGGCGAGATGGGGATTGCGAGGACGGTGACAAATTGCGCTAACGAGATGCCCCCTAAAGCATGAGGCCCGAGAGAGAGAGAGGGGTGAAACACTTTACGAGAACATGTTCAACTGAAGGCCCGCCGTCGGAAAACCTACGCAGAAAAATACAACTGATATCTCAAGTACATGATGTATATGCGGTATGGGCGCAGCCATCCAAAACAGAGTATGCTATAATCCAGATCCAGGGTATGGGCGCAGCCATCCAGCAAGGACCAAATAAATAGACTCAGGTATGGTCGCAGCCATCCAATCAGTGAGTCATGTACATAATGATAATAATCCACAATCGCAGCCTGGATTACAACAGACACAATCCAGGGTCTTGCGCTCCATCTCGACCCAAGCAGAGTACAAGTTCAGGCATGCGAATATATGAGCTGAAGTCGAACATGCAAGAACATTGTCTGATTACCAGCCAATGATGAAAGCTGTTAACAGACGCGAGAGAAACCACCAATGATGACGATGGTCCTCAAGGTACTACAGGTACAATCTACGGCGTGTGAATAAATGAGTTGGTGTCGAACACCCGCAGAATCACTCGATCGGAGGCCAATGATGAAAACCTCACGTCGAATGCGACGAACCTGCCATTGAGGCATGCAGGCTCCAAGGTACCATAAGGGAGTCTCTAGATCAACTTCCCGGATAATGAGCTGAAGTCGACAGGAAGTGACCTTGATCGAAGGTGGGCCATAATGTTTCCCACATCATCGACACGAGACAGAGGAACATGATGTTTTTGTTGTGAATCAGGATCGTATGAGAATCAGAGGAAGGTTTATATTTGCAGAGGTCAACTTCTCTTGAACATATTGACGGCACGACAGTGGATTTGGCAGTATTTGACATCAAAAGATCAGAGGTCATAATGACGAGGCAATGAGCAGATGAGAGGTCAAAAGGGATTATCCAAACCCATGGAAGCAAAGTGAAAAATGAGATGAGATGTCCCCAACCCGACACGAATGCAGACAAGTGCCATGTTCAAGAGCGACATACTGCCAACGAAAATGATATTGGTTCCATTTTTCCCCACCATTTCGGTGAGTACCTCTTTATTTTTACACAAGCTTGAAGAGGATACCATATGTTTGTCATATAAATCCATCCTAGTACATTTAACGAGCCCTAGGAAGGAGAAACTCGGAGAACGTCATTATTGACAATTTTCGATGTCATCAGAGTTTAACGAGTCTGACAAAGGAAGAACTCAGCGTCTTTTCATGTTTAGAGAGTTTGAAAAGACAGCAAAAAAGTAAACTCCACAGGTCCCTTTTCGTAAATAGTTCCTCAGATCCGAAAAGGTAGAAAACAATATCCAAGAAAACCTCCTAGTCGCGATAGGCTAGGGTATTCCTTTTTCGTAAATAATCCATCCCAGCCCGAAAAAGGGGTAAACGTATACTGGGTAGATGTCAATTCGTGTCCATTTTAACGAGATCGAAACGACAAGGGCCTCGGCAATCTTTTCATGTTTAGAGAGTCAGAAAAGAGCTGAAAGATGACTCCCCCTAGAGGAACGAGTGGTATAAAGGGTAGCAACTGGTTCTGGAAATGGTGGAACTGCTCAAAACAAGATAAAAGTCAAGAGGCTGGCTAACAAGACCACTCATCGTAGCGGTCCCTCAGGAACGGGTAAAACAACCAAGTGAAGGCATATGATCGGCCAAGCAGACAGTGACGATGGAGTGAGAAAACCAAGGCTCATCTGGAAAAACAGGCTGATAAAATGGCAATCACAAGAGGTAAAATGGGCAAGGTTTCATTTTTACACAAGCTTGAAATCAAAAACTTTGCTTGAAGAAGCTTGAAACAAAGATAAACTATGCTTGAAACCAGTTTCATTTTTACACAAGCTTGAAACGGAAACAAACTATGCTTGGAAAAAATAAGCATGCCCCCAGCATGGTGACTCAATTCGAGGTACATGCCCCCCAAGCTTCAGTCCATATGTAAGGCAGATGGAGTGAAGGTTCAAGATACGAGATCAAGAGAAAGACTCGACTGGGATTTTACGAGAACTTATCAAAGACTCGAATTGAACAGGAACGTGTTTCATTATTTTAACGAGGTTGACACATTAAAAGAACTATCCTCATGACACTTTGTTTCATGGTTTAAGGAGCTTGGCACAAGACAAGGAACTTTGCTCCGACAACCTTGTTTCATTTTTTTTAAGGAGCTTGACACAAGACAAGGAACTCTGCTCCAACCGGCTTGTTTCATTTTTCAAGGAGCTTGACACAAGAAAATGAATTGTGCTCCGACCGGCTTGTTTCATTTTTTAAGGAGCTTGACACAAGAAAATGAACTGTGCTCCAAGAACCTGGTTTCATTTTTTAAAGAGCTTGACACAGGGAGGAAACCGTGCTCTAACCGACTTACATCAAAATGAACAAGAAGGCGGTGCTTCCAAGAGTTCCACTCCCGATGGAAGGAAAACATCCTGGAAGTCAGGACCCAATGACCCCAGCACACTATGCACGACGGCGTCTTCACTGAGTGCGGGTACGGGGTAGGTAGACACATAGTTGACCTGCGGTGGAGCAGATACAACGGGTGGATAAAAACCCGGAGGGGGTGATGGTGGACCAGTTGCCACATTAGGACCAAAGAACGAAAGCTGATCAATGGTCACAATCCTTCCTTCATGTGGAAAACAGACCACATGAAAGAGGGAGGAGACGAGCGCTCCCATGGCATAGGTGTAATCGCGCCCCAGGAGCAGATTTAAATCCAAGGGTCCTGGAACGACCATCACGTCCATATGGACGGTTTTGCCTCCCAAAGTAATCGGTAACCTTGGAAGGATCCCCAACGGTTGACTCGTTCTTCTGTTAAATGCCAACAGATTCTGCGTAACAGGCGCAAGCGGCGGCGAACCGAATGCTTGACAAGTAGTTGAGGATAGAATACTAACAGACGCGCCTTCGTCTATAATGGTGCTGGGTACGACCAGACCAAAAGCCTGTACTGTGATCTCGAAAGGCACATAAGACGGAAGGCGAAATCCTGAAAATCGATTCCAGTCAAAGGAAGCGACCAAACTACTCGGAGGGGCTACCATCGAAATGCGAAGGTCTTCCCCTGATGTTACGGAAGCAGAAGCCTCCTCCATGACCTCCATCTCGAAGGCGGGAGGAATATCCTCCGTAGCCTCCATCTTGGGAGGCGGAGGAGCAGCTTCTTGAAGTACAGGGACAGGAGAATCTTTCTCCAAGTCTGAAGAATCTGAAGAGATCAGAAGGACATGGGGGGTGTGAGGTCCACTCTCGACAGAAAAGACCTGGTGCACCGCGGACGGGGCCAGTTCGACCGATCCGACGACCAATGGTTGGTCAGGGACGGATTCGTGAATTTGAATTTCTGGGGGAGTGGGATCGACCAAGGATGACTCTTGACCAATCGTAGGATCAGCTGGCGGAGGACTCGAAGAAAGTCGATTATAACCAGGTGGAAGGCATGGTGTAGAACCGGTTGGGTTGTCCAAAACTAGTTTGGCTTCATCCATATAAGGACAAAGGTGAATGGCATGGTGCCCTTCACACAACTTACAGGGATTGGTGATCTTACCCTGCTTCTTAGGAGCCTTATCAGCACCAGCTGAAGACGTGCCCCCAACCTGACTCCCAGAAGCCAAAGGCAACGGTGGGCGGCCGTTGGACCATACTTCGAGCACCTTGGGAATGCGAGGGCAGTCTCGAAGAAGATGGTCTCCTGTGCACAACAGGCAAGGGAACTTGACTTTCCGTGGAGGGTTGGAAGGTTTATCAAGAGGAGATATCTCAGACACAGTAGCTATACATTTAGCCTCTCGCTTATCGGACTTCTTCTTCTTCTTAGCCACCTGGTTACTTGAATCCAGACTTTCACCAGGTGAAGTAGAAGAGGAGGACGCAGAAACAGGCGAAGAAGGGGAGAGTTCCACCTTGGAATCAACATGATGTTTCTCAGGTGGAGGAACCGATTGAACAGAAGCCGAGACATTCGGGACCACAGAGGTTGAGAACAACCAAACAGGCAACCCAACAGTTAACCCAGGAAGGGACAACGTTTCCATATAAGGAGCACCAACATTTCCAAAAGGAGGAAACGGACCAGGATTCCCATCGGAGGGTATTCCTTGGTTAGTGAACTCCGAAAAAGTTGCCATCAGAAACGATCTTCAGAACAACACCCTAAGGAAACTAACTTTAACCAGGAATATTTCGTGGGTAGTTAATTTTTTAAAACATTGAAACAAAACTCTACCGTTTCATATTTTAAGAGTCGAGAAACAGGCAAAAGATGAGTCTATCACTTTTAGATTGGAAACAAGCGTGAAAGGACAAGCGCTTGATGATCTTTTCAAATTTAAAGAGTCAGAAAAGATCGAAATGACTACTCAGGAATACTAGGCAAAAGGGTGTACCAAATAACCGTGAACTGCAATATACACCTTGGTTTCAATAATGAAACAGAAATCGACCAAGGACTTTCCGTATGTGCAGGCAATCTCCCCGAATGCTGTGTTCGGTGTATCACGGGTATAGGGCGGCAGACTCGGCTTCCTGTGGATAAAGGATTGAAAACCTAGAGGGGTCTCCCTTTATATACGCGACGGTACGGGGAGCACAAGTCCGTACTAGCACTGTCTAAAGCCAGAAGGCGAACGACAGCTGCTAGGTTTAAAGATGCCGGAACACGTCTCTAGCCTAAACCTCTAAATATGTTTCATTAACGTTTCAATGCTTCCTTAGGTAAATTGAGTAAATTTTATGGTTGATCTTCAATTATGTTTCGGTTTCAAGGCCCTACCGTATGTCATATGACAATCTCCTATATGTAGCTACATGAGAAAATAAAACTTTTCAATTCAATGAATGCTATCTAGTTAAGGGAAGAGCTTCAAACAATGATGCAACAAACAACAAAACTGAAAACGAAACTTTTCCACACTAGATGACTTTCACTATCCAAAAGTATTCTAAACATTCAACGATGTGAATAATGCAATGTAATCTATGCAAGATTCTTTTTTCGAAAACTATGCAATTGTAATCTATGCACAATTTCCTTTTCTTTTCAAATAATAAGAATGCACTCAATGCATTTTTCGATGAAATGAGAATCTACTTAATGCATGCTTTCAATGAAAGAGAATGCACCCAAAGTGATTTTTAGTTTTCAATCATTAAACAATGTGATCTAAGTTCAATGATAAATCTCAAAATACTTTTCAATGCAATGTGATCTAATGCATTTTAACGAAAAGCAAACTATGAGACGAAAACTAAAACAACGCAAATCTTCTTAATGCAAAAGAGATGTAAACCAACACTAAGAATGCAATCGTTGTTTCAAAACACTTTGTAACAAAATTCCTCAAAAGGTGACAAAACACAAAGAGGACTTCCAAAGCATGAGATCAAAACAAGGCATTCATTCCCTTTTACATCAAGTAATCATGGAAAGAATACATTCCAAACAATGAGCAATGTAATCTATGCTCATACAGAGGAAAGGCCGGAAGGGAAAGACACACTGGTGAAGGATTTAGGGAAAAAAATCTCAAATTTCACACATCCTGAAATTGGCCCGACTTGTACATTGACAACTAGCGCCAACTGGCGCGACTTGTACATTGACAACTAGCGCCAATGGCCAATTGGCGCGGGTTGCTAACTGACAACAAGCGCCAACGCCTGAAAATGAAAAAAACAAAGAATTGCTCCCAACCAAGACCAGACTTCCCACTTCAAGAAGAATCCAAAACAAACCCAGAAGCAAAGTACTAACCAAAAGAAGCTTCCAAACAAGGGTAACCCTACCACCTACAGGAAATGGCGCGACTGTCTGGCTGTAATCCGCGCCAGACAGGGGATGGCGCGAGTGATGAACTGGAAAAATGCGCCAACTGGCACGACTGTCAGGGCTAAACTCGCGCCAATCAAGCCAACTATGAAAAGGTGAAAATTCAGAAAAGCAGAGGTCAGATCTGATCCTCTGGGGTTGAACCAAAAGCCAAACACTCAGAAAAGAACCCAGCCCAGAAGGCCAACCAAGCAAGGAAAATCATAAAACAATAAAAACGAGACAATCAAAACGAGACAATGAAAACTAGACGATTCCCCAGTGGAGTCGCCAAATTGTTGAGGAGGTAAATCCCCTCTGCGGACAGAGGTGATCCCTACTAGCCCAGCAGGGGTCTAGCAACAATCAAACAATGTTACGACGCAAGTTCCTAGTTACGAATGAAAAGACTAAAGATGGAAGCCTACCTGGAATCCAATGCTATGATCTGAAGAAGAGAGCGTCCCCGTTCCTCAGCCTCGGCAGATCACGATCCCTCCACGATCTCCGCGGATGAACACCTGCACATGCAAGAAACAAACAAATACAAGCATAAAACCCGGCATACGTAACTAAATATCAGTCAGAAAGGATATTACTCATATTAACATAATGGAAAACAGAGTGGAACCATAATCGTAATCATCTATTAAATAACAACGAAGAGAGATTACAACCGAGTTCTGACGTCGTGGTCTCCTTCGGATGGGTCTCCAGTCGTTCACGTCTCGCAAAGCTCGCCAGGGAAAGGGAAAACCTCTCCAGAGTCTCTCGACGATGGTCTCCTTACTTGAGTCGGCCTTAAGGGAAAAAGAGGGCTCTTTACAGCACAAAGGCTCTTGGGAATATGGAGATTCAAAGCTTAGGCACTTCAAGACTATCAGCCTTTCTGCCCCTTCATCAATGGATGAAGGCTATATTTATAGAGGAGAGGAGGAGGTTAGGATCCCTACAATAGTGGAAGGGAGGCCTTATCCTTTGGGAGGTTCCCCATATGGTGGAAACAAGAGGCCAAAGGAGGAAGGTCGTGGTTATTCAGGCAAAACCACTCTTGATGACTCATCCACGAAGTTGTTGTAATCGAAACTTCACCTCTTTTTTTAAAAACTTTCCAAAAGCATAGTGGCGCGGGTGCTTAACTGGGACAGAGCGCCAATTGGCGTGGGCTCAGTGTTAATTTTCCCCCATTGGCGCGGGTACATAATGGGCTACCAGCGCCAAGGCAAAAACAAGTGTTTTTAGGGGTCTGCTCAGGAAATAATCAACAGAAGGAATGTTGTCCTCATGGAAAGGGATGCAATGATGGTATTTGCAAGGCATGACACTGCTTATTGGTCACAGAAACGACCCTCCAATGGGCGAGATGGGGATTGCGAGGGACAGTGAAAAATTACTGTGTAACAATAACTTTAACAAAAAACAAGATGCATAAAGGAAGTTGGAGCATAAATATCTATGAATTCAAAGTGATTATGCATGAAGTAGGCTAAATTGACATTGAAAAGTTAGACAAACACACAAGAGTTCATAAATATTCTCGAGTCCGAAAAAAGGCTTTCCCAGTATTGTATATTATTGAATAGAAAATATTACAATAGTAGCATACGTCATAGCATCGATTAACCACTGTCCTAACTCTTAAATCTCCCTATTTATAGAGTTAAACTCCTTTTACATGAAGTATGCCACTTGGTCTAGACCCTCGAAAGCTGTGAAGATATCTAATCCAAAAAGGAATTGATTACATGGAGAGAACATAGATATAATTCTATTTAGAAGGAGTTTGAAACCTAATAGGACTCTAACACCATTAACTTCATTAACACCTTTTAAAAAAACCCATACATGATGATGCTTATCAAGTCAAACAACTTTTCTTGAGGTGGAAATGACCATGTCTAAGTGATGAAATGCCATACTAGAATCTAGGCTTTGATGCTCGAAATTTTAGGATGTGTTAATGTGTTTGATGACGTGGAAAAAAATGGTGAGATAGTCTGCCATGTCACCTTCTTGCTTGAGTGGCCTTACCAAGAGATGTCTTCACCGATACACTTTAACCTCTCATGATGACTCATCTTCTCCCAAGAAACATTAAATGCTACAAAAACATCAAAATTTTCCCTTGCTATAAAAACAGAGCATTTTAAGGCAAGTTACGTAGCAAAGAGTTTGCAACGTTTTCTATTTAGCACTTTCTGCACCCTTTCTAAATTTTCTTCTCAATGGAGGGTCTTCATTAGGAAATGTGAGGTAAATACATGTTGTTACCCACTCCTATTATGATAAATTATGGAAATTATACCTCAAAATATTCTTCAACGAGTTCGTAGCGAAAACTCGCCTTAAGCCTAGAGTACGCTAAGAACTTGCCTGACTTTTCCATAATTTGAAATTTCCACTTTTTACCTCCAAAAAACCTCTCTAGAGCTATGTTAAGCGATGAGATGAAGCATCCTAAGAAAAAAATTGTCCCAAAAAAATGTCCTACCCTCTTTCAAGGAGCAACAAGGTCATCCACAACTATCATTTTCTAGCCCTTTTTTCTTTAATTATTTTTGCACCATTTCCATTTGAATTTCTAACTCTTTGACTTGGTTTTGCAAACTTTTCTCCTTTCTACCACTTCATCATAAAAAATAAATTTATTTGTTGACTTCCTCCTTGAAATATGTGAGCTCCTTAATTTCTTGTTTAAAAATCCTCTAAATCCAACTTGGCTTCTAAAACTTCTTCTCTGGCTTCCTTAATTTGTTCTTTTATGATCGGGGAGTTCATGAAAATTTTGCTCAAAAATTCAAAGTTATACTATCGGGTTGAAACTAGGATGGTTGCGTAGATCTCGTCTTCTTGATTTCGGTGCGCGAATGGTTCGAAATACCGATGTTGTATGAGGGAGATATCGCGTTTTGATAAAAAATTCCAAACGAGTAAAATTACGACGGGTTTGAGCGGGATGCACGATCAACGGGGTGGAGGTACGATCGACAAAATGAATATTCCGAGGAATATTCCTTCCTCGAAAGCTAACAACGGGATGAAAAGTGGCACAATTTTATTGGTCGAATGGTTGTATGTTTTGGTTGAAGAGCCAATCATAGGGTGACACGTGGCTAGCCTTGAGGCCTCCACGTGTCCCCGAATTGACATATCAAAATTTTGGTGAGGTCCACGGTGGCTCGACCTTGCGACCTCCCTTTGGGTACATGAGATGAGTTTCCAACCACTCTACAAGTTGTTTCTTAACCATATGGGTTGCGGCTTTGTATTAAGGTATGTTACAATTTGCATTTGGGGGGGTTGGGGGACCGCCGAAGCGGTCCCAACTCGCTGACGGTCCCCGTGTGTTGTTCACATGGTGACATTTAACTTCGATTCAAACCAATAGTCAAATAACCCACCATGTATTCCTTCGTCTATTCACATTGCAACAGTTTAATGTCACAATATCACGCACGGTCGGTTATGTAACCATCAACCTCAACCACGGTTCAATCCACTTCAACCCACAATTAATATTCGGGTTCCACCCAACCGCACGAGCAATTGTTAACCATGAGGTTTGGGAGACATGTGCCCAACCACTTAAATTTAATGTTTTAGTTAAGTTCATCGAGTGGTTTAGTCAAGCGCACCATTTACCGCGGAAGACACTATTTTAACTCTAGTTAAGTGGAGTTCTCCACTTTTAATGGAGTTTTTCTAGGTGTAATTGGGAAAAAATAGTAGGAGACTCAATTTTCTCCCATTCCGAGTGAATGAAGAGTCATTTTTGACTAATTGGAGCATTACTGGAGCCATTGGTGCAGAGAAAACAACCATTAGAGGCTTATAAATACATGTATATGCAAAATTTTGAGCATAATGAAAGATGTACATGCCATTGGGAGGCTGGACCCGAGCAGATGTAGCCTAGGAGGGGTGAATTGCTTCATCATGCCTACTATGTAAATTATATGTGGTGACTTATTTCTCTATTTTAAATTTTTTTTTCAATGTTATTTTTCCTTATTTTATGCTTCTAATTCACCTAAAATCATCTACAATTCATGGTTAAAATCCTCAATCCTTAAGCAAACTAGTGAGACAAGTATGCACGTGTTGACACTTAGCACAACAAAACTAATACGATCATTTCAAATCAGATTTGTATCGAGCTAGAGTTTATTCTCTATTGTTGTTTAGTGCAAATAATTTTTTAACTATTTGCAACTTTTCGATTCTTACTAGGCTCAAGCTCAAAAGAGGAGAAGGAAAATTGGTGGGAGTAGAAGTGTCTCAAGAAGAGACAAAGAAAAGGAGAGCAAGATTGCCACAATATCCACCGCCTAGTTCACATCCTAAGGAAGCGAAGCTACATTAAGTATGCCTCATGAGGAAGGAGAAATCCATGAAGAAGTTGATCCCAAAGAGGAAGAAAGAGTGTCCGGGAAAGAATTTATTGACATGGCTAAGATGGTTAGAATCCTTTATCAAGAAAGGAATGAGAGGCTAGAAGGAGAAGGATCAAAACTTCACAAGGAAGGATAGGGATCTTCAGGGAGGTCACAATGATGAAGATAAGTCAAAGAAGGGAAATGGAGGAAATGGAGGCAATGGAGAACCATCATCCTCACCCTCATCATCGTCATCCTCTACTTCTTCTTCAATACATTAGACACACAATTCAAAGAACACTAGCAAAAGTCCTTTTTTTAAAACTTGATGTTAAGTTTGAATTGCCAATGTTTAACGGTGAATTAAATGTAGAAAATATTGATAATTGGATTAGGAAATTGAAGGTCTATTTGAGAGTCCAGAACCTTCAAGATGATGATACAAAAAATCCAATTAGCTTCATTGAGAGTGGAAGGTGCAACACTTGTTTGGTGGGAATCCAAGTCAAAGGAGGAGATCAAGAAACATGGTAAGATTATTCTATCATGGAAAGATTTCATTACTTGCTATAAAAAAATAGTTTTATCCATTAGCTCATATGAAAAAAAGCCATAATGAAGTGGCAAAACTTTAGGCAATTGAAGGGACAAAATATGCAAGAATACACCCAAGAATTTAGGAGAAGAGCTCTCTTATTAGGGGTAGATTTGCATGAGCCAAGATACTTTTCTCAAGTAACTAGGAGGCTTACATAGCTACCTAAAACATACTATGCTCATGTTTAACCCCACAAGTCTAGATGAAGTATGTGTTCGAGGCCACACATCTAGAAGCTAGAGGGAAGAACATTTACGAAGAGGGTAGAAAGAAACCTTTTAAGGGTAAAGCCAAAGAGAAGACGTCAAAAGGTAAAATAAAAAAATAATGCATTTGTTAAGAAAGAGGGAGAAATTTTTTTTTGTAAACAATGTTCAAAAGAAGGCCATGATGAAACTCATTGTTGGAAATTACATCTGAAATGAGGCCAAAGAAACCCAATAACAAAGGGAAACCAAAAAGCTGCGACTACAACTCAACATGATTTAGGAGATGATTTAGGTGATGAATCTAAGTTTACAACCATGGGATTGAATAACATGAAGGCGAAAGAATTTGAAACTAAACCCGGTACTAGTACATCAAACTCGTCACATACATGCTCCAAATGAAGAAGAAAAAAATAGAAGCATTTCATGTGAGGGTCATATCCAAACATACCAAGTTTAACACATTGTTTCACAGTGGGTCACAAGAAAACTTAATCTCTGAAGACTTGGTCAAGAAACTTAACCTTGATACCATACCACATCCAAAACCATATCCATTAGGTTGGATTTGCAAGGATGCAAATTTACGGGTTTCAAAGAAATGTATATTGCGGTTTACAATCACGGCAATTTTTGTTGACATCGTTGAATTAGGCTGTGGTTCCGCTTGACATAATAGGTATTGTGTTGGGGAGTTCTTAATTGTATGATAGGAAAGCTATCTTCCATCGCCATGAGAAAAAAATATCATTTATTCAAATATGGCATGGAGTTCATTGTTAAAGCACATCGCAAGAAGAAAAAATATTGCTATGGTAAATGTTTGGACATGTAAAGAGGTCGGTAAATTCAAGTAATAATTTTTTTCTTCTTATGATTAAGCCTAAAGATGATGTTAATCATGAATCATTTAAGGGATGTGATCCTAATTTCAAATCATATTTATATGATGTGGTTAATGCACATCATGAGATGTTTCGAGAGCCAACGAGATTGCCTCCAAAAAGATAGATTCAACATGAGATTCGAACTTTGCGGCCAAGATTTTCCTCTTCCAAACATCGAGTATGTATGGCATGTAGATAATGGAGAATGTTGAAATAAAGAGGAAAATCAAAGAGATGTTGGACAAATGAATCATAAGGCCAAGCACCTCGCCATGCGGTTCACCCATATTCTTGATATCAAAGAAATAGTGGGACTTGGCGCATGTGTGTAGATTTTCGAGATTTGAACAAGATTATGGTAAAGAATCATTACCCACTCCCAAGAATAGATGATTTGCTTGATCAGATGAAAGAAAAAAATTTGTTTCACTAATTTAGATTTACGAAGAGGATATCATCAAGTAAGAATTGTAGAAAGTGATATATGGAAAAGCTGCATTCAAAACCAAACAAGGAATATTTGATTGGCTAGTTATGCCATTTGGTTTGTGTAATGCACCGACAACTTTCATGTGTGTTATGGATAGTGTTTTGAATCCATTCCTTGATGAATTTGTGATTGTGTACTTAGATGGCATATTTGTTTTCAGCAAAACAAGAGAAGATCATGTCTTGCATGTGAATAGAGTGCTTGATATTTTGAAGAAAGAGAAATTGTTTCTTAAGATGTCAAAGTATGAGTTTGGAAATAATTCTTTGGTCTATTTGGGACATATTGTAGGAGGAGGAAAGTTGAGAATTGATCCTTCTAAAGTGGAAGCCATTGTGAATTGGTCCACACCCAAAACAAAAACCGAGGTAAGAAGTTTCTTAGGTGCTGACTCAATATTGGAGAAATTTTATTGCTAGGTTTTCTTCCATCGCAGCCTCCTATGCATGCGATGACAAGTGTGAAGAAAGGCTTCCAAAGGGAAGGAAAACAAAAACAAGCTTTCAAAGCTTTAAAAGACAAGATCAGTTCAAATCTAGTCCTAGCATTACCAAATTTGAGATATCCATTCTGAGATTCAAACCGATGCTAGTGATTATGCCATGGGCACGATTCTTTTGCAACATGGTAAGCATATTGCTTTTTCATTACGAAACATTTAATGGTTCTCGTGAAAAATTATCCTACATATGAAACATAACTATATGTGTTGGTACAAAGTGTCAAGAAGTGGAAAAAACTACTTGATGGGTAAAGAGACTATTGTACATTACGATCACCAACCATTACAGGTACTTGCGATGCATAAAGCAAAATTGCAACAATCAAGACAATTCGAGTGGATGGGATTTTTTCACAGCAGTTTCACTTGGTTATAAGGTACAAGAAAGGTATTTTAAATAAAGTTGCTGATATGCTTTCAAGACCAATAATTATTGCATCTACTTTAATAAAAAATTGTTATGTTGTACATGAGAATTACATAGAACAATGTGCACATGATGTTGATTTTCAAGATGTGTATGCTAGTTTGAGTGAAGGGAATCAAGTTGAAGAAAAAGATTATCACATGCATAAAAATTTGTTGTTTCATTTGGGGAAAGCTATGTATACCACAAGGAGAGAGGCTAAGGGTCATGAGAGAAGCTCATTCATCTTTTATTGTTGGACACTTTGGGGTAAGAGAAAAATAGTAGGCGCATCTACTGGATGTATTGGTATTGGCCTCACATGATAGATAGTGTGTCACATTTTATAAGAGGTTGTTCATATCAGTGCAACAAGTAAGCCTAGTAATAGGAAGCTTGGGTTGTACATGTCACTACTCGGTACCATCAAGGCCATGGGAGAGTGTCTCCATAGACTTTGTTAGAGGTCTACCTATGTCAAGAAAACAACATGATTATTTTTATGTAGTTGTGCATAGATTCGATAAAATGTGTATACTTATGCCATGTATGAAAACCATTACTACCGAACAAACTGTGAACTTTATTTTCAACATGTTTGGGTTAATTTTGGATTTCCAACTTCTATTGCTAGTGAAAGGCATTCCGGGTTCATTGGGAATTTTTGGTCAAATATATGGAGAATGATGGACAAAAAAGTTGAAAACGAGTACTGCTTTTCATCCGCAAATAGATGGACAAACCGAGGTGGTGAACAAAACTATTGTGAATCTATTGAGAGGATATTGCGGCAAACATCCTAAGTTTTGGGATGAACAAGCGCATTACATTTAACATGTTTACAAACTGGGCAAAACACTCTTCAACTCAAACATCACCTTTTGAAATATGGTTTGAGTATTTTCCAAAATCACCATTAGAATTCATCTTTGGGAAGGGTGGTGCAATTTATGGCCATAATGATATTGAAAAGGCTTGAATGTTCATTGAGAAAATTCAGATTATACATCAACAAGTTCAATAACTGACTTGATAAAAGTCAAAGAAAATACAAAGAGAGGCATGAAAAACATAGAGTTGATCACAAGTTTCAAGAGGGAGATGAGGTATGGTTGCAAATTAGAAAAGAAAGGATGCAAGGGGAAGGTAAAAAAGCTCAAACCCATTCGCTATGGTCCATTCAAGATCATAAAGCAAGTTGGTAATAATGCATTTCAACTTGACTTTCCTTCTTATATGCAAATATATTCAATTGTTAATGTTGAAAACTTACGTTTGTATGAGCCACCTTTGATTGATGATCAAGGAAGTGATGTTCAACTACCTTCTATTGAATATTTCTCGCCATAATTTTTGGATGAGCTCAAAGAAGATACAATTCTTGACAGGGAGGACAAGAGCATCTAAGAGGAGAAGTGTTGACTACCTTCAAGTTGGGCTCAAAGGAACTAAACCAAGCAAGGAAAAAATGGATGGAGGGTCGGAAAGGTGAGGGAGATGTACCCTCATCTACTCGAACAGTAATCAAGTCTTTTGGGGTCCAAAAGCTTCCCAATGGGGAGGAGTGATCTAGAGTTCATAAATTTTGCTCAAAATTAAAATTTATAGGATTGGTTTGAAACTAGGATGGTTGTGTAGATCTCATATTCACGATTCGGCACCGTGAACGAGTTCGAAAAATCGATGTTGTATGAGGGAGATATCACGTTACGATCGAAATGCCAAACAGGTAAAATTGTGATAGGTTTGACTAGGAGGTACAATCAACAGGGGTGGAGGTATAGTTAGCAAAAAGAATATTTTGAGGAATATTCCTTCCTTAGAGCCAACCACGGGATGCCAAGTGGTGCAAGTTTATTGGTCGAATAGTTGTGCGTTTTGGTTGAAGAGCCAATCACGGGGTGACACGTGGCCAGCCCCTAAGGCTACCACGTGTCCCCCGAAATGGCATATCAAAATTTTGGTGAGGTCCGCGAGGGCTCAACCATACGACCACCCTCCGTGCACGTGAGATGAGTTTCAAACCGCTCTACATGTTGTTTCTTAACCATAAGGTTTGTTACAATTTTCATTGGGGGGGTTGGGGACCACCGGTGGTCCCCTGCGTGTTGTTCACATGGTGACATTTAACTCCATCTCAAAACCGAAAGTCAAATAACACGCCAAATATTCCATCGTCTGTTCACATCAAAACCATTTAATGTGACAATATCCACGGTCAATTATGTAACCGTCAACCTAAACCATAGTTCAATCCACATCAACCCACTATTAATCCTCGGGTTCCGCCCTAATCGCCGACGGTTGTTAACCGCGTGGTTTGGGGGACATGTGCCCAACCACTTAACTTTAATGTTACAATTAAGTTCGATGGTGGTTTAGGCAAGCCTACCATTTACGGTGGAAGACACTATTTTAACTCCGAGTTAAGTGGAGTTCTCCACTTTTTAATGGATTTTTTCTAGATGTAACTGGGAAAAAGAGTAAGAGACTCAATTTTCGCCCATTCATGAGTGAATGAATAGTCATTTTTGACTAATTGGAGCATTCTGGAGCCATTGGTGCAGAGAAAAAAACAATTATAGGCCTTTAACTACATGTATTTGCAAAATTTGAGCATAATGAAAGATGGACAAGCCATTGGGAGCTGGACCAAAAAATGTAGCCCAGGGGAGGGTGAAGCGCTTCATCATGCCTGTCTGTGTAAATTACATGTGGTGACTTATTTCTCTATTTTTACACTCTATTGTTCATTGTTATTTGTGCTTATTTTTATGCTTCTATTTCACCTAAAATCATCTACAATTAATGGTTAAAATCATCAATCCTTAAGCAAACTAATGAGACACGTATGCACATGTTTATAAACTGAAAATACACTTAGCACAACAAAACTAATCTCGTCATTTTAGATCATTTTAGAAGCTCCACTTTAGACTTTTCTTGGACCTTTTCTTTGCCTTGATATGTCTTGATGATTTCTCCTTCGCTGAGGATAGCTCTATTATCTCTTCCCTTATGGGATGCTTCTTCTTTTTTGTCTCTTTATGCAACTTATCGGACTTCCCTCCTTTAAGAGTTGTGACCTATTGAATGGTTTCCTAGGCTTAAATACAAAAGCACCGAATCCTCACTTTGGAAAAATCAAGTTTCTTTGTTGTAAGACCCATCTTCTTCATTTTTTTTCCTTTAACCTCTACATGTTTTACAATAGGGGTTTCTTCAATATCAATTTCTTGCAGCATGTCTTCAAGTTTTCCTTTTCCATATGTTTGACTCTTGATGATTCTTCTATGATCCCTTATATCAATTTTGAGCTTTTTTCTAGTAGGTGTTCTTTCGAGGTGCCACTTTGTATCCCGCGATTGTTCAATATATACCTCCATGGGCTCTACTATAGAGCTGCACCTCTACCTCGGGGTTCAATCTCTGCTTCAATTATTGGTTCTTTTTTCCTTCTTGGGAGTGTTTTTCTTTGACTTGGGTGTCTTTCTTGGAGTAAGAACATATACATCATAGCGACTCAAAAAACACGTAAGTAGCTCATTCCTATTCAATTTCTTCAACTCTTCCATAACTAACAAATTGATTAAGCCATGATGAAATATGGATGTATCACTTTGCTCTCGAGTTTGGCTTGTACCTTATCGGACATCTTGCCTAAAATTCTAAACAGAAAGAATGGAAGATCAAGAATTTTTTTTACCTGTGAAATGGAGTAAGAGTCTAAAATGATATTTGTAGATAATGTGAAATATACCTTCACAGGTAAAATATTTTTTGGATCACCATAAGTAGCTTTGAGTATTTTTTTCTTGAGGTAACTCTCGGGTATGTTTGAGGTCATATCAACTCCTATGTGCTCCTACTTTAGAAATTCATCATAGTTCTGAAGCTTGAATTTCATTTCCTTGAACCATTCTTCTCAGGACCTCGAATTTCAATTGCTTGTGAAATGGTCTCACGAGAAACAATGAAACTTAAGATGCCTACCTTTGACGTTGTGCCAAAAAAGTTGACAAAAAAAATCCTTGGACACTTGTGCATGGTACCCTTGTAGTTTTTGGAAAAATATCATACAACCAACATTTCAAAGCCTTTGTGCAAAGCTTGGGTCTTCCATAACTAGCTTCAAGTACGTGGGATCGTATATGAATACAAAGCCTCCTTTGTTGGGGTTTTTATGTGAAGCCATGCCCTCCAATACAACGTTGTCCCTGCTTCAAGTCTTGACACCCTGCAAAAAAATATCTAAGACCACAAGAAACTTGTTTGACGAGGTGGGATCTAACGTAAGACAAAAACTAGACAAGAAACTAAAGTGAAGACCTGTTGGCCCAAGGTCGAGAAGCTTACAAAGATTGAAAAGGTAAGTGTTGTTTTTCGAATGAGGTAAGGCTAAATTAGGGAAAGAAAGGTGGGAGTCAAAACAGAATGATGGAGGTGTTATGATTACCAAGCATGAAATATGACAAATGATGAGCGATAAGAGTTATGCACCATGTTGAACAACTGACTTATGACCACCGAAATAATGAAAACATATCTATCATCTCACCCTTAGCGGAAAAAACCCCATTTTGTAGCGATTTCGGTTAGTGGGATGACATATTCGCTACGAAACTAACGGGTGAGTCCGTAGCGAAAACATGCTATTGTACACGGAAAACGTTGCGGACTTAGGAAAAATGTGCCAAGTGTCGAAAAGTGGATCTATTAACCCATGAATTCAGATTTTTTGAATTTTACTTTCACAAGACCTTAATCATTGACTCAGTGATAACTTAGACCTTTTAAAACTATATACAAAACATGAAATTTAATCAATTTCATAACCTTATTTGACCCCTAACAACCTAACCTAACTAAAAAAGACACTCCTAGACCAACCTAATTGTTATTAAGGATAACGTGTGGCTCCACTAGGGATTTTGAGTCCTTGTGGTGCAGACAAAGAACCAACGACTCCGAGTGCCTTAGTCGAAAAAGGAAATAAAGCCAAAGGGGAAAGAAGTCCCAAGGTGAATAGGGCAAGAGAGACTTGTCCAAGATCAAGTGTTTTCATTTTCATGAGTATGGGAACTATGCCATGAAATTTCCACGAGAAGGAAAGAAAGAAGGAGCTTGTAGTTTCAACAACAAGTGAATTTCTAACTTCATAGTTCGAGCTTTATTTTACTCTCATTGCATGCATGGACAACACTATAATGGGATGCATTTGGTATCTCAACAACGATGCCTCGTTCCATATGTCTGAGGGAATAAAGATTTATTCAACGATTTGGAGGATAAGGACCTCTAGTAGAACATAAAGTTTTGAGATTACGGGAGGTATAACGTGATCGACATAGGTACAATTACCTTTAAGTGGGATAATGGATCCGCCCTTAGACTCAAAGATTCTTTTTTTTGTTCCAGGGACTAAAGAATAATCTTGTTTCCATAACGATTGTTATCACCAAAATAGTACCCGATTGGGTGCATTGATCGAACAGCTTCAATGTAACTATTTCAAACCAATCTTGTGACTAAGGCTTAGCCTCCTCGGCCCTAAGAGGGCTCTCTCAAGGGTTAATTATATGGGATATGGATATATGGATAACTCTATTATTTGTGTTTTTGGTTCGAGGTTGATAAGATGAATGCTTGCTACCATTGGGCTATAGAGTCGGGTGATAGGGCTCTCAATAACAAAGGCTTTCCTTGTGGAAGCCGAGGCTTGTATATACTTCAATGAAAGGGTAACACATTCAGAGAAAATACCAATAACTTGAAGTTCAAATAAAGTCGAGCATGTAATACATGAATTACGAGTAATGAGACATCAAGGCTATGGAAGAGAAACATTTCAAAGATAGGACATAAAACTCATTGAAAATACACTAAGAATCTCGGGTGAAGAAAAGTTGTATGTTATTTGTATATATCAGATCAATCCAAAGATTTACAAAGTGGATGCTCTTAGATAACATTTTCCAACCTTTGTAGGTTGAAACCAACATCAGCATGTATACATTGGGCTTATGAAGTCAAATAAATCTCGGAAAATCGGTGAATCTAATTGACATGGAAGTTGAGGCATATCGGGGTTTTTATTCACGAGACATACACTTGAAACATGTAAAAAACACGATCAGTCCATTTATAAAGGAAGTTAGAGAATCTAAAAATGAGTTATGAGTAATATAGATGAACACCACTGGAAATAATATATATAAGAAACAACGATAGAATAGGAAAACACTAAAAACCCCTTCTGAATCTCAAGGTGGTCAAGTAGAAGCTCTTTGCATTAGCTCAAATAGTCTTTTTTACAATATGCACCAGTTTTGCCAAAATGTCTCCAACCCTTTGCTAATTCGACCTCTTGGCCTTTAATAGACCATTACAACATGAGATGAACTCATCTTCATGCTAGATACTTTGAATTCCTAACTCTTGACACCTTGCATGACCATAAAACATCAAATTTATGACAAACAGACACCTATCCTACTTGACGAGTCCTATTTCAACTAGGACTCAAACTCTTCATTACTATCTTTAAAAAACTTATCCTAACAACCTTATCTATTTGAAATTACATCATTGACAAGTGTATCATCACATGGTCGAATTTGGATGATGGGCTTGAGCTCTTCATGACCACTTTGCTGACCTCCACATAAAGCGAGAAACCAAACCTGTTTTTTTAGGCATATGGTCTTTTGCATTCATTGAACATTATGACCATCATGTACTATTCATTTCGTGGTGCTTTGTTGTTTTAAGTTGAAGTAACACATGCCAAAAATCCTCTCTAGGCTCCAACTATCCATAACCATCATCAAAATTTTCAAATGAGTCTGAAAATAGATTGTCTTATGAAAACAAAAACGGGTTTCGTAGCGCTTTTCGTAGTGCTACCTTTTAACCATTTTTTTCTTAAAATTCTTGACTTATTTCCTTGAAAATAATCTTCATTACCTTTAGATGTATCCTCCATAGCAATTTCAAACCTTAATTCATATTTTTTACCCCCCAAAATGTGATGAAAAAGGGCAAGAAAAGTCTGCTACAACAATTTCGTAGCACTTTTTTGCCTTTTTTACATTGTTTGCACTACGAAATTGCTTTGAGTGAGCAGTTTTATCCAAAATTTTCGAAAATGAAAATTGTAAATGTGCTAAAAAACTCAAAAATCAATCTGATTTCATCATATCACTTAAAAAAATAGAGTCATTCTAGCCTTCTTGAGGTCCCTTCTTCATTTGCAATAGGTTGGCCTATTGGTTTTCTTGTTTTTCTCGAAAAAATAGGTCTTGGGACTAAAGGAGATTTTTTGTAGGCCCTGATGTTTTGAATAAAAAACTCTATTGTTTTTTTTGAAACACATCTCCTAGCCGTCCATAAAATTCCTTTGAAAAACATGTGTAAAACAAGAAAACTCGCTTTTGAAAATAGGACTTCAAAGAAAGCCTTGTATCTCCCAACCTGATAACACTTGTGAGAAAAGTGAGAGACTTTTTTTGTAGCAGGGGGTGTGATGAAAAAAAAATCTTTCAAAAATCCAAAATACTTTTTCATTTGGCCGAAAACCCGAACTTGGATTTTACTACTAAACGATCATGTACAAGACATTTTGTAAATGCAGTTTCGTAGCGCATTTTAATTTATCAATTTCTTCGACATCCTAATGAATTTGAGGAAAATGAGAGAAGTTTTTTGTAGTTAGGTATGTTAGGAAGAAATTTTTTTTCAGTTTTCTTAAATTCGTTTGCAGCTTGCTCATAGAACTCCTTGGAAGTTGACTACTCAAAACCAGAAAACAAAGTTTTTGCTTCATATTGCGCTACGAAAAGGCAACGCTTTCGTAGTGCAAAATGACTTTTTGAACTAGTGGCACTACGAAAGTAAGGTTTCTTAGCTAATTGGCTAGTTTTGACGAAAAACTTAGGAAAATGAAATGAATGATGAAATGATGAATGACTTGACATAAAAAACCTTTAAAATGGATTTGTTTAACACTAAGGAAGGTTCAAACCTAAAATTCTAATACTCCCTTTAGGTCAAATTCATGAAATGACTCCTAAGACCCTATTTTTGACCCATGATTAAAAAAAAACTTGAAAAAATGATGTTTTGAGAATTTTTTGAGTGATAACAACGGTATTTGAAGAACCATGGCTATAATGTGATATTTAGAAAAGGAAAGGTTTTCCTTAGACACATTGCCACAAGACGAGTGAAATAGATCGGTGTACGAGTCAAGAACCTGTATTCTCTCAAGGTCGAAGATGCATGAAAAGTGTTATCACTCTATTGGATTCCAAAGTGGTTTGACATTGGCCCTCTAGCATTCTGTCTTCAGTATTCGGAATTACGGGGCCTAACATAGTGATGACCACTATGGGGAAGAACTATCTCTAGTAATGTACTTCAAGTTTTAGTTTTGAATTTGACGGTTAATAGAAGTGAAACACCAGAAGGTTGTTCCATTCACCTGGTGACTCCATTGGCAGAAAAATCTAGAAACATAGATTTACTAGCGACTCCAAAAGCTCAAAATGGGATCAATTGTAAGGATATATGCTCCAATGAACAGAGATCACATTCTCGGCTTCCCCAAAAAAATGCCTCAGGTAAATTGGCAAAGAAATCTTCCTATTTTTCAAGATGAGAATGTTGATGATGCTTTGTTACATATCATTAAATTTCATATACATTCATGGAAGTGGAAAGTTGAATGGCATGAGGATTGCCTCATGAAGATGTTCATGGAAACAATAGAAGGGAAAGCGAGGGAATGGTACAAAGGTTTAAACCCTGGCAGTTTGTTTTCTTTGAAAGATTTCCACAAGGTGTTTTATGAGAATTACAAAGAATATTCTCCATCTTTATCATTAGCTGAACATTTTTGTGATTAGTCTGAGGATCTCATACAATACCTTGAAAATATTGATGAAGATCTAGGAAATATGCATGATGAGGATCTCTTAGAAGCAATTTATGGATTTCATTCTCAAGTTAAATTTCATGATAACCAAGAGAAGTTAGTTGAAGATGAAAGAAATCAAGAAATGAAAGTAGATCCACAAGATCTCTATGTGGAGACAAATGAAAACTCATCTGTTCTTTTGTATGAGGTTAAGTAAGACATCCAGTCTCATGATAAATCTTCGCGAGAGCAAGAAAACAATTGTTGTTTAATCCAAAGAAAACGAAGAATGCCTCCTCCTTTAACTGAAGAAAAAATTAATCATATTCTAAGCATGCAGCCAGCCTCTCAGTATTTATGTGATCCAGAGATTAATCCTATTTGTTCTACTACTGATTTATGTACTGAAGTATTTCCTCATGAAGAAAAATATGTAGAAAAAATTGATACTGATGTTGTTTTACGTTCTCAAGAAGGCTTATTGCTAGAAAGTGCTTTTGTTCATCAAAATGATGGCCTGTAAACATAATTTAGCAATCTCAGCCAAGACATATCAGGTTTGCTTAAGGACAACATATTGGTATACAATAAAGATGCCATATCAAATGACCATGAAGAATGTATAGATATTCTCTTTCAGAAGGATCCTGACCATAACAAATTGGAACAAAGGGCAGTCCTAGATGAAGCTTGTTATTTTCCTCAGCACTAGGTATTTTTCCAAGATCCTTTTGTTGGCCTCTTATAATCATCTAAATAAGGGGTGTTTTATTTCATGAATGGTTTACTGCAGAGTGTAAGGAAAATTTTGAACACTTATGTGAAAAGGAAGTTGAGATGGGAGTGGTCATTTTGTTTTTTTAGCCTGCTCAAAAGGGTGAGCAAGAACCAATCATGTAGTCATTTACTTGATTGGTTACATTGGAAAGAAGAGTTCACTTAGTGTACATATCATCTCTAAGTTAAAGTAGGTAGGTAGTAGTGTGCAAATAAGCTCATTACTTTGAGCATTTTTCTAGTTTTAGTTTCAGATTGCTTTTCAATTTTTAGATCAAGTGTGCTCCATAGTGCAATTTCAGAGAGTGTTGATTTCAGCTTGAAGATTTTGAGCCTCAGAGATTGTATCAAATCAAGTTGCAGATTTGGGATCAGACCAATAGTCTACAATGTTTTGGACACCTCTTGAAGGAGCTGCCATCCCTAGCTGGAGTCACTGTTAGACCCCTGTAATTCACAGTATCACAAGGTGATTGATTAATTCTAAGATATTTCATTGGAAATAATATTCCATGGTTGCCATTTATTTCCAGAAAAGGAAGAGAAATCCTGACTGTTAAAGACCTCCAAAGGAATCAATCCACCTTTTAGTTTGGTTGAAGGAGGAAAGGGTTGCTGATAAGTTTTAATGGTGAGAAAACTTCATTTCTTCCCTCAATCATTTCATTTACCCTCCTTTTCTCTTCATTTTTCCAAAGTCCCTTCATTTCTTTCAAACCCCTTTTTTAAATATTAAAATTCGATTTTTATAGTTGAAGAAGCGACTCCATCCCCACTTTAGGCCACTTGATACATACATATATATCATATATATTATAAAACAAAAAAAAACTTACCCCGTCCTTCCCTTTTCACATCAGAACTTCGCACTCTTTATCATTTCACAACTAAGTTTGCCACCTTATAACTCCACCGATGTGATATAGTGGGACCCTTCCAGCCACGTCGCTCTTTTCCCCACCGCCCATCATTGCAATCGGCGTTTTTTATGGTTACATGTTAACACATCGCGGGCCAATTGGTTTAAGTAGAGATGTGATAGGTTATTCACTGTGGTGTGCGATAACTTTAAACATTGTGATGTACAGTAAACTTAAATATTGCGATGTGCGGTAAAGTTAAATGTTGCGATGTGCAAAACGTTAAATGTTGCGATGTGCGATAAGCTAAATATTTTGATGTGCGGCATTAATGGCCCCCCTTTTTATCCTGCCACATCACCCACAACTCTTCGCACTTCGCACTGTGCGAGTTTTAACATGCACCTCCCCGCTGCTCACAACAAAAGTTGCAATCCACGGGCTGCGAGCGGGCCCACCTCACTGCCACATCACCTTCTGTCGTACCATCATACGTTCCCTCCCATCTAACTACCCTCTGCCTCTCCATCATCTCTACACATCTCCCCGCATCCGATGGTCCTTATTTCGTTTCGGTCCCCCCTTAGTATCCGTACCTTAACAAAAGGGGGGGGGGGGGGGTCCAAAATATGTGGTATTCATTACCACTTATCCCGCTACGTGGTGGCACTTGGGCTTTTCACACCCCCCTCCGCTAAAACTATTTTCCACCCTTGCCCCCCTTTGAAACGATTTTCCCTTCACTCTGATACCATCCCCCACCGACTGTTGCTCCACGCGCCTTCGCTGCTCCACGTCCACCTACCCACTCCCACCACCATAGCTCCACTACAGTCCATCATTGAAATTAAAGGAGAATGAGGTTTGTAGATGAGTGCGCTAACAAAATCTACTAGAAAGATAACTACGTGCAAAAGACTAAAAGTACAATCAAGTTTTAAAAGCTTGTCACAGGCGTATCATCCAGCTGTCCCGGATAACTACGTGCAAAAGACTAAAAGTACAATCAAGTTTTAAAAGCTCGTCACAGGTGTATCATCCAGCTGTCCTGGCGCTTGCTCGAATTCAAGATAGCACAAATATCAACCACTAAAGGAAAATCATTATTCTTATGAATGAAAAAGAATTTTTTGTTAATAACATCATCCTGAGAAACAGGAGGAAGTTTTATGCATGTCACCCTTGTTGAAATCACTTCATTATTTTTTTTTTTGATTAGTTATACATGTGTCATTAGTCTTTGGAAAGAAGATGGAAGCTTCGATCAAATTGAGCATTAAAGGGAATCAAAACAGTGCCAGATTTCTAGATATCCTTAATAAATCCTACTATATCTGCAAATGTCAAATATTGTTAGTCCTTCTATGTTGTGTAGTTAACAAGAAAGTAACTATTAGTTATTGCATTGATTGTAACCAGTCAGTAGGATTAGCATAAATACTTCACTTTTAGAAGTATTATCGGGGGGGGATTCTGTAGTGAGGAACAATCCCATTCTATAATGTTGTTCACTGAATTTGAAGTAACTGTTCGAAGAGTAATACAAGATCAGTTTTTCAGGATTCATGTGGTGTCTAAAATGGTGAAGTATCCTTTGGCTTTTATGTGATTTTCCATTGTTTCTCTCTCCCTGTACTTCTGCAATCTAATTGTAAAACAGAAAGTGTGAAGAATATGATTTTTTCTATAGAGCACCCTATTTTGGATGTGTTTACAATAGTCTATGTTTTCCACTGATGCCAAATCGAGGAATTCTTAATTTCTCCTCAATTTCTATTGAACTTTACAGCCTAGGATAGATCGAGGAATTATTAACTGATCCTTAGTCTCTACCTAGACTTACATTTTTTCTTTTCATAATTCATTCAAAAGTATGAAAGATCCATGGTAGTGAACCTATCTTGCCCTGTTTCACTCATGGTTGATATTTCTGCATTTAATCACTTGAGCCTCTTTGACTACATTTCCCAATGGCTTTCCCTTGCTCTTCCCACCAAAACAATTCAAAATTCAAAATCTACATCTAATAGCTAGCCTAAAATTCCCAATCTAACAAAGCTATATCTAACAGAGAGATCCATCTCTGGGTCTAGTAGGGATAGATCCTAGGCCCGCAGTAGTTTTGATGTTGCCTCCGGGATTCTGTCTTCAGCCTCGAAATTACGGAGTGATAATGCAAATCTTTGAGGAGAAAAGTAGAGGTTAGAGACTTGGTGGTTGAGAGGGAGCATGAATTACCTCTCAACATGTAGCCTTAGAAGCAATACTAGAAGGTTGTGGAGCATCCACAATTGGAGAAGAAGAGAGGAGACCGAGTGTAGGCATCCACTCAAGAAAATACCTCTAGTGGGGGGAATTTCGAGCCAGGTGAGAATAGGGAGCACATACAATCATACCTCCGGGTGAGAGGTGGGGTGATGTGAAGTCCTAATCCCAAGAGAAGAAATTTGGGGAGGATCCATTGATATATCTTGTCTCTTGGATCAGTACCTGGCTATGAGGGCCCATAATACACAATACTAGAAGGATGGATCAACATCGATTGATGCCGTTAGATATTTGACTGAAAAATTTCAGATACTGGAGCGCAGATCAGAGTTGGTAGCAGTGTAGATGGCACAAATGTAGAGTTATCATCAATACCAAGTTTTAAGTAGATAATGCATTAACTAGTAGCAGTAAGAGACTCTGATGACATATGTGTCATATTGATTCAGTTTGGATGCTTTTTTAGTTTCAAAATTTGCAGGAGTAACAAAATTATAGGGAAGTGTTGCATGCAAAACATTCCAAAGGTATCATATTAGGATAGATTGAATTTCTTTCTTGTTGAGAGGGAGTGTTGAAATAGGAAACAAGAAATATTGAAAATGGAACCCAGAAATGGCACCCAAAGGGGATTCTGATTTAATTTTCCCTTAATTAAATTGGAAGATAAATTGTAATTTAATCTCATAACATCTTGTAAGTGTTAAATGAGTTAGGAAAACTTAGTTAGCTTAGTTAATTCGATTTGCAGGTCAAGGGTGAGGCATGCAGTGTTCCTCCTAGGTTTTAGGGGGTCTAGTTACAGTTATTTGTGAGTTGTAATTAGTTAACTCAATTATTTGAGTTAAAATAAGTTTAATTAGTTCTAATTGAGAGATTATCTAGTGATAGGTCGAGTGAATTAAATCTGATTTAATTCACAAGTAGTGATCAATTAGTTAACTGATAATTCAGTATAAATAGTTGTTGCATGTCAGTTCTAAGGAAGGCCCAGTTGATATTGAGGTTAAAGGGAATATAGCTATTAGTTGTCTAATTAGAAAATTGTATAGGTAATGCATGAGGTCATCGAGAATACTTGAAGGTATTGTGCAATCAATAATTGGGATTTTCCTAATTAATAAGGGCTCAATTAGCCCATGAATGAGTAAGCAAGGCTCACTAGGTAGAGGAAAGAAAGAGGTTAAATATTGGACCAAACTTGCTTAGATCGGTGCTAGATTTGAGAAAGATAAGGGTGAGACAATCATCAGAATGCAGAGGTTTCTCAATGAGGAAATAACATTATATTGTTTCATGTTCTTGAAATTATGAAATATACAGATAGCGGAGTTTTGAGCAGTTAATTTTGTTAGCCACCTATAATATTTTGTCAAAGAAAACAGGTGGCTAAGCATGTTTCTAAGCCTTCAAGAGAAACATTTACTTTGTAAATCTATCATTCTTGAAGCCTCCATGTGTCTTCTATCCTTTAAAGAATCTTTACTATTGTTTCCACTAATGAACCCTGCTGTTTGTGAAAGGAGCTGCTCTAAAAAAGACCTCCATTTTCTCCATTTCACTCCCACAAAATTCCCCATTTTTCATCCTCATTCCCTTCACAAAAATTCCTCTGTAGACCCTCATTTCAACCTCCAGCTAATCCTAAACCCCTTTAAACCTTATATTTCCCTTTTTTTTGGTTTAAAAATACCTTCTTTTGCACATCAGAATCCTTCCTTTGGCCTAAAAATCCCTGTTTTTTGGCCTAAAACACCCTTTTTGCAATATAAAGTTTTGTTAGCTCCCGAGGGCTTATATACTTTAGCTTTTCTCCTCCACCTGCCCTAGCCCCACAACCGGGCACTAAAAAATGAACCCTCCCCATGCTAAACCCATCTTTCCTTTGTTTTCCCATTTCCCTGACATTTTGAGTTAAATGAATATAGACCGTTGATCTGCATAAGATCAACGGCCATCAGGCCATCGGGTCTCCTTTCCACCACCCATTCACCTTCCTTTCACTTTCAAAACCTTCGATCCATCTTTTAATCTCGACCGTCCATCTGAGAAATCTTATGGTCGGGACTTAACCCAATGAAATCATTTTTTCACTTAAACTCTTACCCCACCACTTAATGTTTCCACTACACGACAAAATAAATGCCAGGTGAACCATTCCTCATCTACACAACTTCCCCGTCGCGTGCGATCTGCACCGTCAGATCTGCAGCCGATCATTCAACGGATGACGTTACATATCGCAAAATCTTTGCGCCAGAGGTTTAATGCCCAAATTTTTTGTGAAATAAGAGGTATTAGGAGGGACACACGTCAGATGTTGTATGGAATCACATCGTTTATGGCAATACCACTTACCCCCCAAAACGCAATGCGAAAACCGCTGCTAGTTTTCCACTATACCGCTACCCTCCTCAATGACATCTGCACTTTTAATCTTGGCCGTTGATCCCTGAGATCGAACGGCTCTCATTTAATCTCGCCCCCATCCATTTTCCATTGATCTGATCTCCCAAATGACTACATTGAGCAATCCCCACCGTTGATTGTTCTAATCCAACGATTCACAACTCACGTTGCACCCAAACTCCCATCAGACCTGTTTTCGCCTTCCACCATGATTTTTGTTAGTATGAAACCTTTGTCGAAGTGTACGAAAAAGGATCACTTTAGCTACGCATAAATAATAGCCCTAACAACAATAGAGGCTGCCAAACATCTTTAGATCTGCGGTTAGTAATTAAAATGCTGCAACAAACAGATCTATAAATGGAAAGACATTAAGCAGTAAAATAAAGGGTTTGCTCCATGCATCCAACAGAAAAGACAAGAACATGATTTTTTGAAAGAATTTTATATTACAGGGCACCTGGGAGGAAAACAAGAAGGTGTATCCAGCTCTCCTCAATGGGATGGGTTCTTTGTAGTCCTCAGCACTTCAGATCTAAGCTTTCTCTCTCTTGTAGGTGCAGAAAACCCAATGCAGAAAATATAGCTATGGGAGCAAATGGTAGAAATGAGACCAAGTGTATAGATCCAGAGTGATCTAATAGGCAACAAAAGGTGAGGAATGATGGGGAAGAACCCTCCTATTTACAACAAAATATTGGGTCATTCTAGATCTTGGTGCATGATTAAAATAATGTTAACCAAATCTAGATCCACCTTTATGGAATATTTTATTATATTTGTTGGAGGGAAAGGGTGTTTGACTTGGGTCAAATCCCTTGATTAGTGAAAAATAAATAAATAAATGATTTATTTATCTTTTTAAGGATGTGGTTGAGAGATAATCAAATAAATAATGATTTATTTGATTAATGGTGGGTGATTTGGTCATATTTAACAAGGAATATTATCTAAATAAGATTTAAATAATTATTCCTAGAAAATAATAAGATAACTAAGGGTTTATCTCATTAATTTCTTTGTTTTTGGGTTAAACATGACTGGGAATAATAATTAAATTATGTTTTAATTAATTATTCCATGAGGAAAATCAAACAAATATAGGTTTGTTTAATATTTCCTTTTGGGGTTTCCTGTTTTAACATAGTGAAAGCAGTTTTACTTAGGGTAAAACTGGTCTTACATGGTGTACTTGGGTCCATCTAATGATAATAGGTTAGATGACCAAAAAATGGTGTAGCAGATTGCCCCCCATCGTGCGAGTGTTAGGAGCAAATTGTATGACTGAAGTACGTTGTAAGAACACAATCACTAGACAACAAAAGGGATGTTAGAGAGAGAAATGTGAGGTAGATAGTGTGCTGAAGGACTAGACCTTGAGGAGACGAGACTCGCAAGTGCAACAAGTCTCTTTTTATGAGAGGGTACCTGTGCTGAAGGCGGCGGGGGAGGCATACCTATGCCCGCCGAGACAAAGTACAAAAGAATAGTGTGTCCAGTAATCAAGGGACCGAACCATAAAGTACAGCTGGCATAATCATGAGCCAGATAAAAATACAATGAGGAATCCCATATACATGCTGTGCCTGGGATAACAGCCAGGACTTGTACAATAATATCTGAGTACATGAGATACAAATACAACCCAAATGCCCCCTGCAAGTGGGGAAGGGCTCACAAAATCTGACTGATACATGCAAATAAAAGAGGCGCTGCAAGTGGCTATGGCCAACATCATCAAATATCTGGAGCTGCATCGAAGGCTGCGAAGAAGAGGTCATCCGGGCATGTGGGGGGCTACCTGCAGGGCCACCCCCTCATGAGGGTTGAAACATCTCACACACACCCAGGAATCATCAAGAGCTGCTGCTGGATCACTGGACCGGCAAGTATACGAATCTCGATCATGCTGAAAGGAGCTGGAGAAACAATCAAGTCAAAGGGAAATGAGATATCCCCTTGCCTGATTCGAGGCACCGAACAAGAGTGGAAGCTGGAACCAAGGTACACCGCCCTCTAGACCTGGCTTCTGGAATGAATGTGTTGAGGTCGACAGAAGTAGGTCCGCCATAGGTGAGGCAATGAGAGATCCTCAACTAAGGCACGAGAGAAAATAATAGAGTGACGGACAGACTGACACTAATGACGATAGTGGAAAGTGGAAGGACTGAGTAGCGAATGGACGACTTCCCTTGTTAGAGCATAAAGAGCATGGATGACAAGGCAGCGACTGACACAAGATCATAAGGGATAGGGGACAGTAAGACTGAAGGTCATAATGTGCGACACAAGAGAGGGACCAAGCAATGAAGGATGGAGGGCTATAGTGGGGTGCAAAGGGACATGGTATAGACTCCATGGATGCAATGATGACTCAACTTGGATGCTCTAAATAAGGGCAACTCGATGGTGCTGCCACACAGTAAAGGCCCGAATGGGGGACCCCGGAAACATGAGTACAAGGTGGGAACTCATGACGAAGATCGACACGAACATGGACAAGTAAGGGAGCAATATGGTGCCCCAAGTACAAGTGTCGTAAGTGAGGAAATTCGATTTTGAGGAATGGTGAAGTGACCCTTC
Source organism: Pinus albicaulis (assembly GCA_034641835.2). Taxonomy (NCBI): domain Eukaryota; kingdom Viridiplantae; phylum Streptophyta; class Pinopsida; order Pinales; family Pinaceae; genus Pinus; species Pinus albicaulis. The sequence continues at coordinate 243,174,537 of CM076582.1, forward strand.
TTGGACAAAATGTGTCCGGGTGAAGTATCAAATCATCAAAAACTAACAGAGACCCATTTGGGAGCTCGGTGAGAGCTTTCCAGCGGTGCTGACGGTTCGTCGAACAGGGCTACGGTGTGGTCGCAGCCGTCGAAAGAAGAAACAGGGGTTCTCTTTTAATAAGGCAGTTTTCCCTCCAAAATCACTCATTTGCTATTGTTGCTGTGGTGAGTGTGGAGAGGAGAGAAGGCCCTAAATCTTGCGGCGAACGTAGCGGACAAACCGACCGTTGGAATCGAGATCCGTCAGTTGGAGGTAGGAGGCCTAACCGTTCTCTTGCATTTTGATGGATTACATTTTCAGTTTAGGGCCCAGAATCTCAGAAACAACTCCTCCTTCATCTCTACGGCCGGGTCGCACTTTTTGGGGCAAAAAGTGCGACCTAGGACGCAGGTATCAGGGCAAAAAGTGCGACCTGGTCCAGAAAATGGCAGAAAACTGCGACCTGGGAGATGAGGGAGTTTTGGTGCTGTTTTATGGCTGGAAGTTGGGGTTTGGTGTTTGGTTATGGTTTTCCCGATCTATACGCTGACAAAAATGATGTGTTTGTGCAGGTATGGCAGAGTTACGGGTCAACTAGAGAGAGAGAGATCTGGGGACACTTCGGACAGAGATCCAGGAGGATCAGGGCGTCCGTCGTGTATTGGCTAGATTTGGGGTTCTCAAGTTTGTGGAGAACCCATTGATGAGAGCAGGGGAACCGTTACTGGCCCGGATTATCAGTTATTGGGATCCAGATCAGGAGATCTTTGTGGTGCAGGGGCACAGGATCGAACTGACGGTCCAGGACGTGTACTTCTTGACTGGTCTCCCGCCACTGGGGATGGTGGGAAACACACAGCCAGTGTTGTCGCGGGGGTGATGCTGTTGGTGTCGCTAAAGCGACAATTGTCACTATGCAGGCGGCAGGTGAACCATGACTGCTCATATGGGACTTTGTTGTGCGCCTTCTTCTTTGAGAAGATCCCGACCTTGAGGCCTCATGTACAGCTTCCAGATGGGGGCCCGAGAGAGCCCAGGATGCGCCGTTGGGGACGGTTACTGTGCAGAGGAGGAGGAGGGGCGGTTGGGCGAGTGTTTCGACCAGATTTTTTTGCCCATTGGAATCAGATGCCTTTGTACATAAACGACTATCCCTATAGTGGGATGAGCTACTGTGGGGATCCGGATCTACCACTTCCGCCTGGTCGAGTCTGGGGGCCCGATGGTAAGTGACAGATTGCTATTCTTGTGTGGGCATGTTAAAGTTTTTGAATAGTAATTGATGGTACTGATTCATGTACTTTTGGTATGCAAATATAGCACCGGTAAAACCGGCCGGATATATGGGATGACCGGCAGCGTCTGGAGCTGCAGGTCCAAGTGGGTCGAGAACGGCGCAGAATGAGGATGCAGCCGCCCTGTTGGAGGACATCCACCGTAGATGCGAAAGGTTGTTGACCGGAGTATCAGAGCGCGGGTGGTAGGACTTAGACGACCAGTACATAGAGCCATGTGTTGGTCTCCCCTCAGAGTGGCGAGGTGTCATGCAGCGCATGGCGATGGCCGGTCAGGCTATGCGCGATCTACATGCTGCAGGGGCAGAGCCATTGGCCCGGGAGCCTCCAGATAGTGATTAGGGGTAGGGGCATGTGGTGCCCCCTATGATGTATGTAGGGGCAGGTGGTGCCCCCAGTTTTGGGTTGATGTTTGTAACATGCGATGGGCATGTCGTATGTATCAGAGTAGATGGACTCTAAACACATGTTTGGCGACACATATGATGGATATGCATCGTTTTGTGATGGTTTATTTAATGTTATGGTCTTGTATGAAATGTGTGTGATAAATGCCAATCTAGAACATGGTTTGCAATGCTATCTACATAGTGATTCTGTTCTCGAGGTACATGGTTGAAAGTTATGGTTTCAAACGCACGTATTAAGATTTTTACTCGTAAATAGCGTCTAAACAGCACAGGGTTATGCACACGATAAACACCATTTAGTTGCATTACAAGAAGCAGGGAATCCAAATGAACGTGCAGATGGAGGATGCGATGAAAGAGGGCATCAGCTAAAAGGCCACGCACTGCATCATATTCGGCCTGATTGTTGGTGGCAGAACCAATGCATACCCCGTTAGAGAGAACAAGGGCATGCAAGGGGGTGAAAATGGCCCAACCTGCCGAGGCTAGATTCCGGAAGTAGCGACTTGCACCATCGGCGTAACCGATAAAGGGTGTGGACGTGGGGTCCTGCAGAATGGTGTGACAAGATAACAAATGAGGGGAGGAAAGGGAATGAGGGCAGCGTGAGTGTACAGAAGTCATCGGGCAGCAACCGCAGGAGGGAGTGCAAGGGGTCGGATGATCATGACTCATACAGGGTGGTATATGAGGGCTATCGGAAGCAGGGAGAGGACTCGGGCTGCGGAGGTCAACAAAGATACGGGTGGGGTGATCTCGGGTATGGGTAGGGAAAGGGTGGTCAAGGGACACAACAGGGGAGGATGCAGATGGGCTAGGCTCCGAGTGTCGCGCAGAGGAGGATAGGTAAAGAATGGTGACAGTAGATTCGGTCATCTGAACATCAGGGGGGGGAATGTCGATGGGAGCGGGGGGATCCTCAGGCTGGCCTGAAGCATACTGCGCGAGGATGGGAGAGGTGGATTGATTTTGTTCAACCTCATACTCGCGGATCACCTCTAAAGAGGCGCGGTAATGCGTCAGGTGAGGACAATGGTGGGAGTAATGGCCATGGATGCCGCACAAAGCACAGGGTTTGTTGGTGCGGAGAGTCTTGGGGTTCTTGGTTACGGACGAAGAAGGAGTAAAGGCTTCAGGGATATGAGACTCGGGGAACGCGACTTTCACCATGGGCTGAATACGGGGTAACTCAGGACAAGCATGGGTGGCATGACCGGTGACATCACATAAAGCACAAGGCTTCGCGGGCGGAGGAGGAGCCGGGTCAGTCGTGGTGGTCTTGTCTTTGGGTGCCCCCTTGCGGGCTTTTCCTTTTTTCCCGGGAGCCGTCACAACAGGAGAAGGGTCCTGTGGAGGTGCTGGGGGCACAGTGGCAACGGAGGAAGCAAGGGGGACCGGTTGGACCGGTGTCAAAGCCATGTAAGGTTTGGGGTGACCAGGAGGGGTGGCGGCTGGGGGATCAAGGTACCAGACCGAAATGCCCAAGGTCAAGTTAGGGAGAGAGAGGGTGGCCATGACGGGGGCAGAATATACTCCGGGAGGGGGAGTGAGGAAAGGGATCTGCCCAGCAGGGAAATGACCAGGAGGGACGGCTTCGAGGTGGTTGAGGCCAGGAGGAACCGATCCAGGAGGATAAAGAGGTTCAGGGATACCAGCTGCAGGGGAAGGGCCAGAAGGAGGAGGTCCGGCTGGCTGAGATGAATGGCTAGGAGCGGGTTGCGGAGGGCGAGGGGGAGGTTGCTGACTAGCCGAGGTAGGCCTCTTATGGGCAGCCTGAGACGATTTCATCATGCAAACATTCGAAGAGCTGGGATCAGTGATGGGAGGAGGAGGAAGGTTAGGGAAAGTTCCAAGCAGGGAGGAATCTTTGTAAACGCCGGGGGAGACACTGGTCAAGGAATCAATGGTTTGCTTGTTGGCTACAGAAGAGATAGTCGTCTCAGGGGAGGTCTGAGATTTTGGCTCATGATATGTCAACTGGTCAATGGTGACTATCTTTCCATTATGGGGGAAAGACATCTTGCGAAAGACCGCGGATGGGACAGCAGACATAGCATAGGTGTAGCTTCGCCCCAATAGAATGTTGTAATCTAGTGGGGCGTCGATGACTTCGATGTCAACGCAAACAGTCTTACCGGCGAGGGTGATAGGACAATTACGAAACATGCCAATGGGCTGGGAGGCATGACCGTCCCACGCTCGAAGGGTGATCGTGGAAGGGGCCAGCTCAGGGGATCCGAGTTGCTTCCAAACCGAAGCGGACATCACGCAGGTGGATGCCCCCTCATCAATAATGCACCGGGACACGTTGTCGTTCCGGATCTTGAATGGGATTTGGAAGGCGACGGAAGGAGGAAGAGGAGGATGGTCCGATTGAGTGGCGTCGAAGACAATCATTTGGTCATCAGCAGGATCTACAGCGCCCATGGCAGATAGTAGAGCCTTCTTTTGGGAAGGGCACGACTGGAGGAGTTCCAGTGTGGAAATGGCAGCAGGGGATTGCGCCAAATCATCTACTATACTATACGAATGAGCAGCTCGACTAGGAGCAGCATTTCGACGTAATGGTCCCTTGGGAATCTTGGTATGGACCTCAACTTTGGGTTGAGGGATATGTAAGGGGCCAGGGGATGTCGAAAGAGGCTCTGTAGAACCTGAAGAGGGAGGCTCGGGTGCAGACTGAGCAGGGGTCTTGGGGTACTGACGAGACCGAGTTTGAAGGTGAAGATCGACGGGCGGGTTAGGATCGGAGTGCATCATGAGGATCTGGTAATCGGAGGAACCAGAAATGGAAGGGGAAGTGGCGGCCGAGTTATCAGGCGGTTGTGTAGCCACGAATCCTTGCTGAGGGAAGGGATCGGTAAACACAGCTGGTTGAGTAGTGGCCACATTAGGAGGAGCATGAGGTGAGGCGTGTTGTCCGCGCAATGTGGCTTGAGACTCCCACATCTGCCGCATCTGGGGTAAAAGAGGACAATCGTGAGTGTAATGGCCATAAACACCGCAACACGAACAGGGCTTGTTTGTGCGAAGCGGCCTGTCCGGCTTGGGTGGAATGCCCTGTTGCTGGTTGCTAGTCTTAGGGTCCACACCAGAATTGGGTCCTCGGTTACCAGGGGTAGATGGGTTATGGTTGCCTCTCCGCCTTCTTTGAGAAAAAGGGGGATTAGTCGCACCCTGCTATGCAAATACTTGCCCTGGAGGGGGCTGTAAGTGCTGTTGCGGGTTGTGAGGAGGCAAGGGAGGCGGAAGCGCATATGCTGGAGGAGCTGGCGCACCAGGCTGTGGATAAAGGTAAGGGTTGGGTTGGGCAACATTGAGGTAAGCAGGAGGTTGGGAAAAAGGAGGAGGCATGCCGTATCCTGGATACATGTTGCCGGGAGGGGGAAGAGTGCTTGAGGTGCTGGCCCCTCCCTGAGGGAGACCATAGCCCATAGGAGGGTGAGCAGGTGGATGGGAAAGAGATCCAACGATACCGTCGGCGGAATGAGATGCCCCCGGGGCGTTAGCGCCACCGGGCCTGGGGATGTCAGGAAGGACGGTATAAACATAACCAGATTGAGCGTAGATCAGGTCATATTTCAAAGCTATTTGGAGGGCGGCTTCTTCAGTTTGAGGAAAGTGAGAGGCGACATCTTTGCCGATGGGAGAGGGAAGGGTGCGAAGGAACCAGTCCATGTAAACCCGATCTTCAAAGGGAGGGGCTCGACATAAGCTCCGTCTTCGTCGCCATTCCTGGACATGGGCAGAAAGGCATGTTGAAGAGGATTGCTTGAAGGAAGTCAAGAGCTCCGTGCCGGTGTCGTATCGGAGAGGAAGCTGGAAGTATGACAAAAAGGCTTGGGAAAGAGTCTCGTAGGTGGTATGGGAAGAAGTGGCTTGTTCAACATACCATTTAGAAGCTTCGCCGGTAAGCGTGCGTTGGAACAAACGAAGACGGATGGAGTCATCGGTAATGGAATTGGAGGAACACCACATGTGGAAAGATCGGACGTGATTGGTTGGATCTTCTCCATTAAGGCCCTCGAACTTAGGGATGTCAGAGGGCAGCTTGGTTGGCATAGCGGGCCAGGTAGCATTGTGGTGAATGGGGTCATTGATCAACTGATGGAAATCGGGGAGGCTGAGGCCTGCAATGTACGGCAGCACAGGGGTGGCCGGGGAAGTGCTTGGGGCGGTTCTGCTAGTAGTAGGGCCGGCATTGGGGCTGGGAGAACCGCTAGCGTTAGGCCCTGGACCAGACATAGTGAAGGTGGCAGGGGGAGAACCATGAGGAGAAGGACCCGATGAAGTAGGAGAGGAGTCGAAGTGCGGACTCAAAGGTGGACTGGCTCGACGACGGCGGTGCGGAGCAGGTCGATCAACCGGAAACTGAGGGTGAAGGCCAAGAAGTCTCCGGGAACGGCACCTTGGGGGCGCAATGATGACAGGAAGAAGGAAACCGACAAGGGCAGAAAGGGACAGGATCAAGTAATGTCAAGGGTAGATAAGGTGCAGTGACAATTGATTTTAGAGTCTTTGCCAGGCGGTGTTAACCAGGCGCTTCTTCACTTAGGGTCAGTGTGTGGCGTGCGTTAATTTTAATTTTTAAACCCTTCTCGTTTTGAGAGCAAGAAAAAGTGTGTTGCGTAACTGAAAAGAAATCTGCATAGAACAATAGAGATTGCTGAAAAGACAGAACATTGAACAGCTAACTATGCATCAATCTAACCCAAAGAGGCGGGTCTCTCAAAACTACTCTAAAAGAGGGAAAAAATCTAGTCAAAACACACATAAAAGAGCTCAACAGATCTAGGGTCGAAAGGGACAGGGATCTGGAGGATAAAGCTGCAGGAAAGAGGTGCAGATCACAGCCAAGAGACAGAGGCAAGGTGGCTGGAAAAGGAAAGGAAATCAGCAAAAACCGGAGGGGGCGGGGCAGAGGCCGTCAAAGGAGGTCCAAACAAAACGACAAGAGGTGATTTGAAAGGAAAGGAGGCTGATTTCAATGGATCTGAAAGGGAGGTAACAGATCTGGAAAAGAGGGGGCTGAAGCTCTGAAAAAACCGACGGCTGAAACAAATAAGACTCTTCCACCAAAATTGGAGGGTACTAAAGCCCTAAGGGGCTGGGTTCCCACTTAGATGAGTAAAAACAGATCAGATCTTGGTCAAGGCGGGCTGAGACAGAGGCTGGAAGACCCTGACAGATGCCGGCAGCGAGTAACCCGTACCTCAAAATTGCTGAAAAAATGACAGGTCGCAGGTTTTGACCTGATTTGAGTGCAGGTCGCAGGAAACAGGCTGAAAAGTGCGACCTGAAGGTCCAGGTCGCAGGTTTAGGGCCAAAAAGTGCGACCCCCCGTTCCGGTTGTCTCGGCGGCAGATTTTCAGAAAAGTTGCCGTCTGAGGTGCGGCTGGTGTCGGTTACCTGCGCAATAGGGCCAGAAACACACGGAAGTTAGAAATTTTTATGTTTTAGGGTTTTATGTGAGAAAAATGACATAAAAAGAGGAAAACTAAGCAGCTGAAAAGAAGCCCTAGGGCCTGAAGTAGCTGGATATGCAGGAATATGAAAAAACGACAGCGGTCGTAATTTAAAACCCGTGTGGAGTCGCCATTTGTTAGTATGAATTCTTCGTCGAAGTGTACGAAAAAGAACCACTTTAGCTACGCATAACTAATAGCCCTAACAACAATAGAGGCTGCCAAACATCTTCAGATCTGCGATTAGTAATTAAAATGCTGCAACAACCAGATCTATAAATGGAAAGACATTAAGCAGTAAAATAAAGGGTTTGCTCCATGCATCCAACAGACAAGACAAGAACACGATTTTTGAAAGAATTTTATATTACAGGGCACCTGGGAGGAAAACAAGAAGGTGTATCCAGCTCTCCTCAATGGGATGGGTTCTTTGTAGTCCTCAGCACTTCAGATCTAAGCTTTCTCTCTCTTGTAGATGTAGAAAACCCAATGTAGAAGGTAGAGCTCAATGGGAGCAACAATGGCAGAAAATGAGACCGAGTGTATAGATCGAGAGTGATCTAGTATGCAACAAAAGGTGAAGAATGAAGGGGAAAACCCTCCTATTTATAACAAAATATTGGGTCATTCTAGATCTTGGTGCATGATTAAAATAATGTTAACCAAATCTATATCCACCTCTATGGAATATTTTATTATTATTTGTTGGAGGGAAAGGGTGTTTGACTTGGGTCAAATCCCTTGATTAGTGAAAAATAAATAAATAAATGATTTATTTATCTTTTTAAGGAAGTGGTTGAGAGATAATCAAATAAATAATGATTTATTTGATTAATGGTGGGTGATTTGGTCATATTTAACAAGGAATATTATCTAAATAAGATTTAAATAATTATTCCTAGAAAATAATAAGATAACTAAGGGTTTATCTCATTAATTTCTTTGTTTTTGGGTTAAACATGACTGGGAATAATAATTAAATTATGGTTTAATTAATTATTCTATGAGGAAAATCAAACAAATATAGGTTTGTTTAATATTTCCTTTTGGGGTTTCCTGTTTGAACATAGTGAAAGCGGTTTTACTTAGGGTAAAACTGGTCTTACATGGCGTACTTGGGTCCATCTAATGATAATAAGTTAGATGACCAAAAAATGGTGTAACAATTTTCATCACATTTTCCATTACATCCACCTTTTTCCATCACTACCCCTCCATCCCCACGAGCCTCTGAAACAGCCTTCCCCACTCCCACTGGTTTTTATAATGAGTTTTTAGTTTTTTGCAGGTTTCAAAGGGTGGTGAATCCATACAGTCTCCACGGTCACATTCATGGTGATATATAGTGCTGAGAGACTATCTCAGAGCCGAAGATTGCAGAAGACACCACTAAGGAGGTTTAAAAACATGTTTTATTGAAGATCGGGTTATTAAACCTGACATAAACCCTCCAGTGCCTCCGTAACCTGCATATTCATAAACACAAGTCAACAGAAGTTTAAAGAGTGCCAGAAAAGGATTAAAGGGATCAGTGCATTGTATTTGAGGCCTAATCCACAGTTACAGACATAAAGGACACAGATGAAGACCCGAAGATGATCAAGGAGGCTTAATGAAGCCTAAAGCACACATCAAGTCATATCAGTATTTCAAAGAAGTTATATCAGTGATTTAATATGAGCAGAACGTTCTTTCTCCAAGAAGGACTAGCTACACGACCTACTCCATCCTCCTTCAAACACCAGAACAGTTATTACTCTGACAGAAGTCCTCAACTATCAGGACAACAGTTATGGAATTATGGAACACTTGAGAGACCTTCTACCACCTTACTTATCTCATAAGGCAAAACAGAGTACCAGCAGCTAGAGAGTACTTCAAAGAAAGATACTTGAAGTTATTGTCAACCTGACAAAGACTTCTAAACCAGCCTAAAGGGTACCAACAGTTAATGCAAAGCCCTTATGTAGAGTGGGCATTCGAATACTTCCTCCCCTCTATCTTAATGGATCATTTAAGCTCATATCTACTACTCCACCTCCTCATTCACCTATAAGTATTCATTGAAAATTCATTGTAAAGGGTTGGAATTTTATTGATTGTTTGAACTTTTATTGAGGGGAAGTAGCTGATTAGTTTGTAATATGGTAGGATAGGAAGAGAAGTTTGGACTGTAAAAAGCCACTGAGCTCAAAGTATATGACTGGTTTTGCACATCAATTGAACAAGCGGATTCACAGGATCCTCGTCTATATTATTGGTGATGTTTTCCTTACTGTAATTGTCTCCTTTCATGTTATTTCACACTATCCATTATTATCTGATAAAGAACATCAAGAATAGATTAGGACATACTGTTGGAAGTACCCTAAATCTCATTGTTATTCTTTATCTCTGTGTTTTCCTCTGATTGTGTATTTAAGGATAATTCTATAGAGTATAACCACTTAAGGAATGTTGGTGAGCCCATGTCTTGCCGAGTACAACTTGAAACATTTTTCTTGAAAGATATTTTCATTTCATGCTAAGTAAAGATTGAAACTAGGGAAGTCTATGGTTAGCCCTGTCCTCTAGTTTCTTCTCCAACAATTTGTCTTGAAAGTTTCCCTGTGAGTTGGTGTCAAAAGCAGAGAAGGTTAAAAGTATTTCTCTGATATTAGGCCTTGCTTTGTGTTTAATATTGAATTTTTTCTACTGTTTGAAGGTGGTTATGAGGACTGCTGGATTTTTTCCCTTGAAATTATGCTGAAATCAGGCTAAGTTGAAAGTATTTACCTGATCTTAAGCTACCCTTTGTGTCTTTATTGAGAGTTTCCTTTGTGAGTATGTTAAAAGAAGGATAGGTTAAAAGTCCTTACCTGATATTAGGCTGCACTCTGGTTTATTTCTTTTCCCCCACTTCTTAATGTTCCATCTCACCATCTATCTAAAGAGATCCTTTGGTATAGATGACTTTCCCTATGGAAACCCTTGGATAGTTGTTATGCAAGTAAACCCTTTTATGACTTCATAGCCCAATGGATTGGCACTTCTCTTGACCTATATTCCCATGCTAAAACATCCTTCTATTTAGTTCCTTCTTCACTTCACATAACCTTCTCAGTTAATGATATCCAACCAAAAAAACAAATCAAAAACCCTTGTGCCCTATAACTAGCCTAATACCTTAAATTCAACCTCAAAGATATATCATTCTTCACATATATAGAGAGATCCCTCTCTGGATCTAGGAGGGCTAGATCCTGAGATCCCAAAGTGGTTTGATGTTGTCTTGTCTTTTGGTCTTGCCAATCTAGCCAAAACACAAGAATCTCAACATAATGGCTACTGCACTAGGGAACTCTGAGTGAATTTCATATTATACATCCTTAAGAGCTCAGAAGATCTATAATCTCCTTAGATTGGTATTTAATTGCTGATGGTGGACAACAACCTTCTTCCAAACATTCAAATTCATCCACCTGGAAACTCCACACTCCACAACTCCTAAATATCAAATGACTCCACTGGTAGAAGGCCCTGAACTGGTTGAATAGACACAGTGACCTCTTATTTGATTTACAAAATGATTCCAAGGATACAATGAAGATATGCCCAATGAGTAGAGAACATATCCCTGGGTTCCCACATAAGATGCCCCAGGTGATTTGGGATGATAACCTTCCTGTTTTTCAAGTTGAATATTTTGAGGACTCACTTCTACATCTCATCAAATTTCACATACATGTGTGGAAGGTAAAGACTAAATGGCATGAAGACTGCCTTATGAAAATGTTCATGTTAATATTAGAAGGAAAGGCAAGGGACTAGTATGAATGGTTAGAACCTAGGAGTTTGTTTTCTTTGAAATACATGCACCAAGTATTTTATGAGAGATACAAAGAAAACCCCTCATCCATACCATGGAGTTCAAACTTTTGTGACCAATATCAGAACCTCATACAATACCTATTAGATATTTATGAGAATTTGGTAGACATGCATCCTAAAGATCTGTTATAAGCCATTCAAGAGTTTCATATGCATCCTAAATATCACAAGAAACTAGATGAATCAGTTGAGGAAGAAATAAGTCAAGAAATAAAGGATATTCCTCAAGATATACTGGAAAGCTCAAATACTGATTCATCATCCCTTGTAGCTGAGGCCCAAGAATACATCCAGCCTCAAACTCAGTCCTCACAAGAAACAAAGAGCTGCTGCACTTCTGCTCAAAGAAACACAAGGACATATTTCCCTTTGACAGAAGAAGAAATAGATCAGATCATCAATAGACAACCTTCCTCTGAGATATTTTATAGAGAAAACACTCTTTCCCATTCATCCACTGAGCTTTGTTGTATAGATTTAGAAAGATCCCCTGTAAATCAGAATGAAGAAATATCTGCTGATAATCCAGTATGTTTGATTGGTAGCATTACTTACTTTAATGATTTTCCTAAATTTGATCTATTTGATGATGATGTTCTCCAAACATAAGTTGATCTTGCAGGACCATCATCAGTAGATTTGTGGGAGGAAAATCAGTTCCATCAACTTCAAGAAAGTAATGAGCCCATGCAGGCTATTTATGACACTGATGAGGAAAATTATGAAAGTCTAGTAGCAGGTGAATATTCATTGAATCTTCACCCTGCCTTATCTCAGATCATCAGTAATAGTTTTCATGTGATTAGGAATCAACAACCTTTCATCTCAAAGGATGAAGAGGAAAACCATGAAGAAATTTTTGAGCAGGTTGAAACCAAGGAGCCTTTTCTTGAAAAAGAGGAAGCAATGGAACAGACCCTTGCTCAAGAATACATTGATCTTTTCATAGAACTCAGCCCACCAGATCAAAATATCTCAGACCTACAAGAGGAAAACACTGCAGTATATGATGAGTCCTCCAGTTAAGAAAATAATGAAGATGAGGAAGAATTTCTTTCTCAAGAGAATCTATTCCTTGATCAAGTGGAAGAGGAAGTAATACTGGTTGAAGTCTACTTGCCAAATACTCACAACCAGGTATCATTTCAAGATCCTTATGCTCATTTCCTGCAGACATTTGAAGAAGGATCAAAGGCCATCAAGAGCATCTTGTTGCAGACAACAAGAAGCATTTTAGAAGCTGCTGTTAAAAAACAAAGAGAATGGGAGTGGCCTTGTCTGTCCAATATTCTCAAAGAGGTGAGCAAAGACCAATCATGGGATCATCTGATTGACTGGATGTATTGGAAAAGGGAGTTTGTCAGCTAGACATGTAAATATTTCAAGTTAGAGCAGGGTAGGTAGGAATCTCAATAAAGCTCAGCCTGTGAGCATTTAGTTAGTTGTTGATTTTACTTTGAAGAAAATTAAAAAAAAAAAAAATAAGAAGAAAGGTTCAGAAAAGCTCAAAACTTGAACCAACAAAGAAAATAAGAAGGAGCGGCTCTAACAAGATCAAAACCAGAGCTGAAATGAAGAAAGAAAGGTGACTCTAAAAAGCTCAAAATTTGAGTCACAAGAAGAAGGAAGGATGCTGGTGATTTTCAGTTTTGAAGCCTTCAATTTTTTTTTTTTAATTTCTGCAAAGTTTAGTCCATGTGCAGCTTGTCTTTATTCCATGGACCCACAAAAAATCAGACAGTCTAATCCTGGTCTGTCTGTATTTAAATTTCTATTTTAGAATGTAGAAAATGAAAATCTGTCAGACAGTTTAATCCTGGCAGATATTAGTTTAGGTAGAGAAAATTATGAGTTCAACTGCTTAATCTAAACTCAAGGAGAAATAAGGGTAGCATTAGATAGGTTTATTTTCCAATTTGCAAAATGATATGATGTGAAAGGTCTGCAAGTCTAAAAGCACCTTAAAGAAAAAATGTTAGGACAATAGGATGGGTAGGTAGTTGTTTGGGAAAATGTTTCTGCTGATATAATGCATATCATGTATGCAACAGTTGATCAAAGAAGAAAAGATGTTCAAGTACCAGGCACCTGGCCTACTTCCAAAGATCATATCTCAGATTCTTGACACCTTCAAGAAGATGCCATCCCCATGTGGAGCCACTGTTAGCCACCTATAATATTTTGTCAAAGTAAACAGGTGGCTAAGCATGTTTCTGAGCCTTCAAGAGAAACATTTCCTTTGTAAATATATCATTCTTGAAGCCTCCATGTGTCTTCTATCCTTTAAATAATCTTCACTGTTGTTTCCACTGATGAACCCTACTGTTTGTGAAAGAAGCTGCTCTAAAAAAGACCTCCATTTTCTCCATTTCACTCCCACAAAATTCCCCATTTTTCATCCTCATTCCCTTCACAAAAATTCTTCTATAGACCCTCATTTCAACCTCCATCTCATCCTAAACCCCTTTAAACCTTATATTTCTCTTTTGCTTGGTTTAAAAATCCCTTCTTTTGCCTATTGGAATCCCTCCTTTGGCCTAAAAATCCCTGTTTTTTGGCCTAAAACACCCTTTTTGCACTATAATTTTTTGTTAGCCCCCAAGGGCTTATATACTTTAGCTTTTATCCTCCACCTGCCCTAGCCCCGCAATTGGGTGCTAAAAAACAAACCCTCCCCATGCTAAACCCATCTTTCCTTTGTTTTCCCATTTCCCCGATGTTTTGAGTTAAATGAATATAGACTGTTGATCTGCACAAGATCAATGGCCATCAAGCCATCGAGTCTCCTTTCCTCCACCCATTCACCTGCCTTTCACTTTCAAAACCTTCGATCCATCTTTTAATCTCGACCGTCCATCTGAGAAATCTTATGGTCGGGACTTAACCCAATGAAATCAGTTTTTCACTTAAACTCTTACCCCGCCACTTAATGTTTCCGCTACACGACAAAATAAATGTCGGGCCCACCATTCCTCATATGCGCAACTTCCCCGTCGCGTGCGATCCAAACCGTTGGATCTGCAGCCGATCATCCAACGGCTAATGTTACATATCGCAAAATATTCGTGCCAGAGGTTTAATGCCCAAAAATTTTGTGAAATAAGCGGTATTAGGAGGGACACGCATCAGATGCTATATGGAATCACATTGTTTATGGAAATACTGCCTATCCCCCAAAACGCAAGAAAACCGCTGCCGATTTTCCGCTATACTGCTGCCCTCCTTAATGACATCTACGCTTTTAATCTTGGCCGTTGATCTCTGAGATTGAACGACTCTCATTTAATCTCGCCCCCATCCATTTTCCATTCATCCGATCTCCCAAATGACTACATCGAGCAATCCCCACCGTTGATTGTTCTAATCCAACGGTTCACAACTCACGTCGCACCCAAACTCCCATCACAGCTGTTTTCACCTTCCACCATGATTTTCATCACATTTTCCATTGCATCCACCTTTTTCCATAACTGCCCCTCCATTCCCATGTGCCTCTGAAGAAACCTTCCCCACTCCCGCTATTTTTATAATGAGTTTTTCGTTCTTTGCAGGTTTCAAAGGGTGGTGAATCCATACAGTCTCCACGGTCACAATCATGGTGATATATAGTGTTGAGAGACTGTCTCAGAGCCAAAGATCACAAAAGACACCACTAAGGAGGTTTAAAAACATGTTTTATTGAAGATCGGGTTATTAAACCTGACATAAACCCTCCAGTGCCTCCGTAACCTACATATTCATAAACACAGGTCACCAAAAGTTTAAAGAGTGCCAGAAAAGGATTAAAGGGATCAACGCATTGTATTTGAGACCTAATCCACAGTTACAAACATAAAGGACACAGATGAAGACCCGAAGATGATCAAGGAGGCTTAATGAAGCCTAAAGCACACATCAAGTCATATCAGTATTTCAAAGAAGTTATATCAGTGATTTAATATGAGCAAACCGTTCTTTCTCCAAGAAGGAATAGCTACACGACCTACTCCATCCTCCTTTAAACACCATAACAGTTATTAATTTGACATAAGTCCTCAACTATCATGACAACAATTATGGAAGTATGGAAGACCTGAGAGACCTTATACCACCTTACTTATCTCAGAAGGAAAAACAGAGTACCAGCAGCCAGAGAGTACTTCAAAGAAACATACCTGAAGTTATTATCAACCTGGCAAAGACTTCTAAACCATCCTAAAGGGTACCAATAGTTAATGCAAAGCCCTTATGCAGAGTGGGAATTTGAATACTTCCTCCCCTCTGTCTTAATGCATCATTTAAGCTCATATCTACTACTCCACCTCCTCATTCACCTATAAGTATTCATTGAAAATTCATTGTAAAGGGTTGGAATTTTATTAATTGTTTGAACTGTTATTGAGGGGAAGTAGTTGAGTAGTTTGTAATATAGTAGGCTGGGAAGAGAATTTTGGATTGTAAAAATCCACTGGGCTCAAAGTATGTGACTCGTTTTTCACATTAATTGAATAAGCAGATTCACAGGATCCTGGTCTATATTATTGGTGATGTTTTCCTTACTGTAATTGTCTCCTTTCATGTTATTTCACATTGTCCATTATTCTCTGATAAAGAACAACAAGCATATATTAGGACATACTGTTGGAATTACCCTAAATATCATTGTTAATCTTTATCTCTGTGTTTTCCTTTGATTGTGTATTTAAGGATAATTCTATAGAGTATAACCACTTAAGGAATGTTGGTGAGCCCATGTCTTGTTGAGTACAACTTGAAACATTGTTCTTGAAAGATATTTTCATTTCATGCTAAGTAAAGATTGAAACTAGGGAAGTCTATGGTTAGCCCTGTCCTCTAGTTTCTTCTCCAACAGTTTTTCTTGAAAGTTTCCTTGTGAGTTGGTGTCAAAAGAAGAGAAGGTTAAAAGTCTTTCTCTGATCTTAGGCCTTGCTCTGTGTTTAATCTTGAATGTTTTCTACTGTCTGAAGGCAGTTATGAGGACTGCTGGATTGTTTCCCTTGAAATTATGCTGAAAGCAGGCTAAGTTGAAAGTCTTTACCAAATCTTAAGCTACCCTTTGTGTCTTTATTGAGAGTTTCCTTTGTGAGTATGTCAAAAGTAGGATAGGTTAAAAGTCCTTACCTAATATTAGGCTGCACTCTGGTTTATTTATTTTCCCCCACTTCTTAATGTTCCATCTCATCATCTATCTAAAGAGATTTTTTGGTATAGATGACTTGCCCTATGGAAACCCTTGGATAGTTGTTATGCAAGTAAACCCTTTTATGACTCCATAGCCTAATGGATTGGCACTTCTCTTGACCTATCTTCCCATGCTTAAACATCCTTCTATTTAGTTCCTTCTTCACTTCACATAACCTTCTCAGTCAATGATCTCCAACCAAACAAACAAATCAAAAACCCTTGTGCCCTATAGCTAGCCTAATACCTTAAATTGAACCTCATATATATATCATTCTTCACATATATAGAGAGATCCCTCTCTGGATCCAGGAGGGCTAGATCCTGAGATCCCAAAGTGGTTTGATGTTGTCTTGTCTTTTGGTCTTGCCAATCTGGCCAAAACACAGCAACCTCAACAACTTTCCCCATATATATATTGTGTTGTGTGATTGATAATTTCTTTCTCTTCTTATGTGATTGTGTGATCGAAATTGGTTTCTGCAATTTGTAGAAGGATTTAGTATTTTGTTTTAGTACATTACAAGATGAGTGGAATCCCTTTGGATAAATTTATACACTCATAAATTTAATATTGATTGTGTTGTATTTAAATAATTCCGAAATGATCAAATGAATCATTTTCAACCTAAATCTTAATAAATAAAAACATATTTATCCACGGTCACTTTAAGTTCCTTAGTTTTTTAGAAGCAAGACCAACAAAGCTGAAAATAGCCACTAGAATTTTTTTTACGCCATCCCTAGCTCTTAAGGAGTCGAATTTCCATCCCATCTATTAAGTAATATTTTATTATTAACAATAATCATAGTTTAAAAATAATAATAATAAAAAATTCACTGGAGGATAGGAGGCCTCATCACGAGCCGACCTACCATGATCATAGGTCTTAATGAAGTGACATTACCACTTCTGGTCACCAAGCTAAGGTAATGGCCTCCGGTTCCTCGACCGAAGAATAAGAGACCTCATCATGATTTGGCTTGTTCACTTTATTAGCTCCTGTGAATGGAGTTATTAGTAAATGGTTACAACCAGAACAATGACCTTTAGTAGACATCTAAGTAGATTTAAATGGTTTTGAAACTATGTATCTATTTCTAATAGATGGGACATTGGCACCTCAATGAGTTAAAAAGGCAATCCTGTCAAGGCTATGGACGCATGTGGGTAGAAAAGGATATTCCTATGGTATATAATTTTGGGTGTGGAGCCTGATTATCTTCTTTATTTAGATGTATCGCCACGTTTGACCCCCATTCTTAACAGGGCAGCAACACTGCCCGTTATTTGATGGATGCTCTTTTTAGCCCCCCCTGGCGGGGGGTTTCTGGGGTAGCACTCCTGAAGCTAAAAAAGATGTAAAATTTCCTTGTAAAATATTGTAATTTTGTATTCAATATGGGTTTTTCATTGGGCGGATGATATGATGGTAGAAGTTAATTTTAATTTAGGTTTTTTTTTCCCTAGAAGGAAACCCCTCAGTTCACATGAGGGAATTGTATCGTGACTACATAATGTGTGTATATTCTATGTGAGAAAAAGAAAGGGGGACTGTGTGAGAGAGTAAATGATATTACAATGGATAAGTTGTAGGTTGTGTCTCTTCATTTTATAGGATAATAGAAAGGAAGGACTGGTTGTTTCTGTGGACGTAGCCCAAGTTGGGTGAACCACATATATTTGTGTCTCTCTTGTTTTATATGTTATTTATGTGTTTGTGTTTCCACATATTTTATTTCTTCCATTGCTATGTAATATATAATTTTCCAACATAGAAGTTAATTTAAAAACTATGATATACTTGGTTACCTTACTTTCTCAAAGCTAATTACTAATAAAGTTTACTATTGTATATTTTTGCTAAAATTTATAGTTTATGAGGAAACATTTAATCAATTATTGGAAAGTGATGGATATGATTTATGCTTGTTAATTAATTTTAAATTTTACATTTCAGGGACAATACTTTTTTGGCATTTGACATTTTGTATTTTGCATCAGCTAACCTATTATTCCCTTATTCTACAAAATTCACACTTTTTAACAAGGACAACTAATTTTCTCGATCAATCACTATTTAGAGGTACATATTTAATTTCCTTTGAAAGTTTATTCTTTGATCATGCCTTGATACCCATACTTTAATGTCGATCCTTCATCATTCTATTTATCCTTTCAAGAAATGCATATAAAATGAATCAATTTTATAATTTTTGAAAATGACCTTTTGATGGTCGGTCCTTCCTTGTTTCGTGTGGAAACATTGTTATACTGAATTACCATAACTTGAAATTATTTGGAAATAATAACTTATTGATTGCTCACATAATGAATGGCATGATTATTGGCCGAGGAAAACCTTAGTTCATTAGGGGGGTGCGAGGGTGTAATAAATGAACAATAATTTTTTATGTTGTTGCATGCTGAATTATGATTTACACGTTATTATATTGGTACCAAATGCCTTTCTGGTCTATACGTTGTAACCTTGGTTGTGAATGATAGGTGACTAGTAAGGCTAACTCTATTTTGAATAATCTACAATTGCTCTTTTTCCTGCATAATTGATTAGGTCGCAATAATGGGAGGACAGAATGTTCAGCATGAGCCTAATAATTTATGGATTATTGATTATGCGCGTCACACATTGAACCGCATTTGATGGATGGATTATTTTAGAAGGATTCAAGGGTTTGATAAGGAGATATCATTAGGATTCATGCAAAATTTTAATGAGGGGATGACCACAATAAAAAAATATGCAAATTCAAGTTAATGAAAGACACATATCTGAAGTTACGGGACTTGTAGTAGAGGGAGAGAAATGGTATGAAATTCATACCTCCTTATAGAATTCAAACTTCTTATTTCTAAATGATGGTGAATAATTAGTTAGGAAAGGAAATGGATATAATCCCAATTCATTCCTAGAAATGTGGAAGGAATTGGAAGCATTTATCTAGAGATACATTGCATGTGATGGGAGATATTATGTGGTTCGAGGACACCACCTCAAGTTGATGTTGTACTTAAGGAAAAATGTATCCCTGAATATCCCTTATTCTTGAAATTTTCCTTACATGAGAGTGAATTTAGAATGAAAAAAACTAAGGACCCTACCTCATTAATGAGTCACCATGGGTTAATCAAAATATTAGTAATAATAAGTCTAAATCAAGTTCAAGGAACTTGGGAAAGTCTTGTAGAAGAAGCCATGCATGGACAAGAAGCTCTACCAAAAAATGCTCAAGAAAACCTTGAAGTTGTTGAAAACCCTAAGCCAACCCTAGTTAACAGTGGAAATTTTGAAACCATATTGGATAACGAACATCCACAAGCTAGAATTAAAGTGCAACATTTTGAAGGAAACGTTGAGATATTTGAAAATGATGTCTCATTTTCTGAAAATAATCTACTAATACCTTTACAACCCGGAACTTAAGCTTCTCAAAAGCCTAACATGACAGAAAAATGAATTGCATATTTCATGTCTTCCGTACCCAAAAAGAGGAAAAGGTCATCCAGGTTGAGTAGGTTGTACCAAATTCAAATCCCATATTCTCTTTCCCCCGATAAATAATAAACTATTCTTATAGATGAGGTAGATTTAACTGAGGAAACCCCTGAGGAAAGGGAAGCAGAAAGCGTTGTCGAGTCTCAAAAACCTCTGGAAGAAAATTTGGACCAAGGGACTTATAATACCAAGGATCTACTAGTGCTTGATAAACTGGATATGGATAAAGAAGATCATAATGTGGAGGTGGTGCAAATAACAAAAGAAATGGAAAATTTAATGGAATCTATGGATATGGGAGATGGGACAATTGTTGTGACCCAAGAAAACTCTACTGAACTAGTTTCCAATTGATCCTCCAACTACATACATTCAAAACTTTTCTACTGACTCTCTGACCACTACTTTGCTAGAAACATCTTTTGGTTCTTCTACCACTACAATGCATTAATTTTTTATTGATTTTTTGGCTACAGTTTTAGAACCTTTCTCTCCAGATGAGATAACCCAACAAATTTCTGGTGACGATCCAGTTGCCATAACACAAGAGTCACATTATGAACTTTCATTTGTTTCCTTATCATAACCTATTTTTGATTCAGTAGCTAACGAAACTTGTGATTTACCTGTTGCTTTTCTGGTGACTAATTCCTTGGAAATCATTGTTGGATGTTTTGAAATTCGAGTCTCTACCCTTATTCCAATTTTTTTGTGTCGATATGATAAAGTAATTATAGCTGAGAAAAGTAGGAAGAAGAGTAGACTTTTTGCAAGAATTATTACCCTAATAAAGGAAAATGTTTTATTAGAATGGAAGGTGCATAAATTGAAGAACCAGTTGGAAATAGGTAAACAATCTCAAAAGGAAACAAGAAAGCAATTCCAGGCTCATATGAAAAGTAAAGTTCCTAAATTTTAAAATATTGAAACTCATACTGAAAAAATTGTTTTAATTGAAATAGGGGTACAAACAGATGTTGTTCCCCTGTATATTCCACTGATTATAGATGTTGAGGTAAAGGTATTAAAATAAATTATAGCTAAATGCAAGCAAGAGACAGTCTTTATGGAGGAACACCAAAAACTATTGAAGTGATTTTAGGCATTAACACATACTAGAAAATACAAGGGAGTTAGATGATCCTAGAAAGGAAATCCAAAGTTTAAATGAGAATATTCATAAATTGATGAAGGATAAGGAACAAAATTAATTTAATGGTCCCAGATATCATGGCTTGCAGAGCCCCATATTTCAGTTATGCCATGTTCTTAACTGACTTAACGCTTCAGGTTAAAGTTGTATGTTATGGTCATTCTTATGAGTTCAATGGTATCTTGGATTTCATAACTACTTTTAGTAAACAAGACGAATGTACACAATTTATTTTGTGTGAACTCTACATGCAAAAATTCTTGCTTTCAGAAAAAAGAAATGAAAATATTGTGCATTTTGTTGGGGATGTGCAGTTTCAAGCATTTATATCATTTTCCTTAAACCAAATAAAGTGGAAAAAAAATTGTAATTATTATGAACGAAATGAGACAAATGGTGATTTATGGATAAGGGGAGAACTAGAAAATGATTTTTTCACATACCTTAGGCATAATAGATTTTCACAGAACATAAATGTTGTTGACAAACTTAGAAAAATTCACGTGGGGGTGTTGAATTCAGGGCTTGACTATCTAGAAGATATGCGAAAAGAAGAATTGAGTGGAGCCAAGTTAAAATGGATGATATAATCAAAAGAGGTTAAGACTAGAGAGCCATTTGGGCTTCATAATTTCCAACAAGCCATCTCCAGGGTCCATGCATATGTCTCAATTTTGATGGAAGCAGGAATCAATTGGATGGGGTGTAGGTATCGATGCCCCATGAATTGGTACCCACAATATTATTATCAGGTTGATTATGAGTTATCACATAGGGGTATTTTTTATGGTATTGGAAATCCATCAACCAAGGGGTCTCTCTGATGTGAAGTACCAAATAGATCTCACACCATTTTGAGTAGGTGCCCCATCAAGAATATAAACCCGGTTTCAATGTATTCTTATATATTTTCCTTGACTCTAACTGTTAGAAAGAGAGAGGGGTGCACATGCACCTTCGAAAAGGAAGGGGGGTGTGCCTGGTGAGTGTTTGATGGTATGTATGTCAAGGTTCTTCTACTGTAGGGGCAAGGAGAAGTGAGTCTCTAAGAGAGAGGTAATAGTACCACCCAGGAAGAGACACACATGAACCGAAATATTTTATCTAACATCAGTGGAATAGTCCACAAGGGATACGACTGTCATTTCACACAACAATTTGAGAAGGATCTGCCTAATATCCCACATAATAGTCCACAAGGATAGGACACCAATTACAACCATTAAAACACATTCTCAATAATATAAGAACTAAAATAACTGAAATATTTCAACTATCTTAGTACATGTGACAACAAACATGAAATAAAAACATCCGCAAAATTTTCTTACAAATATTCATAAGTCATGCATGAATAACGTGTTTGCCTTGAAGGCTTTTGTTATCAAGTAATAGTTCTAAGACACATATATACAATGAGCCAAGGTGAAAAAGTACTTTGCTCATACAATGAGGGAGTATATATAACCAAGGGTGACTCTTTGACTACCCTCATGACTTTTTGACTTACATGACTCTTTATATTCAAGTGTGTCCTTTGGAATTCCACTTTACCATACATTTTGAATACAATATACATGATGTACAATAGTGTTGTGGCATATGACCACTCATGACATGATGTGACATGAAACTGCTGACATGGACTTCTTGATGACATGGCAATGTTAAGCCACTTATGCCGTTGAAATTTAAGTGTCTTCATGAAAGAGATTTCTTTT
Organism: Pinus albicaulis; assembly: GCA_034641835.2. Taxonomy (NCBI): domain Eukaryota; kingdom Viridiplantae; phylum Streptophyta; class Pinopsida; order Pinales; family Pinaceae; genus Pinus; species Pinus albicaulis. Next base: position 243,197,171 of record CM076582.1, read on the forward strand.
TCCTCCACATGCCTTGGTGACAAGGAGACTCCAATTCTCTCATGTCTTGGATGGTGGTCGAAAACTGATGTCCTTTCGCTTTCTTTGATCAATCATCCCGTGATTTCAGATGCAAGAGTGTCTTCTAACATGATTCCCTCCTCCTTATCTCCATTCATCATTCCATCATGAAACAACAAAGTACCTGTTACTGCAATTCACTCATGAAGAGATGACATCAATCCAAAAACCCCTACCCTAAGATGGTGCATTTTGATACATGAACTGAGCTTAGAACAAGTGAGAGCTTAGATAATGAGGCTCAGTGACCGCATAGTTGCACACTGCAAGTAAGAAAATGGCAGCCTTGAGACTTGATACTATGAAGTGTGCAATTTAGATTGGGTTGGGGAACATTAATTTTCATTTTTCGGAGTAAGTGGGGACAGGTTGTAGGGATAAGAGCTGGGAAAGCTTACTGTGCAGTTTTCAAAATTAATGGGGATAAGTTGCAGGGATAAGATTTGGGAAATATTACTGCGTAGTTTAAGAGGTCAAGGAGGCATGGGTGCACATTACACAATTCTAAGGCTTAGGGGGTGAGCTTATTTCTTGAAGTTGCGAAGTGCATAGTTCAAGCTAGGTTGGAGGCCATAACTGCGCAATTCTTGAGGTCAAGGTCAAGTCTTGGCTCCAAAAACTACGCAATGAAGTGGTCTTGGGAGGCCATTACTACACAGTGCAAAGTGCCAAGAAGTAAGGTCATAACTAGAGGACTAAGATTGTGCATTGCACAACTCTTGGTCGGTAAGTTCTTCGAAAAATGACTAAGTGCGGGACCGATGAGATCTGTGATCAGTGATGAAAGTTGACTGTGATCATACACACACCATATTTTGATGACTCAAACCACATATATCATCCATGACATACAAAAATATTATTTTCCTCTGTGCGACAATGTTACAACTGATTATGACAAGTATGACACCAAAGATAGACTTTACGATGACAATGACAACACTTGTGCGACAGTGCAACGGGTAATTACAAGGTTATAAAAACTCATTTTCACAAAGGAGACCTCTTGGAACCATGATAACAAGCTCATACATATGATATGATAACCAACATTCCAAAAGACGACACATTTCCAATCTTTCGAAAGGGATCGCAACATTATGAGAAAACCAATAAAATAAACTTTAAAGTTTGCGAAAGTAATGAAAAAGACCAAGGAAGGCTCCGAAAGTTTGGTATAGGCCAAAATTTTGGAGGGGGTTTTAGTAGCTACAACAGGTTTTCATGAAGCCTTCTGAGAAATTAGAGACAGATATGGATTCAGGTACAAGGGAGAGGAGTCATATGAAGCCTACTCTTTAACCGTGTTGCACATTAATTACCTGTGTTCCTGATAGAAATTTTTTGCATGAGGAAATGCAACAAGTTAGCAGGGGGGGGGGGAATGTTGAGCCTTGTAATTTTCATATATTTTCATTAGAATATTGAGCTTTGATATTAATTTCAAGCCTTTTTATTCTTAATTATGCTTCGTCACCTAGCATAGTTCAAGTCTTTAAAGAATTATAATCTCTTCTTAAATAAAGATATTTTATTTATAAATGATTCACTTATGCGTTTGTTGGAGGATTTATCATAAACAAGCATTATGGTAGAATGTTAGAGTTTGATGGAAACTGATGGAATTTGAATATCATACTTGGAAAATTCAAGCGAGGATAATTTTAAATTACGGAGTTGTTTGCATACAACATTCTTAGTTTCTTCATGAGAAGATATCAAATTGATTTTAATTAACAAAGAACAATATGAGAAACTTCAATTCTCATATCTGTTATCCATGGTAACACTTAGAAATATTTTTTGAGTCAATTTGGTTAAGTTAGTTAGAGTTTTAAGTTTTTCTTCAAAATAATCACATCTACAATTAGTTTTTGGGGTCATTATGAACTTTAGTGGGGTGTCATCATAAAGTGAAAATAAAAAATTCCATGTGTATTAGGATCATTTGGTCTGGATTAACAATTTGACAGTTCAACATTCTTTTGTAGCAACTCCAGTTAGAAAACCCAGGGTTTTCTATGGAAGTTCCTAACACTTCTGTAGTAGATTTGCCTTCTTGAACACTGATTTCGCTACAAAAGTCCGTTGCTGTGGTAATAGTAAGGAAAAGATGTTTTTTTTAGAAATGGTAAGGGTCATAGTCATGTGGATCATAATTACATATCATTTGTCTTATCCCTCACTCCAAAAAATGCTTACACCTTATAGATTCATTCCCTTTTTCTTCCTCGTTCCATTTTTTAAATAGTTTGTTATCATTAGCTCGATTTCCCTCTCATTTGAGCCATTCTTGACGTCCATTTCTCGGTCTTGTTGTCTTGTGAGATGGTCTACTATCTTTAGGATATTTGTAGTTTTCAAAGAAGAATCTCACTGTGTGTTGAAGCCATGGTAGGTCAGAGGAAGCAATATAAAGGAGGATATATCAAAGCAACTTGACTTTTATAATAAGGTTGCAGATGAATCTGGAAAACCGTTAAAGAGAACATTGCCTTTGTATAGATTGACGAAGAGAATGTTCAAGAGGAACATGATGGTTACAAGTAGATAGGAGAGGGTTGCAGGGGCAAGTCAGAGCTTTAGAAACACAAATTAAAATGATCCAAATTGAGCTTTTGAAGAAGGGTCTCAAGATTGTTGTTGAAATTGATGGCACTCCATGAACATGGTAATACCATAATTTTTTCTTATGCTATGGAAAATCAACATTTTTAGTAATATACAGGCTTGTATAGGCTATTAGAAGTGTTTTGGAGGTGAAAAAATATTGAAAAGGAAAAATCTCAGAAACTAGGCAGTTTCGTAGCAACTCTCCATATTGAAGGCAGAAATTTGCTACAGATTTGCTATAGCTTTCAATGGAGAAAAAGATAAGTTTAAATCTCAAAAATGGAAGTTCTCAAAGCATGTGTTTAGCTTATAAACATCAAACAAGACCCTAGAACTGTAAGAAAGATCAAATGACTTGCAGAAAGGTGTTTTTGGCATTTGCTACCAAATTGCCAATACTCTATTTTTCCTGCGTAATGAAGTTTTTGATCAGTTTTGGGCATCAAACAACAAGGTCTTTGATGGAAAATGGGTCATAAAAGTTTCCACATCATAAGCCTTATAAATTCCTATTTTTCATGGAGATAACTCAGTAGGTCAACTAAGTCAACCTCCACGTTATTTGCTACCTAATTTCTGCAAATCATTGTTTTAGTCGTCAACTTCAAGCTCACTTTATGACAAAATGGAAAGGAATTTTGGAAATGTGAAAGATTTTTCTTTAGCATGAGCTCATCTACAAAAGCCTCGTTTTTTACACAACTATCAGGGTTTGGAAAATACACACTTATCTTTGAGGCCTATTTTACAGAATATTTCCTAGCCATATTTGTGCATAAATTTTGAAATTTGACTTGGTGGAGGTCCAACTCAGCAAGGTCAACATCTACGTGGCATGATGACACATCAGAAGTCCAGCACATTAAGAAAATCAGTTGGTTGCATTCGATAAGGGTTATTAAAAGAATTTTTTGAGCTATTTAATGATAGAAGAGTCCTTTTTGTATTCAAACTCTTTTGAAATTGAAATATCATCACAAAGACTCCATTATTTTGTAAATCAATTAGGATTAGGACTCTTTGATGTGAGTCGAGTCTAGCCTAGGTGGAAGAATATTTTCAAGAGGCCTCATTCTATAAATGGGGAAATTTTTCACTTTGAAAGGGTTGTTAAATGTTATGAGAGAGATACTTATGTAAATTTTATTTATGAGCTAGTATACATTTTGCAGCAGACTGTTTTACAACCTGAGATTTTCCTTGGCTTATGTGTTTTTCCTTATTTTGTATATTATTATCATCTTCATGTCAATATATTTACTTGGAATTCATGATTAAATGCTCCAAATTTCTTCATTGTTTGTGTTTTTTTTGTAAGATTTAATTTATGTTTGAGCCAATTTTCCTCAACTTCCATGAATACCGTTTTTGAGAAATTGAATTTCCTTAGCTGAATCCAGGCCCAATGGTAGTTTTCATTACACTCTTCCACCTGGAAAAAATCACATGAAGTATAAATAGACTTATTCATCTGCAAATTTGAATTTTATCTTGAATATTCCATTGTTTTCCTTGAGAGAACCCTCTTAGACTGGAAGGGCTAACTTCTAGTTAAAATTTGGTTTAAATATTTATGCTAGGTTTATGGTTGACACAACCCAAATTTCTCTAGCTTAGTGATAAAATTTTGGTGCATTTGTCAAGAGCCAGAGATCTCCATTTTCCGAATTTTATTTGAGTCTCTTCATGCTTATTCCTCAGGGTAACAAGAAATTAGAGTTTTATTTTGAAGGTTGTGATATTACACTGGTGACTCCAATTTCAAAAGATACAAAAGATCAAAGCTTCATGGTGACTCCACTGATTGAAGATTAATAGCTTGAAGAAGTTCCAAGATGAGTTCTATTGTAAGAAATAATGGTAGGTATGCCCCTATGAATTGGTCTCACATACCTGGTTTTCCAAATATTATGCCTAGAGTTGATAAGTTAAAATATCTTCCTATATTTAAATATGAAAAGAAAGATAATGCTGCTCTTCAATTAGTTATATTCCATATGCATGTACATAAGTTTCGAGCTGAGTTTTCTGAGGATGTCTCATGAAATTTTTTATAGCCACCCTAGAGGATGAAGCTAGAACATGGTTTGAAGGGTTGCAGCCGGGAAGCTTGTTCTCTCTTAAAGATTTCCATAGAACATTCTTCGAACATTATGAGAAATATCATTCTTCTTTATCACTGTTACAAGACTGTTGTGATTTTTTTGAGGTTTTTATTCCATGTCTTAAAACTCTTGGTGATAATGGAGAGTGCTTAGATGAGGATATGTTAGAGGAACTTTATTAATTCTCTTCTCAGTTCAGTTTCCATGATAATCAAGAAGTTTTCCAACAAGTAGATGTGTCTTCTTTTCTTGAAGATGAAATAGATCAGCACTTTGACGGTCAAGTCATATTACATGAAATTTATGAGGATTTGCAACCTTATCAATCTATATATAGTCAAAGGTATGAGCCAAATCATTCAAATTGTTTTTGAGCCCATTCCTTTTCTGAGATTTTATGTCAAGAATAAATTCCTCAAGATCAGGTTGTTGAAAATACATGCATGAAAATTTTGAATAGTGAGGTAACATGTGATGAAAGTTCACTTTTAGGTAAACCTGAGCTACATGAAGAGATGAATATAAATGTTTTACTATTCTATTCGGGGATCATCAAAATTAAATGGATGATATGAATAAAGTTGTTTGCATAGGAGTTGTTAATGTTCAGAATCAAGATGACAGTCCTCAAGCAAAACTACCAAAAATTATATATGATTTGTTTGATAAGAAAAATATTAGTTTTAATACATACAATATGGATGTCATGTTCGAATATGTTCAAGATGATGCATAGATGGTTTTTTTTACTTACACGAAAGGGAAGAAAAATCTATTGTTGCCTTTTTATTTGAGGATGTTCTTGGAATTGAAGACTTAGGACAAAAAAAGCCATAAGTTATGAATGAATTCAACCCTCACGGTTTTACTCATCAAGAAAAGGTGACTTTTCATGATTATGAATATCCTTTGGTAATTCTATTCCAGTCATCAGTGAAGGTGGAGTTTCTTTCATTTATAATTTCATGTTATGGATTCAATTTTTATTCTGAGGTAGATGGTCCACTTAAGAACAGTCAAGAATCCCAAGTGTTGGATCAACTCTTTGACTTGTTATACTGGAGGTTTCATATTGCTTGAGTTAAGCAGGCGGATTTTCAGATTTTAGAGTAGGGTTATTGGCACATAAATAAGCTTGTTGGGCAATTTTTTTTTATAGCTTTAGGCTACATTTTGTAGTTGTCAGTTTCAGTTCAATACAACAATTTGATATCATATTGCAGCTGTAGTAGTTAGTTTATAGTTGGTTTGTAGTTTTCTTTTCAACTTGGTGAATGGGTTTGAAGGTAGTTTCAAATTGGGATCAACCAATGGTCAGGCACTAGAGCTATTGGTTCTTTGTTGCACCACAGGGGCGCAACATCCTCATTGGAGTCATTTTTATCCATGATAACACTTAGAAATGGTTTTTGAGTCAATTTGGTTAAGTTAGTTAGGTTTTAATTTTTTCTTCATAATAATCACATCTACAGAGGTTATTTCTATTAATTAGTTTATGGGGTTATTATGAAATTTAGTAGGGTGTCATCATAAAGTGAAAATAAAAAATTCCATGTGTCTTAGGTTCATTTGGTATGGATTAGCAATTTTATAGTTCAACACACTTTCGCAGCAACTCCAGTTAGAAAATCCTAGGGTTTGCTATGAAAGTTCCTAGCACTTCCGTAGCAGATTTGCCTTCCCAAACACTGATTTCACTATAGAATTATGTTTCTGTGGTAACGGTAAGGAAAAGGTGAATTTTTTTAGAAATGTTCAGGGTGAGAGTCATGTGGGTCATAATTACATATCATTTGTCTTATCCCTCACTCCAAAAAACACGTACACTTTATAGATTCATTCCCTTTTTCGTCCTCTTTCCATTTTGAAATAGTTTGTTGTCATTAGCTCGGTTTCCCTCTCATTCGAGTCATTCTTGTTGTCCATTGCTCGACCTTTTTGTCTTGTGAGCTCGTATGCTATCTTTAGGATATTTACAGTTTTTAAAGAAGTAGCTCACTACGTGTTGAAGCCATGGAAGCTCAGAGGAAGCAATATGAAGGAGGATATATCAAAGCAACTTGAATTTTATAATAAGGTTGTAGATGAATCCGGAAAAATGTTAAAGAGAAAATTGCCTTTGCATAGAATGATGAAACACATGTGCAAGAGGAACATGATAGTTACAAGCATATAGGAGAAGGTTTCAGGGGCAAGTCAGAGCTTTAGAAACACAAATTGAAATGATCCAAGCTGAGATTTTGAAGAAGGGTCTCAAGATTCTTGTTGAAATAGTCTGCCACCTAGGCTACACTCGATTCACATCAAAGATTCCTAATCCTAATTTATTTACAAAACAATGGAGTCTTTGTAGGGATATTTTAGTTTCAAAAGAGTTTGAATACAAAAATGACTCTTCTATCATTGTAAAGGGCTAGTTGGCATAATACCACTCACAATGCTTTCACATAGTCCCACCCTTCTACTATCGTTGTGGTAGTGGTTTTGGTGCACAAGTGTACCAATCCACAATTTCTTAAGAGGAGTGGTTATTGCCTCTAAGCTTTGGTCACAGGCAGATAAAAAAAAGAGTTAACAGGTTAGTGAACATGCTATAAAACATTAAACACACTAAATAATGATATAGTATGCATATGTAGAGAGAAAACAAGACTAAACTAAACATAAACATGAAATCTGATAAAGAGTCAAACACAATAATAATGCTAACGGTGGCATCAATGTCCCCTCTTATTGCTTGCTATTAGGAAGAAAGATATTATGTTTACACACTTGCCAAGGGGCCATTAGAACTATAGAGTTCTAAGACCCGATGCAAGGACGTTTTTACCTTCTAGCTGCTTGGTGCAAGGTCTCTCTCTCTCTCTCTCTACTCCGAAGGATTGGATTTTTTGGATGGAAAACAACCGAATCCCCTCTCTAATTCTGCTCTGGATTGCACACTGCTTGATTGCTTCAAAGCAATTTTGGCCAGCATAACAATGTGCTCTCCCTTTTTTCATCTCTTGGTGGCCTTTTATAGATGAATTCAAATTCTCCTTCCCTCTCTTGGTACATTGATGGATGGTGATCCAAGAGAGGGGGTTGATTCCATTGTGTGCCACTTGATTCCTTTGTGTGCTCCCTTGATGTCCCAAGGAGGCTTAGGAAGTTGTCCTTGTGTGGCCTCAAGTGTGGGATAATTTTCCTAGAGTGTGCCTTGTGGTCCCGGAAAGTGACTTCTACCACTCTCAGGACCGCGCCACTTTTCGAGGGAAAGCCGCGCAAAGGTGCGCTTATCGGAAAGAAATGTGCGTAAAGGCGCATTTTTCCTAAGTACTTGGTGTGCAATTTGACTTTTGTTCTAGACCTTAGGGATTTTTAAAAATTTTCAGATCCTATAATATGCCTCAGCCTTGTAAATACTTCTGTCTGAAATTCAACAGTGTCAACTTTTCTTGTCTAATTTTCCAGTGATAAAAGTTGCATCCTACTGTGTGAGGTCTAGGAAGAAATGTATAGCTGAAATACATTATAGTTTCTTTTCTGTGTACTGTGTGGAGAGAGAGAGACCTGCGTGTAGAAAAAAGTTGGAAATGCCTTACAACAGGTCGAAGAGTGACCATGTCCTGTGGGAACCCTGCAAGAAATAATATGATACACTAAATACAAATTTTCTACGAGGCGGGCATGTCCCATGCTCATGATGCTTTGGATAGCTAAATATATCTATCTGATAGATACAGATTCAATTTTTTTCACTAGTATGGTAGTGATCTGCTGATTTGGTTGATGATGAAGATTGTTGATGCCCTCAGGGGTGTTTTTTTCTTGGAAAATAGGTGGAATGTGGTGCCCACATGTGTGATATTGGTATGGCATATAAATGATCATTGTACACATGGGTGTATGACTGGTACCTTCATGTGTAAGGATTTCTTAAAGAGATTCTTATAATGGCACGGGTCTTAGACGAATTTGAGAAAAGTGCACTGGTTGTAACGTACGATATCATCCTGACATGAAAGATTGTGTTGTAGTCGAGTGTCAGGAGGATCTATGACATCTATGGGAAATTATGATTCCAATAGTGCCACTTGAGGATGTCCCTATTGTGGTGAGGGGTAATCCAAGGTACCGCTTCCTTTTTGGAAAATAGGAGTTGAAGTTGACAAAAAGGAAGCCTCAACCAAACGATAGAATCACTGATCCAAGGGATCAGGATCTTGGATTTGATAGGTTTAACATAGGAAGGATGGCGAGGGGTGATTGAAGACTGATGATAGGATTCAATGGTCCAAGGTAAGAGTATAGAAAGCAACTTGGTGGCAATCATAACTATTTCTGATGAGGAAATCCCTGGAGTCGGTAGGACGTCTAGAGTGGGTATATGTTGGCTATGAATGTCATAGTGGCTTATGTGTGAAAGGTGTGATACTTTGACCAAGGGTGACCAAGGAATGCTGCCATGGGAGAAAAATGGATGGATGAGTGGGGGAAATTGTTCACCATTTGTGGTCTTTGTACAGTTAACAAAAGAATGAAACAATGGGATTGGATTGTACAAAACACAGAGATGAGTGCCCAAAAACATGAAAGTGCTCACTCACCGATGATGTGAGGAGGGTATTTTTGCTGAGGGTAGGGGCCCCATTGGTTGGTATCTTGTGTGGGGTTGATGAAGCAGATGGAAAATATTGTAGATGGGCTATGCTGATGGAGGTATGGTAGGCCAAATGTGAGGCATGGTGGTGCACTTTCGATCTGCTTGTAAAACCTGGTAGTCCAGGAAAGGGGTTTTATTGTGAGATGGTAAAACTTGACTTGATGCATGTGGGTGAATGGGCATGAAGTGCTTCCCGGACTGAAGTGGTATGGCCATGGCATCATGATTTTTATGATATATGGTCTACTTTGAGTGACGGGTGCCATGGAGGGGAGGCTCTACTGATAAAAAAGGATGTTTATCATGTGCAAGGTGGGGAAATGATAAACATGGTCGAGTGCTTGGAACCTATGGTTAATTTCTTGTGGAGAAATGATGCCAGGATATGCAGAGTTTTTCTGGGACTCTATCATGCTGAGGGTAGAATGATACCTGCCCTGGTACTTTTAGTAGATGGAGTGATGGATGGTTTGCACAATACCTGTAACGAAATACCCCAAGTGAAAGCATATTCTTCATTCAAATATTATTGAAAAACATGTGCTAAATGAAAAGAAGATGAGAGAGGGCATACCTGACGACACTGAAAAAATATTTTTTCGGAGGTGTGAATGTGTGGAGCCTCCTTTGGGCATTATGAGGTGCTAATCATTGTGTTGATTTCGGTTTCGTGGTTAGATATTCAGAGCTCCAATTTTCCCTTGGGAGTTGTTACTTGGCTCCTGGTTTTGATTTCGGAGGGGGTTGCCCCCAAATTGAGATCATGGGGGGCATTGGTGGTTATTGCTCCTTGTCCATGATCTCCCTTTTGTTTGTTCCTTGGCTTCTTTTTGCAGCATTTGGGGGATTTTCATAATTTTCCTGGTTGTATGGTTGCTGATGAGCCTGGGAAAGTTGCACTAGATTGAACGATGCATTACGCTGTGGCGGTGGTCCATTCTGTGTGGGTAAAGGGGGATATTGGTTCCCTTGTCCCTGGTTGGTATATGAGTGCTTGGGTGACTTTCATGATAGCCAGGTTGTGATATGTTCTGATTATAATCGTATGAGTATCCAGGGTACTGGTTACTGTTGCATAGGTGTCCTTTGGCCAAAGACCCGATCAAACCGTCTACAGTATCGACACACATGGTACTACTGTTTCCTAGGTGATCTTGGGCCAAAGACCAGATCAAACCGTCTGTAGTATCGACACACATGGTACTACTGCTGCCTAGGTGATATTGGGCAAAAATACCAGATCAAACTTTCTGCAGTATTACACCTACCTGGTAACTCCCTAAGTATCATGGGTATCACTGCTACCTAGGTGATATTTGGGCAAAAGACTCGTATCAAACTGTCTACAGTATTCGTCACACATGGAAACGCTTTGAGTCTCCTAGGTAGTGATTATTTTTGCTTTGGTGACCTTCGATGAAAGACCCAATCAAACTATTTGCAGTATACGATGTACCTAAAAACTCCTTGAGTGGAAAGTTCGACAACTCAAGGGAGTGAGGCAAATGAGTTCCGTTGTCCTTGGTTTCTGAATGACTGCTGGGGGGGAGCTCTTCCATCAGCATTTATAGCTACGTACTGGGTCCCCTGAGCCAGAGGGTATGGTCCTCGTTGCTGAAGATGGTATGCCTGCGCCCTATTGGTCATATTCTGCAAAGGTGCATGAATAATTTGGTAGCCAGGTTGTAGCATGTTCTGGTTAGAATCATACATGTAACCGAGGTATTGACTATTGCTGCCTAGGTGATTTTGGGTTAGTGACCCAATCAAACCATTTGTAGAGTTTGACGTGCCTACCAATTCTTTATAATTTTGTAGGCACAAGGCGTTAGGCAGGATGTTGTAAATGTACCCTAACTGTGTGTAAATTAGCTCTAGTGATTGGGCTTTATTGATGGCATCCTCTTCGGATGTAGGTTTTTTGGTTGCTACATCCTTTGAAATCTTTGTAGTGAGAGTTTTCAGGAACATTAAGGAAATTTTGAGGTCTAAAATGGGCCTCTTAAGAAAAATGTACAACCAAAATGAGCTTTATAAGAACCAATAGGATTCAAGATGATGATGTCAACCATGGGGGATGATTCACCATATTTTAAGAAAAAAGGTAAAAAGATTAAAAAATAATAAAATAATAAAACTACTTTTTCAACTTCTATTTTCAACTTATCTCCCAAAGTTTTTACTCAAATTTTGAGGAGGAATACTCGTTGGATGAAAAATTTAATTCCTCATCCAATGAGTACCCATGTTTCATGCTTTCGATGGACCTTGCTACATGAAAAATGAGAAATATATGAAAAACGTTATTTTCTCATTTTTCGTGTAGCAGGTTCCATCTAAAGTATGCAACATGGGTACTCATTGGATGAGGAATTAAATTTTTAATCCAATGAGTACTCTCGCTCGAAATTTGAGTAAAAAATTTGGGAAATACGAGTTGAAAAAGTAGTTTTTTCTTTTTCCCCTCTAAAATTTGATGATGTCATCAAATATTATTTTATTATTTCCACTATTATTTTATAATTTCCTTAGGAGGCCCATTTTAGGACTCAAAATTCCCCTAATGGAGGTCCAATAGAACTCGATCGTCGAGTTTGGCTTTGCACAAACTACGATGCTGCCGCCATTCGTTGAGATAGCCCGAGATATGGACGGCTGGTGTTATCACTAAGAAAAAATGAAACATCATTTGAAAAAGTCCTATAGGTTCATGTGCCAAAGGTAGAGTCATAGAATTCATTTTTCATTACTTGGTTAAGGAAAATTTTATTTTTTTCTTATTATATTATCCTAAAGTCCAAAACTCACCCTCATTCAAATCCTTTCATGTCACATCAGTCATGATTTTCTGACATTTTTCTTTTCCCAAGTTTATAGCATCAAAAGAGTCATTTTAGCCAAGAAACTCTACTTTCGTAGCAAAATACACAGAGAAAACACACTTTTCGCTATGAAACTGCTAATACTTTCGTAGCGAAATTAACCAGAAATACACTAGGTACGCTACGAAAGTAAGGATTCCTGTCTGTCTTATCAAAATAGCTGTTAGGTGTCAGTAAATGATTGAAAGGGATAGGGTAGATGCCATTCGAGTCAGTTAAGGTAAAGATCAAAGTACAATGGTGATGGCCGAAGTCATCATCACCATTTTAAGCATGTATGAGTCATCATTATGCCATGAGTTGTCATCGAACTTCAAAATCTTTCCAAATTGAGTCATTTGTCATTCTCCATTCCCTCTTTGCGTATTATTGAGCTCTAGAGAGTTATTTTACTGAGCCCAAGCTATGGCTGGTATTTTCAAAGGTTTGCAGGTATCACTGATCAAGCGAGGCATAAAAGACATTAAAGAACCATGGCTACAAAGAGGAAGACCAACAAAAGTGGCCACTGTCTTAGATATGAGCCATCAGACGTGAACCTAATAAACGAAGACCCAACAGCTGTAGAATTTTTCAAAAGAACAGGGTGTTTACAATTTTTTCAAAGATTGCAAGGATGCCATGTACAGGTTTCTAAAGAATTTTCCCTAAACTTCAATGGAACATCTACAAAAGTGGGAATGTTGAATCTCACTATAACACCAGAGACCATTGCAGCAGCAACAGGGATTCCAAGAGGACAAGAAAAATGGTTCAAAGGTTTCAAATTAAACATGGAGGAATGTTAAGAATTTATCAAGCCAGAAAATAGTGAGGTTGACCTTACAAATGCCATTCCAAGGAGCTGCATGAAAGATAATTTCTCAAAGCTACTGCTTATCATTCAGAAATATTTCACTTGTGAAGGGAGATATCATAAATTTTATTCTTACCACTTCAAGCTTCTTCTACATTTTTTTGGTAAGATATCTCTTGATCTACCTTTTTATTTACACAGAATCTTAGCAAAAATGGAAGATAAAGTTCAACCTAAATCTGAAGGAAGTGAAACCTCACTTTTTCATCATGGTTTAATAAAATTGTTGGTTTTAGATGAGCTACAAAGAATAGGCAGAGAATGGTCTTCTTTTATGTTTGTTAGTGGTTTTGAAATGGATACCATTACCCCTAAAAGAAATCCTAAACCTAGAGGTATACCATCACCTTTAGTGGCAGAACAAAGTGATCCAGTAGGGGTAGAGAAAAGTGACCAGTAGTGATGGAAACATAGTAGTTGTAGAGACTTGTTACACCTACTGTTTCACCTTCAAAACAAAAGTCAACAATGAGAAAACCTGCAAAACAAGAGCCAAATGTGAGTAAACAAGGCAGCAAAAGGGTTACAAGGAGCCAAATAGTGACTAAGGGAAATTTATAAGACATACTACATGCTATTGATATTGAAGAGACTCCTATAGTCCAAGCTAAGGATATAGATGAGGGAGGAAAGAAGCTCAAGAAAGCTAAATCAACAAAGAAGTTAGAATTTGAAGGTGAAGGTGCAGGTTTTATGTTTCAGGCTAGGAAGCCCATGACAAGACATGCTAAGAAACTATTGGAAAGCAGTAAAGAAGTTCATCCAGCCATTGACACTATCTAGCCACCACAAAGCATTATTGACCTTTCATCACCTGCAAAATAAGATCCAGTCATCAAGAAAAGGAAAGGAAAGGAGAAAATTATTGAAAAAACAAAGATTGAGGTCTTAAAAGGTGTAGTTTGAGAAGATGAAAGAGGTTTGGGAAGAGCAAGTTGATAGTGTATCAAAGATCACACAACAATTAATCAAATGGACCATGCCATTAAGGAAAGAAGTGAAGCATGTCATAAGAGTGAAGCTGCACTTAAAATATAGTAACAGAAAGTTGAAGAACCAAGTTAAAGACCTCCAAGAGTAGTTAGAATTGATCCATGAGAAGCTGGAGAAGTAGGGTCTAAAGATGACTGTAGTTGAGGAACCCATAGCTCAACTCATCATCAATGAAGAAAAAACACCTCAAGACTCTTAAATTGAGTTGGTTTATGTTTGGATAGGTTAATGGCATGTTGAAAACCAAGTTTATACAGCTGGAAGGCATATTTTTGAAATAAGGCAAAAATCTAGAATTTACACAGTTTTCCACAGTTTCGTAGCATTTCTTAGGCTTGAAGCCAGGAAAACACTACAAAAAAACCCGTAGCTGTATTTTTGCTTCTAAAACCACTTTGGGTAGCTTTCAAGGAGAGGAAATGATAGTGAGGATGTTTCAGGTCATGATGACCACAATGCAAGAGCAAAGAATCAAAAATTTTGATTGCAAAGGTCATTTTTTGTAAGCTACGAAACTGGCATGCTTTTGTAGCGAGCTGTTTTGAAGGTTTATGAGTAGGTTTATGAGTAGTTTTGGATAGGTGGATACTTTCAACAGGTCAAGGGACTTTACCAACAATCTTCCATGACTTGAAGACGATAAAAGGGAGAAAACTTATCAGTTGAAGATAGGGCCCTGTTTTCCTAAAAAATAGGGTTTGTTTCCAGATTTTGAGGAGGGTATTTAAGATGTCAATTAGTGATGAGCTCTATCAAAACCTATTCAAACATGTGAAGCATTAGTTGTCAGATATGTAACTGTTTTAAGAGATAAGGTAGTTGATGTAATAAGTAGCAGTTTGAGTCCTATTAGGAAAATGATTGTTTTAGAGTGTAGCTGTCATTTTCTCATTAAAGTACATGTTTTCCTATTATGCATGGTGTCATAGGAAAATTTTGATGAATCTATCCAAGAGGCAGATCATCTCTCATGTAACAAAGTCTATTAAAGGGAAGATATTTTAAATTGTAAATGGTTGGATATTTTTTGCACTATTGCAACTTTATGTAATTTGACTGATTTCAGTAATACAGAGGGATTTTTCTTGACAGGCCTGAGATTCTCATAGAGTTTTTAGGTATTTTCTGATCTATATTTTTATGTGTACTACTTGCAGTGGATTTCATATTTATTACTTAGAATACATATGTGTATGCTTTGAATTCCTTTATTGATGAAATGGTTGTGTTGTTTTATGTTCCATGTGTGATTTACCTTCGCTAAAAAATCTTACTTGCCTCACATTCCATGTCAAGAGACCTTACAACTGAAACTATGGATTTTTTGACTCCATAATCCCAATGGTTGTAGACTTGTACTATTTTCAACCTATACACATCACAATCAAGTTATTTTCCAAATAGAGTTAGCCATCTAGTTTCATCATTATCAAATGTCATTAACCCCTTTGAGAGAGCCCTCTCAGACCGAAGAGGCTAAGCTTCAGTTACAAGTTGGTTTGAAATATTTACATGAAGTTGTCTGATTAGCAGTCAATCAAGTGCAATTTTGTGATAAAAGTTGGTGTCTGTCTAAAGTGTGCCAGTAATTCCATCCTGGAATCATGGTGGATGGGTAACCGGAAATACGTTAGGAACGCGGTAATGAGGGTGCTAAAGGTTGCATGTGTAGCAGAAGGCTGCTCCACATACCATTTCTTAGCTAGTATAGTTAGGGTGCGTTGAAATAGTCTCAACCGAATAGTATCATCAATGATGATGTTCGACAAACACCACAAGTGGAAATTCATTATGTGATTTCCTGGGTCTTCTGCTTGCTTCCCTTCAAACTTTGGAATGTCCAAAGGGAGCTTCGTGGACATGGGGGCCCATGTTGGGTTGTGTGAAATAGGCTAGTTTGTTAACTTGGTTAGATCGGGTATGTTCAATGATTCTAAGAACATTGACTGCGGGTTGAGATCCATTTCACACTATGAAGACAAAATGTTCTGGTTGGATATGGGGTTTGTCTGTGACGTACCCGGCTGTGTGTTCACTTGACTTCCCGAATGGGTAGCGCTCCTCTGCCCCCTAGGGGTTGTGGGAGGAGTGGTATGTGGTGACCCTATGGGGGTTTCCACTGGTGTGGAATTGGGTGACCGTCGAGGGTTCCCAACTAAAGATGCCCCGATAAAGGATGAACCAATAAGGGTGGCAATGTTACGTCTTTGATGCCTAAATGGTGAAATACCTGGAACCCCTCTCGGTAATGGGGGGAGGTCCAAAAGATGTCTAGATCGATGAGGCCCTATTGGGTTCGTTATGGTGTTGACTAGGTATGGTTTTGGAAAAAAAATTTAGTTCTATGAGAGGTAAAGTATCAAAGTAAAAATGGCGACCACATACATAAAACAAAGCAAAAACAAAAGTTAATTTTCCTTTAAATTATTTCTATGCAATAAATCAATCAAAAAAGAGGCTTTTGTTGTTTTTTGAGTGTGATACTCAAAATCCTAGGGACCTAAAACGTCCTCACACTCTGAATTGTAACTGGGACTTGCGAAGATATCTTTTGATGGGTACTGGGGCTAACGTACCAAAATAACTGGCGACGCCTTCCAACAACCGAAGGATTAACCAAGGTAATGGGTAGCGGATCTAGTGCTGCATGCACCATCACATATAGGGAAGGATTTTTCCACTAAGTAACATCGTCCCACGTGAGCGTTCGAGTCTTGAGCTTATTGGTAAATCAACTACAAATATTGAGCAATAGATGGTTCAGGTAGCCCTAAATAATACTGCATGCACTAAGACTAAGCTTAACCCCCTCTGAATCGAGTCTCTTTGGTGCTCGGGTTTTATTTTCTATGGGCAGATAGATGGATTTTAAAGCTCCCTAATTAGTCAACTTCTCTACCTCAAGATGTAAATTGACCATGGCGGTTTATTGGATGCCTACTCCTATGGTCCTAATCTGAACTATGATTTTTTTTGTGGCCCTTGTGGGGAAACTTAGTGAGTTCACTTAGGTTAGTTTTAAGGAGCCTTTACTTCACTTATGGTGTATAAGTGTATGAGAAATAAGTGAAAAATCACATAGTTTTAATATGTGGATATGCGGTGATCCTTTACACGTCCCCTATTAATCTATGTTTGATTGTTCCTTGCTATAAGAAAATCATGTGCGGATAGTGAGCCGCTTACAATTTTTCGTAGTTAATCTAAGTAATCAACTAAAGGGAGATGGAAAATTATTAGAAGAGAGATTTCATATGCTTTCCTAGGGTCACCAAAAGGTGCAAAGGCAACATAGATTACTTGCTTCTCTTAAGATAATTATTCCTAGTCCCAACTCCTAGTGCCAAAAATTCAACTAAAATTAAAGACTTTAAACTAGGAAAAATGAAAACTAGCTAAGCATATGTGGACTAGGGCCACTTACTCCAGATAATTATCTATGTGTTTTTGGTGTCTATTTTCTCAAAAACAAGTTATTTCAGATTGTAAGTAAATTCCCCCCTACTTAAACTATGTGGTTTTTTTTGTGAAGATAAACTTTGAAATTTTAAAACTAGCAACTAGCAATACTCAAACACGACCAACAATGAGTTTTAAACAGTCATGGGACACCTCACACAGTGTTGGAAGTTTTTCTCTGGGCTACCAGTCACTTTACAAATGGGAAATTGAGGAAAATAGCAGATATTTTCTGCCTCTGGTTTTCGTGGGAAAATGTCTCACACAGGCGCGGAATTTTTCGTGCAGGTCAGTGTTGAATGCGTGTAATAGGGCGTCTTTGTCTAAGTGAATTGCAAACAAATTTCTTGCAAAAAAATTTCCGGAGCTTCTGAACTTCAGACTTTCACTGAGGGTGAATGAGCAGAGAAGAAAAGAATATGAGTTGTCCAAGCAACACACCAGAGCATAGAAAAGGTCCTTGCAACAATCACAACCAAATTAACTAAAAAAATTAAAGCTAGTGGAGTTGCCAATCCTGTCATAGTGGTTTTGGTGCACAGATGTACCAATCCACAATTGCTTAAGAGGAGTGGGTGCTGCCTCTAAGCTTAGGTCAGAGGCAGATAAACAAAAGAGTTAGTAGGTTAGTGAACATGCTATAAGACATTAAACACACTAAATAATGATATAGTATGCATATGTAGTGAGAAAACAAGACTAAACTAAACTTAAACACAAAATCTCATAAAGAGTCAAACACAACAATAATACTAACGGTGGCATCAATGTAACCTCTTATTGCTTGTTGTTAGGAAGAAAGATACTACATTTACACACTTGCCAAGGGGCCCTTAGAACTATGGAGTTCTAAGACTCGATGCAAGGACGTTTTTACCTTCTAGATGCTTGGTGCAAGGTATCTCTCTCTACTCCAAAGGATTGAAGTTGTTGGATGGCCAACAACCGAATCCCCTCTCTGCTTCTGCTCTGGATTGCACACTGTTGGATTTATTCAAAGAAATTTTGGCCAGCATAACAATGTGCTCTCCCTTTGTTCATCTCTTGGTGGCAATTTGTAGATGAATTCAAATTCTCCTTCCCTCTCTTGGTACATTGATGGATTGTGACCCAAGAGAGGGGGTTGATTCCATTGTGTGCCACTTGATTCCTTTGTGTGCTCCCTTGAGGTCCCAAGGAGGCTTAGGAGGCTTTCCTTGGGTGGCCTCAAGTATGGGATAATTTTCCTGGAGTGTGCCTTGTGGTCCTGGAAAGTGACTTCCACCACTCTCAGGACCGTGCGGCTTTTCGAGGGAAAGTCACGCAAAGGCACACTTATCAAAGAAAAATGCATGCAAAGGCACATTTTTCCTGAGTAATTGGTGTGCAATTTGATTTTTCTTCTGGACCTTAGGGATTTTTAAAATTTTTCAGATCCTCTAATGTACCTCAGCCCTATAAATCCTTCTGCGTGACATTTAATAATGTCATCTTTGCTTGTCTGATTTTCCAGTGATAACAATAGTTTTCTTTAAGTTTTTGAAAAATCCTTTGGATAGTAAAACTATAGTATCTTTGGACTTCACTGATAGTAATGATGTATATTTGGCCTTCTCTAGTTGTAACTATGTGCTCCCAAAGTGTTTTTTTGATGTAAACAAAGCTATCAATGTAATATATTTTATCAGTAATGGAAATATATTGACGAATCTTAAAAAAAAAAAAAATGTATTTTAAGCCAACAACCATAAGAATTTCATGATAGCTTTGAATAACTCAAAAAATTTATAGCTCAATGCATTCAATTGATAAATTAATCAATAGATGATATGTGTGGAGGAGTTAGTCTACATTTAGTGATATATTTTAATTTTTCGAAGCAATGATCCATTTTCTTTGGGAGAAAAATTATGAGATGGTTGTGTGACTGAGGCACACACGCACACACACACACACATTTATATAGTTTTATTATTGCTACTTTTTATTTGGTATATTCTAAGTTATAAACGGAAGACTTTTTTCACAATACTTTTTCTAGTTAATTTTAACTAAAATCTAGTAGAGATTTTAAAAAAATTAGGTTGTTTATTTTGTAAAATTAGAGTTCCTCGGGGGTTTATCAAGGTGTTGAATCTATTTATGCATTCAAAAATGTATTTTAAGCAACAGAAAAATCACATTCTTACTTGGAATTGTATTGTCAAATTCTAATGAAAAAGGCTATTATGTCTATAAGTTAGACTACACACTTTATAATTAAGAACACATTGCGTAATTTGTGTTAAAAATTGAAGATTACAATGTTGAATTTTATTTATTAGGTTTGTTTTATTATTCTTATTATTATTATTTAAATTGTGTAGGGAATTTTTTAAGGTTACAACTCCATTTAGTTGATAGGAATTTTGACTATTGAACTTTGAACAAAGAGATTTTGGTGCATTTGAAGATGACCCAATGTTAAAATTTTAGTTTAAACTTATTCACTTATAATTTTTCATTTTTTCTTGGAAAAATATTGTAAATTCTATTCAAGAAGAGAAG
Organism: Pinus albicaulis; assembly: GCA_034641835.2. NCBI lineage: Eukaryota > Viridiplantae > Streptophyta > Pinopsida > Pinales > Pinaceae > Pinus > Pinus albicaulis. Next base: position 243,217,310 of record CM076582.1, read on the forward strand.
TGATATTTAGCATATGCTTTCTGAATTTCCAAACTATCCAACAAAATAATCATTAAACATAGTAACTCAAAAAATACCCTATTGTATTTATATTGGACACAAAATAGTAGATCTAATTTATTTATATACATATACAGACAATATAATAGTTGGAATAGTGACTCCCAAAAAATCATGAAACCACTAAAAAATATCTTGTTAAATGTTCAAAGAATATGCCAAGGATGAATATACAAGATATCCATCCTTAGGACTAGGGAACAATCATTAATACCTTTGAATGGAGTCTAGGAATAAAGTCTAACGGTAAAGCAAAAACATATGCATTGTTACAAGGATTGCATCAAGATCTTAATATACATGCCAAGAAACTCATTTCTCAATGATTCTAGCCTTATTATTCGGCATATCATCTACAAGATCCTTCTAAAAAATATATGTCTAGCTTTCATCCTTACAAGGGTATGTTAAATATGTACCTAGTTTGAAGCTCTAATAGGACATTGCATTTATCCATGCACATAATTACATAGTTGATACAAAGGTCAATGATGCAACTAACTAACATTTGGGGTCTTTAATAATTAATGATCAATTGCATGGAAAATATATCCCATTAGCACCACCTTCAATCACATGCATCTCGATAGATGGATTATTGTATGTTACAACCCCCTCATGAATCTAGTACAAGGTTGATAAGACTTGTAAGACCCAACATTATGATTCACTCCCATCCCATCTATTGTACACGTTAGCCCCTTCATTCAAATTTTTGGCCATTAGCCCCTCTTGAAACTTTCAAAAGTTCCTATCGTGGCCTAAGAGACCCTTTTTCGGCTTATCGTAGCCCTCCCCCGCACCCAGACTTCACAATCGGAGTCCGAAAGGCTCGCTATTGAAAGATTTGAATCTGAAGCCCTTTTTGGGCTTAGCCTCCTACAGCCAGTCCTTCACGTGACCTGGGCGCAAAACCTTGTGCTAAATCAAAAGGCGTTTATCAAATAAGGTTATCGGGCTCACTCATAGCCGTCCGATCAAACACAAATTGACGATCCACGTCCTGCCTGTCCCAGTGGTCCCCACGCGTGTTCCCATCGCAAAAACTAGCCTGTTTTCATCGCACTTCCTATCCAAGGTAGGCGGTATTCTTCCAAATGCAGTGATTCCATTGAACGATGGACACACGTCCCGGTGTACAACGGCAATACCGCCCTCCATCGCGCATTATCTCTCGATCAAAGTCGCTCAGCGATATTAATTCTAGCCGTCCAATCCGAAGGGCTCAATCCAACGACGATTATTCTCCCAAGTTGTGCGGCTTTTAACTCACGTCTATTTCACCCGTGGCCCACCATCTCACCACCGCTCGACATAATATCAACCATCGATCCTGTTTTTTATCGTATGGCCCAGGATTGTTCGCGCACCCCGTCGGTTGACCGAGTCCACCTCCACGTCACCCCTTCCGTACAGTCTCTTGTGCGCCCACGTGTCATTCGCGTTCATCTCCACCATGCCCATACGTCGTGAATGTGTCCATGTTGTGCGTCTCCACCTCGCTCATTCATCGTCGCCCCACTGCATTGTTCATCACCCTGCGTCTTTCCGTCATTTCCCCTAGCTTATACCACCATTCTGCGATCACGATAGCATTCACCACTATTGTGCCAGATTTTATTTAACATGTTTGTGGGTTTTGCAGGTTTACCACGGTGAAGAATTATCATAATTCTACCGCCTCCATTACAGAAGCCAAGAACGCATGATAGGACCTTGTTTCAAGAGAAAGATTTGCGAAGAAAGATCCGGGAGTTGCTATGACATGACTAACATTAAATAGAGAAAGGGTTAAAATCTGTCGAAATATCCAGAGAAATTCAAGATGCAGATGTTACAGATGGAGATATTAATTATCGTGGAAAGCAACGTCAATGAAAGATCCAAGAAAATCGGTACCTGGCATTGAAGAATTTAAGTTTCAATTTGGCTTTCAGAAAACATAAAGTACCAGTACATAAAAATCATATCCTCCAAGTTTTACTTCAACAGATTTTTCTCTCAGAAGAGTACAGAAGGTTATATATTTTATTCTTCATACCTTACCCCTGAGGAGATTTGCACTTACTGCATTTATGTTATGGAGCAACCACAGAGTACTTGCAGCGTTCTTGTGCCGTCAAACACTTTGGGCAGGCATTTTATCACCATTTTGTTTCAATAAAATAGTTAATGGTTTCACCTACTTCTTTTATGGATTTTCTCTCCTCCTTCCTCTATAAAAGGGGAGAAGAAAAACATTGTAAGGGTTCCGGACTTTTATCAGAAAATTGTGCTGTGAAAGGCATTTTTTCATACATCTTGTAAAGCTTTTGTATCGAGGCTCAGAGCCTGTAGGGTCTCAGTGAGGAGGAGTTCTGTCTGTAATGAGGATTCTGGTCTTTGATATTTCACAGTATGTAATTTTCTCTTATGTGTTAATACAATATCTCTTTCCATTTCACTTATCTTCCTGTATCATGTTTTGGAATGCGAGTGGCTCACTGGTTTGGTAAGGATTCACCTAGTTGATGCCCATACTTAAAATCAGTTAAGCGCTTTAAATAGGCTCATGCATGATATACTGTTTCATATTCATTTCATCCACTTTTCTGCTATATTAGTTGCTTTGGGAGGGTGCTTTTAAAACACCATTGTCATGTATGGATTCTTAGAATGATAAGCCCATATGTGGTTCTGTTGTGTATCTGGGTATCAGATCAAAGTTAACTAATGTCCTCTTGTGTTTCTTTCCTCCATGCACTTTCTGATATTTGATCTCTGTGACATATTAGTTGAACCGGCCCTCTTTGCAGTAAATTGTCTCTTAACTGTCTGACGCTTTTATATTGGAGCTTTGCATTGTGCCTCTGCAACATTACTTTCTCTGTGACAGTTTCTGTGATTGCTGGTCCCATTTTAAATCAATTTCCTTGTTTAACAAGAGATAGTAGGAGAGCCTTTGAATTGACAACCCAGCTTTATTATATGCCTCCTGCTATGCTAAGATGTCCTAGGCACTGGTCTATGGCAGCTCTAGACTATCTCTAGGGTAGACAATAATTGTCGACAACACCATCCACTCTATTGAATCCTCTACAATGGTTCCCATATTTCAAGGTGGAATAATCTCCTTTTAGTTGGAAAATTCTAGATTTGTCACCCTTTAATTCTCTTTAGTAGCTTCAAGCCTTCATGTAGTTGAATTTTGAATTCATGGATTGATCTTCGTTACCACATTTGGGTAGCAAACACTTCCTTTTTCTCGAATAGTGAAATTTGAATTTCTAAGGTCCCCACCTCTTTAGCCATTTTAGCAAATCAATTTCCAAATCCTTGGACACATTCCTCCAATATTCCTCTCTTTATCATTCCAATTATGTTATTATTAGAGTTCTACCCTCATCCATGGAATATTGAGAGCTTGAAGAGGTATGATGATCCGAATTTATGCAAGAACACAACAAAATACACATATAACCATCAATAAAAATATGCAGTGGAAATAACACTTCATTTCATTAATATCAAAGAACTAAAATTTACTTACAGACAGAATGGAAATAAAATAGCTAGGGCGCTGGTAGCTTATCTCCGAGAAGATATGTGGTGGCTATAGGCCTCTGAATTGTGTTACAATGAGGCTCGAGGGCCTATTTATTATTTAGAAATAATGAAAAACCCTAAACATCCAAAACCCTAGCCCTAGGAGATGAAGCGCCAAAACTATGGGCCCCGTTTGGGTAAATTGGTGTTTCAACTTCCCAGGGACGTAACTTTGGCATATGATCTTCGTTTGACACACACGATACCTCGTTAGAAATATCTATTCGAGGAATACAAATTTTGATGCGAGAAACATTGATCCATGGACCCAAGTTTCTCTCGATTTTCACAAAAAACATCGTTTAGGGCCTCAAAACGGATCCAGAAGTTCAAGACCCGAAAAAATGTTAAAAATAGTAAGATGTGCCGAAACTGAAAAAATGAAAGAGACAATGGTGGGGCCCCAAGTGGAATAGGTGGGTGGCCACCAATATCCACCTGGATCATTCCTGCCTCCTTAGGAAGCAATGGTCCCCATTGCGTTGAGTTCCTCCATCAGATGAAGAAACTTGTGCTGAACTTGGTCCCTAGTGAACCACTTGCCTTGGTGCAAGAGTTGGCCAGCTTTGACAACGCGATATAGTTGGATCTTCTGTTGGTGAGTGTTCTTTATTTGCATGTCCATGATACAATCTGTGGTGGCCTGTTCCATGCAGTCTGGGTTTAACTCTGCTGGTGTGAGTTGTTCTGCAATGTCAAGGGTGTCCAGTAGAGGTGGGAAGTATGGACGAAGGCGGTCCACATTGAATACTAGGTGCAGACCAAGGAATGGTGGAATATTGAGATCAAAGGCATTGTTCCCTACAACCTTGGTGATGGTTTACATCCCATATCGGAGTGAGCGAAGCTTGCAGTGGGGTCGAGTGAGGCGATCCTTCTGCAAATGTAGCCACACTTTGTCACCCACCTAGAAATTTTGTGCCACTCGATGTTGATCATGTCGCTGCTTTTAATTAACATTGGCTCTATCCAATATGAAATGAACATGGTGAAGGATGTGCTGAATGCGCTCGATGAAGCTGCTGGCTTTGTCAGCTTTAGACTGGACATGATCTGAATTGGCCTGAGTAGCTGCAAATGGCATGGCTACATCAATGGGACATAGTGGTTGGAATCCAAAGCCCACCTAAAAGGGGCTATGGTCAGTTGAGTTGTGGAGAGCTCGGTAATAACTTTGTTGTACATATGGGAGGCTCTCATCCCATGTGTGTGGATGCTTTGAATTTTACATGCGCAGAATGTGTACAATCATGACGTTGATGAACTCTGTATGGCCATTAGTTTAGGGATGGAAAGTTGTGGACTTGGTGAGCTTGGTGTCCAACATTGACCAGAGGCTGGACCAAAATGTCCTGAGGAACCTGCTGTCCTGATATGAGAAGAAAGACTGTGGGATATGAAAGTGCACCTACACTCATTCAAAGAAGATTTTAGCAGTGGATTCTGCTATGATATTCTTCTTGCATGCCACCATAATTTCCATCTTCGAGAATATGTTGATGACCACGAAAACATAGTCATTTCCATGCTTAGTAGAAGGAAGGCTCGACATGTAATTCATGGAGATGGATTCCCAAGGTAGAATAGGGGTAGGTAGTAGGGTATAGAGACCTTGCTTCTTGATGGTATGTTTGCCAATGGAGCAAGAAATGCAGGATGTGATGTACTTCTCGACATCTTGTCGAAGGTTTGGCCAATAGAAATACTTCTGAAGTAATGCCACTATTTTCTCGACCTTGAAATTCCCATCGACTCGACTGTAGTGTGCTTCCCATATCATCTTGGCACACTCGCTTCAAGGAACACAAAGGTGTCCTAGGTGACATAACAGTGC